>NDFG01000306.1:643189-818791 GCA_002167245.1 Sporophila hypoxantha
GATGGCGCGGGCTATGGGTAGGGGTGGGGGGTGTTTTCGGCGCGGTGGGGCAGGGGGGGGGGCTCGCGGTCGCGGGCGGGCGGGGGGCGGGGGTCTGCTAGGGGCGGTTATGGGGCGGCTGGTTGGTGGCTCGGGAGGAGGAGCGGTGGGGATGTGGGTGGGGGGGGGCGGGGGGGGGTGGGCGGGTCAGTCGGCTAGGTGAGTGATTGGAGCGGGGCGGGGTGCTGGGTCTGGGGGTGGGCGGGGGTTGGGGCGACTGGGGGGTGTGGGGCGGGGAAGGCGAGGTGTGTGACGTAAAGAAAAAAAAAAAATAAAGAAAAGGTTAAAAAAAAAAAAAAAAGAAAAATAAAAAGAAACAAGAAAGGAAGAACAAAACCGTTGACTATGGGGGCGCTTGGAGGCGTGCACGGTGGTGGGGGGATGAGGGGGGTAGGTGGGGATCGGCTTGGGGTGGTGGCATCGCCGGGCGACTCGGGCGTCTCAACCGAGCGCCGAAGGCGTCGATCGCTTCCGTCGCCAGCCGCGCGAAGCGCCTGCGAGCGGACAGTGATGCCTGGAAGCGGGGAGAGCGCAGGCGGGGTTGTGGGCGGCTGTAGGGGGGCTGGTCTGTGGGGGCGGGGCGGAGCCTGCCGGAGCGCGTGGGGCGGCACGTCGGCGGCGGGGCACCGGGAGCCTCAACCGGGCACGAGTGACCCCGGAACCGCAGAGCGACTCTCCCGCACCCCGAGCCCCACGCGGGCACGGAGCGACCCCGGAACCCCGGGAGCTCCCCCGGGCACGGAGTGAGCCCACACCCCGGGAGCCCAACGGGCACGAAGCGACCCCGCGCGCTGGGAGCCTCCCGGGCATCGCGAGCGACTCTGGCTGGAGTTGTGGCCCCAGCTCACAGCTGTGCTCTCCTGCAGGAGCAGTTCCTGCAGGAACGGATCAAGGTGAACGGCAAAGCGGGAAACCTGGGCGGGGGCGTGGTGACCATCGAGAGGAGCAAGAGCAAGATCACGGTCACGTCAGAGGTGCCCTTCTCCAAGAGGTGAGCTGGGGCAGGGCAGTCCTGCTGGGCCCTTGGGCAGTGCAGCCACAGGGGGTGCTCAGTGTGCTCTGAGAGCCTGTGGCAGGAGGGGCTGCCAGGGAGGAGATGTCTCAGTGCAGGAGTTGTGCTGCAATTGGCACTGGCTGAGTGGCTGCTCTTCCCAGATCTGTGAGAGAGGAATGTGTTTGATATTCCAGCTGGGAAGGCTGCTGGGCTGGGCAGTGAGGGGCCTGCAGCCAGAAGGGGCTGAGGGAGCAGTTTAGGGGTATCTGCAGACAAGGTCTCAGGTTGTTCCCCTCATCTTGTGGGGCTCTGGTCCACCTTGGGCCGACATCAGCAAAGTGTGGCTGTGCCAAGGTGTGCCACATTGTTCCCCTTGTCCCGTGGTGCTCTGGCCCTCTGCCTGCTTCTCCTGGCTGCCTGTCCTTGGGCTGGCATCATCACACTGGGGTTGTGCCATGGCAGAGGTGGCTCAGGAGCCAGCTGGGAAAAGCAGAGCTGTGTGGGTGCTGGGCGTGCCCTGCCCTGCCAGCGCCTGCCTTTCTCCCAATGCTGCTGCTCCACGTTGCTGCCACACCTGGCACATCCCAGCAGCAGGTATCCACCATCCCAGGGGAGATTCCCTCTGGGGTGGGTGCAAGGCACTGGGCTCACAGCCTTGTTGGGGCAAGAATGATCTCCCAGAGTCTGTGTCATGGCATTGTGGTGTGATTCCCCTGGTTGCAGTGTTCCTGGGAGGGGTGTTCCTGGTTCCAGGTGTTCCTGGTGTTTCCTGGAAGGGGCTTTGGTAGGATGTGGCCACTGGGATGTGTTGGTCCTGCTGGAGGTGGGAGCCCATGGGAATAAAGATTTATTAGCCAAAATGGCGCCTGTGGGGCTGGCAGGGGGCAGAGGGGCACCAGTCAGCCATGCCTCTCCCACAGGTACCTCAAGTACCTGACCAAGAAGTACCTGAAGAAGAACAACCTGCGGGACTGGCTGCGCGTGGTGGCCAACAGCAAGGAGAGCTACGAGCTGCGCTACTTCCAGATCAACCAGGATGAGGAGGAGGAGGAGGAAGAGGATTGATCCCCACTGCCGCTGACGGCCATTTTGTACAGTTTCACTTTTCTGCAATAAACAGCGGCTGAGTTGTTCTTAGCCCGTGCTCGGTGGCGGCTGCGGCTCCGGGGGTCGTTTTGGGGGGATTTGGGGCTTTTCGGGGAGCGGCGAGCGGGGGGTGTGGCCAGGGGCGTGGCTCAGCGCAGAGGGGCGTGTCCAGGGGCGTGTCCCCCCGCGGGGGGCGGGGCCGGCTCTCGCCATCTTGGCGCGGAGCGGCCGCACCCGGCTCGGCCCCGGCGCTCGGCCCGGGGCGGGCGCTGCCCCGCCCGGCATGCGGGGCCCGCCGGCCGCCCGCGACCTGCTGGACGACGCGGACAACGAGGAGGACGTGTCGGGTAGGAGGAGGCGGCGGGCGGGGGGCACGGGCGGGGCGGTGGCATCGCTCCCCGTGGGTCCGGCCGTGCCGCGGGCGATCCGCGCTCCCGGACCGGAGCGCTCTGTGCCGGCTCCTCATCAGTAGCCGGTTCCCCCTCCGGTCGTGCCCGTGCACCGGTTGGTTCTCCGGGCTGGGCTTGGTGCAGCGATGCCCACCCTGGAAGACCTAAAGCAGCACAGCATGAATCAGTGAATCATGGAATCCCAGGATGGGTTGGGTTGGGAGGGATCTTAAAGAGCATCCAGTGCCACCGCCTGCCATGGCAGGGACACCTTCCACTGTCCCAGGTTGCTCCAAGCCCTGTCCAACCTGGTCTTGAGCACTTCCAGGGATGGAGCATCCAGAGCTTCTCTGGGCAGCCTRTGCCAGGGCCTCTCAGAAGTCAAGTGATCAATACATCCTAACCACCCCAAAGTGGTGTTGCTGTGTGAGCTCAGAAATCAAAAATAAAGACATAAAGCTGTGTGGAGACTGGCTGGGATGCCCTGGGTTTGGGGAGATAATGATGAGAAGGGGAGGTGTGCACTGGTATCAGTGCCTCTGCCCAGGGCTGGCTCCCTGAGCTGCTGAGAGCAGCCCAGAACAGCCTGGCAGCTGTGGCACCCATTTTCCTCATGAACCCTTCCTCTCCTCCACTCACTGTTTTTGTGACCTCTRCCTGGGGATCAGAAAGGTAAAAGCCAAGTGCTTTACCTTGCAGCAGAGGCCACAGAGCTCTGWGTCTTGTGGCCTGAAGCTGCTGCTCAGGTGTGCTCCTCTGTCACAGTGAGCATGGTGTCCTGTGCCTGTGCAGTCTGTCTGTCCATGTGAGCTGTCCCTTTTGTCCCCAGAAGAAGATGATGGGGTGCTGGAAGGATTGGATGAGTTTTTTGCAGAAGACCAAGTGGTGGTACAGAAAAAGAAGAAATCCAAGAAGCTGAAAGATGGCAAGGCWGCCAAAATCAAGAGGAGGAAGAAGGAGGTAACACTGCATTTTCTCACAGGGGGCTGTGGTGCAGAGGCAGCAGCTCAGTGCTGCTGGCAAGCACCTCTTGGGGCTCTGTGGATGGAAAAAGGGTCATTATTGGGGTTTTCCCTCACTGAGCAGGTGCTCTCCCAGCCCAGGGAGGTGACCCTCTTGCCCTTTCCCAGCTTGGCTGCTCAGGAGTGGCACTGTCCCCTGCAAGTGGCCTCTGGRGAGCAGCTGGGCAGAGAAGGTGCCTCCATGCCTGCTGGCAGTGATGCAGGCTCCCACCCCACAGGCACAGCTCAGCTCTCATGGGCACACTGATGTGTGCAGTGGTGCTGTCCAGCCCCATGTGTTGAGCTCCTCCTGCTCAGTGCAGCATCTGGGGACAGCAGTAAATCTGGCTGCACCAACCCAGMAGCTGGGGCTCATGTTCCCACAGAGGGGGATGCAAACCATGCTGGGACATGATCAGGGCAGGGTTTGGGGGTTTCTGTGGATGCTGGTGTTGGCTGCACTCATTCCAGCTGTTAGCAAGTGAGATGGTCCAGGGGCCTCCAGGGCTTGGCACACGGAAGGGCTCTTGGGCTTTCTGTAGGAAAACAAAGGTGGGGATTTGTGTCCTCAAGGGTCAGGCCTGGGGCTGCACTGGAGCTGTGCTGCTGGGTTGAGAAGGCTGCCTGGCACTGCTCACTCATCCTGTGCCCCATGGGCTCTGCCTCTCACCGTCCCATCCCCACACAGTGCTGGACACGAGGACAGGAGCAGACATCTTGTGTGCTGACCCTTTTCCTGCCTGAATGACAGGCTGCTGGGAAGAAAGGGGGAGCAGTGATGGTTCCTCAGCCCCCCACTTCCCTTGCTGGGGCTGGGAAGAAGCTGCTCACCAGCACAGCTGGGATGACCCCCCCATTGCCAAGGGAGCTGTAAACAGAGGGGCTGGATGAGGAATTGCATTGAAGTGCTTGTGCTGTGGGCAGGAGTGTGTTGAGCTGCTGGTTTGAAGACAGGTGATTCCATCCTGCACTGCTCTTGCTGGCCCCAAGGAAGCTTGTTTCCATCGTGGCCATGGTGATGTTCTCTTTCTGCAGATACCACACAGGCCCTCTGCCCCCTGTACCTCTCCTGTTCTTAGGCACAGTTTTTTTTCCCTATGCTGTTTTCTCAGAGGGAGAAAATAAAACATAACTCCAAGGTATTTTCACCTCTGCCCCTTTGCTGTTGCTGCTGGCCTGCCTGAGCCCTGCAGCTGTGTGTGCAGCTTGTGCTGGGCTTGGCTGCTGCTGAGCTGAGGGTGGGGAGGAAACAACAGGCTAAGAGCCCCCATTTTTTTAAATTAATGCCTTGTGTGGGCAGCTCTAACCAGGTTTCACTTGGGGGAGACTGTTCCTTCCTCTCTCAAAGCCAGGAAGAAGCTGGAGCTGTTGGCATGAAGCAACACCCAGGCTGCCCTTGGGGTCAGGGGGTAAAAGATGGGGCTTCCTTTTCCTTCTCRAGAGTTTTGGGGGCAGATAAGCCTTAYCCMTGCTAGAGGRCTCTCTCTAAAGACTTGTTTTTCCCATGGAAAAWGGCCTCTGTTGGCAGCCACTCGGCCTGGCCAACAGGGCGGTRCCAAGCTGGAACTTGGGAAACTTTGCTGGATTTCTCCAAATCTAAAGSTRCCAGCAACTAGGGCCCTGCAMGTYCTTAGARCCCCAAAKGCCACCTTTMATCTGATMCTCAKAYCCTGGGGAAAGGACTTMTTTTTCCCATGGGAAATGGYCTCCATTTGTGGCCCCTCACYCYRGCYGACAGGGCAGTGCCAWGCTAGAAATTGCCAAACTTTGCTGGATTTCTCCAAAWCTAAAGSTGCCAGCARCTAGGRCCCTGCAAGTCCTTAGAACCYSAAATGCCACCTTTAATCTGATMCCCAKACCCTGGGGAAAKKACTTCTTTTTCCCATGGGAAATGGCCTCCATTTGTGGCCCCTCACCCTGGCCGACAGGGCAGTGCCAWGCTAGAAATTGCCAAACTTTGCTGGRTTTCTCCAAATCTAAAGCTGCCAGCARCTAGGGCCCTGCAAGAGGWGGGTGGGAGTGAAGTGCAGGCTGTGGTGTGAGCCCGGTGCCTGTGCTTGCTGCGATCCCTGGGCTTTATGGGGGCTGCCCTGCCGCGGGGATTCGCCGGAGCTGGAGGCGATGCACGAATCCTGCGGAAAAAACCCGCTCGGAACAGCCCGGCTGTGGCTGGAACCCCAGCGCAGGCAGATGAAGGTCCTTGGCAGGGAAGGCGGCGGAGAGGGAGATTCAACCTGTACTGCAGCAGTTCCCATGGAAACCAATTATCCTGTGCCCAATTCCAGCTGTTCCTAACCCTGCTGAAGGAGAGGCGCGGGCTGCTCGGAGCCGGGAGGGACCGGCCGAGCCCCGGGATCAGCGTGAGGGGCAGGGGGAACCGGGATGGGGCTGGGCGCTGTCCGCAGGCCTGGCTGGAGCCTGTCCCTCAGCCCTGCCGGGCCCTGGTGCCTCTCAGTGCCCCCAGAGACCCGGTGGCATCTGGAGGGACCTGGACAAGCGAGGAGGGAGCCTCGTGCAGTTCAACAGAACCATGTGCAGGTGCTGCACCTGGATCATGGCAAGCCCTGATAYCARTCCAGGCTGGGTGATGAGCAGCCCTGCTGAGAGGGATTTGGGTGTGTTGGTTGGTAGGAGGCTGGATGTCACAGACATCTTTTATGAAAAATCCTTTCCTTAGAATTTTTCCTCCTGAGAAGCTGAGAGGCCTCAAGAACAAAATGTAAACAATGGTTATCTGCTGCTGTGGAATGCAGCAGGTGGATCTTTGATTGGCCCATGTTGGTTGTTTCTGATTAATGGCCAATCACAGTCAGCTGGCTCAGACTATCTGTCCGAGCTACAAGCCTTTGTTATTCATTCTTTCTTTTTCTATTCTTGCAAGCCTTCTGATGAAATCCTTTCTTCTATTATTTTAGTATAGTTTTAATACAATATATATAATAAAGTAATAAATCAAGCCTTCTGAAACATGGAGTCAGATCCTTGTCTCTTCCCTCATCCTAAGACCCCTGTGAACACCATCACAGCTGGACATGCCCTGGCTGTGTGTATTGGCAGCCCAGGGAGTTACCTGAGTGCTCTGCCCCACAAGCAGCCACATTSCTTGGGGTGGTAATTAGTTCTGTTACAGTCAGTGTTGTGCAGTGGGTCATGATCTCTCCAGAAAGAAACAAAAATATCCCCTGGGCAGTCCCTGCTCTTCCAGCAGAGTGCAGCCATTGAAGCCTGCTCCTTTCTGACTGTGGGGAGGCAGAATGCATCCATCAGCTGGAGATGGGTGGTTTCATGTGGGAGGAGAGKGAAGTGGGGACAGGCTTGTTCTTCACTGTCCCTTTCTGTTTTAGGGGAGCAATGATGAAATGTCAGAAAATGAAGAGGAGATGGAGGAGAAATCAGAAAGTGAAGGGAGTGACTATTCTCCCAACAAAAAGAAGAAGAAAAAACTGAAAGACAAGAAGGARAAAAAGCCAAAACGGAAGAAGAAGGATGAAGAGGAGGATGACAATGAGGATGGAAGTTTAAAGGTACAAAAGAGCTGGTGCTAGTGCCTGAAGCCAGGCTTGGACAAGGGGAGTTGAGGGTTTCATGAGAAACCCTTGGGTTTGGCAAGGATGAGGTTGCAGGTGTATGACTGGGAAAAGTTTATTTCCTTAGTATTTATCTTGAGTGCAGGGAGAAGTTGAGCTTCTTGGAGCTGTGAAACCTGCCAAGGCCTTGCATAGTGTTCCATGGTGGGGAGCATTTCCATGRTGCCTTGTTAATTTGTTTCTTGGGACTGCATGAAGCATTAATTTGTTAATCACTTGCGCGCGCTATTTCATAAATCCCAGAAACAAATCCCTGCATATCACTGACTAGGGAGATATGGAGCACATGACAGAGCCAGCCTTGTGCTGCTCATCTGCAGAGTTTGCATTAATGATGACTCTCTAAATCTCCAGGAGCCCAAGAGCTCAGCCCAGCTCATGGAGGAATGGGGTCTCGATGACGTAGATTACGTTTTCTCAGAAGAGGATTACCATACTCTGACGAATTACAAGGCTTTCAGCCAGTTCCTCAGGTAGGGAACTGTGGTCCTGGTGGGAKGTTTGGGCATTGCTCAGTCAGCAGATGAAGTTGTGAAGTCAGTTTTGCATCACTAGCTCCTTGTCTCTTCTTCCTCCCAACTCAGTCCTCAGAACTCCATTTATTTGGAGGATTGACTGGAAACAGCTGAAGCATTTGTCTCTCCTGCTCTCCAAAGCCCCATATTTTGTGTATGCTTATTTGAAAAGTTTTATGAAAAAAACCAGTGTTAATGAATTTCCAAAGGCTCATATTTTGTGTATGCTTATCTGAAAAGTTTAATGAGAAAAACAGTGTTAATGAATTTCCAAAGCCCTATATTTTGTGTATGCTTATTTGAAAAGTTTTATGAAAAAAACAGTGTTAATGAATTTCCAAAGGCCCATATTTTGTGTATGCTTATCTGAAAAGTTTAATGAGAAAAACAGTGTTAATGAATTTCCAAAGCCCCATATTTTGTGTATGCTTATCTGAAAAGTTTAATGAGAAAAACCAGTGTTAATGAATTTCTGCTTGTACCATGAGCCTTTCAGAGCATAGCAGGTATTTCAGGGAAGTCTCTGGGGAGATTTAGGTGTGCCCCCCCTACATTTGCTTAAGGAAGCTTTGCTTTCTGCTGCCTCCCCATGAAACTCCTGCTGGGAATTTCACTCTACCACACCTTTTGGGCTGAAATACTACACCATCTTACCCTCCCACATCTTTTGTGCTGAAGCACCGGCACGTGAGTGCAGGAGCAAACACACCACACAGCGCTGCTAACCGTGGTTCTCCCTCTCCCCTGCAGGCCTCTGATTGCCAAGAAGAACCCCAAGATCCCCATGTCCAAGATGATGACGGTGCTGGGTGCCAAGTGGCGAGAGTTCAGTGCCAACAACCCCTTCAAGGGCAGCTCGGCGGCGGCGGCTGCGGCCGCTGTGGCTGCAGCTGTGGAGACTGTCACCATCTCCCCGGCCCTCCCCGCCAGCCCCCAGCCCTCTGCCCTGCCCACCGTCATCAGGAAGGCCAAGACCAAGGAGGGAAAGGGTGGGTAGCACTTGTAGGGGGTGCTCTTGCCAGCTGAGCTGGCACAAGGCTGCAGAGCACCAGCTTCGGCAAACCTSTGAGGAAAAGAGGRTGCCASAGGGTAATAGGAGCCTCCTCRAGCCAGGTCTCATAAGCTCTTGGAGGTCTATTACTCACCCAAGATAGCTCAGCTACCTTTGGAGGCATAAAATCAGCAGGATGGCTTCTGTTGGCAGTGTTGGAAACAAAAAGGTTTAATAAAAGGCAAAATAACAAWCAGAGAAAAACCGAGCCAGGTGCAARAGGTTCTTGCTCCTGGTAARACACCTCACAAAAGCCATTAGTTTCTTTGTTCACCTCTATTTCTAGTAAAYTGCCTAGGTGGGACTYTTTGGCTTCTGTCCAATTAGCTATCCTTAAGTTTGAAGTGAAGTCTCTTAGGCTTATGAGATGTCTTTTTACCCAATTGAGGAGAGAAACTTCTGGGSTCTTTCCTTTTTAAAGGGACAAAAGATAGTTTTGTCAACAGGGGGCACATTCCTATACCAGSGTGGTGTCTGCAGCTCCCGTTGGCCTTGCAGAGGTCCTTTAACCTCTTCATGGTTCATGAACCATGGCAGATCAAGCCTCTGGGTCTGCTGGATGTTTGGCAGTTTGTGGCAATTAATTAAGCTGAGCAGTAGTGGGAAAGTAGAGGTATCTCCCTTTGTGCTGTGTTCTGCCTTGGGAAGGTGCTGGTGTGCTGTGCTGGGGGGTGATTTGGGTGACAGTTGTTTGTAGAGTAACAGACAAATTTTCAATTTCTGCAGGTCCGGGTGTACGGAAGAAAATCAAGGGCTCCAAAGATGGGAAGAAAAAGGGGAAAGGGAAAAAGATGRCAGGCTTGAAATTTCGGTTTGGAGGAATCTCCAGCAAAAGGAAAAAGGGCTCCTCTGTAAGTTTGCAGGGCTTTGGGTCTGGGAGGGAAGTACTGGGACAAGCCCTTGTTGGGGAGGTACACCCACCCCATSYCAGGGGTGTCACAGCCYCTTTGGGGCCCTGATCAGCACATCCCCCTGCTCCCTGTCCAGGCTCAGATTTGTGAGATTCATGTGTGGCCACAGCTTTTGCTAAAACCACATGACCCTGTTTACTTTGAGCAGTGCGGGTGATAATGCCATGATTTCAGATTTCATTTGCAAAGGAATTCTTCAGGGCTTGCACTGCAGCTGAACCGTGCATCACAGAGAATGCTGGGATGCTTTAATTGCATTAGCAGGGCCTGCCCACGGCAGCTGGAGCCCCGTGGCATTGCCTGGGATGCTGGAGCTGCCCAGCCACAGCACACTGGGCACTTCTCCACTATCAGGAGTGYTTCAAGGAGTTAACAGCATTTTAAAGAATAATTTCCTTAGTTAACTAAGGAAATTAGTTATTTCTGGGGGTGGGGCTCTTCTAGGTGTTGATAATATTGGTCAAACCCCCTCAGCTCACTGTGTTGCAGTTCCAGCTCTAATTTCCATAACACAACCTGTTTGCAAGCACATCCGTGTGTTGAAGGTTGAAGGGCAGGAGCCACTCATTGCTGCAGATTTTCAATCATGTATCACAAAAATTTCCTTCCGTGCTCTAGAGCCACACATTCACCTTCCAGAGAGTCACAAAGAGCTTCATTGCTATRGATTTTCAATCCTGTATCACAAAACATTCCTCCCATGCTCTAGAGCCACAGGTTCACCTTTCAGAGAGTCACAAGGAGCTCCTGCAGCTGGAGCCTGAGCACCTGGTGCAGGCTGGGGATTTGCATGCTTGAATAAGAATTCAGATGCATTATTATGTTTTGACTCCATGGAATACTGGGCCCGTTTTGACTCCTGTGGGAATGCCAGGTGTRAATGCCTGCATGCATGGACACAGGAGGGTGGCAGAGCTGAAATGGGCATTAAAAGAGAGAGAGGGAGCAAAGTTCTGCCAAGATTTGGGAAAAGGGGCCTTTGGATGCACAGGGTGGGAGTGTAGGGTTGTTCCTCTCCAGGAGAACAGTCCCAGCAGTGGAATGCCAGCTGGGATGCCAGCACTTGGACTGGGTGTGCCTTGCTTTTTCCCTCTGCAGAGCGAAGAGGAGGAACGGGAAGAATCYGACTTTGACAGCGCCAGCATCAACAGCTCCTCCGTGCGCTCTGAGTGCTCAGCTGGCCTGGGGAAGAGAGGGAAGAAGAGGAAAAAGAAAAAGAGGAGTAGGCCATCCTTTGTACTCTGTTCCTGTTCTGTTTGGATTTCCCTGTTCTGATGGTGCTCCCCTGGCCCGTGCAGCTCCGGGCTGTGTCTGGCACTGAGGATGTGCCCGTGCCTGTCTGTGTGAGTGGAGTGTGAGGTGCTCTCTTGGTGTCCAGGCCCTGCTGCTGGGGGGCTCGTGCCTGCCAGGAATTTGTGGGGTTTCCAGGAAGGTGATTTTCTGAGGAATAGCCCCTGGAGAGATGTGGCTTGTGGCGAGCTCCCAGCAGAGCAGGGCAGGCTGTGGGTGAGGCCGTGTGAAGGCAAGGGATGCTTTGTGTGTGTGAGGTGTGCAGTCAGGCAGAGGCAGGTGGCAGAGCTGTGGTAGCCATGCAGGGACAGGGAGGCATGTGAGCCATGGAAAGGATCTGTCAGGATCTGCCAGTGGCTGTGTGACCACATCTGTGTGTGTGTCCCYTCATCCCTTCCCGGGTGGATGTTGTGCCATGGCACCTCTGTCCTCGTGCTGCTCTGCAGAGCAGCYCCCTGTGCTGAGCACGTTGCCTTTCTGTCTTGTGTCCTTGTTTGGGATGAGATATTTCAGATCCAGGCACAACATCCTTTGGCTTCTTAGCTTTTCTGATGGATTTTGGCTTCCAAGGAATGGAAGGGCAGTTTCTGGGCTGGGGATCAGTTAGGGTGTGACACTGGCCAGCCTCCCCACTGGCTGGTGAGGCTGGGCTGGCTGGCTGGCCCCATGTCTGGTGTGTGAAGGGCATTGCTTGTGGCCTTGTGAGGGCCCTGGTGCTGGAGGTAGGCAGCTCCTGCTGCGTGCTGGAGGAGTGCAAGGTTGGAGTTCCATGCCAGGAGTTTGTGGCAGAGCTGGGAATTGAGATGAGCTGTTCTGGCCCTTGGAAGGCCTCGTTCCTCTGCTCCTTTTCCCTTCCATGCTGTGTTGAGAGTGCTCCTGCCTCTGTGCCAGGGAGCCCAGAGGAAGAGCAGAGTAGTCCCAGGAGAGGAGTCCTGTCCTTGGCCGTGTCACCCTTGCATGGTGCGTTTGCAGCTGGTGCTGGTGCCTGGGGAGGTTTCTCTGACCGGCCTCCCTTGCAACCTCTCCAGGTTCTGGCATTCTCCATTGAGAGCCTGAAGGAACCAAAGGATGATACAGTGTGGAGAGAGAAAGAGAGACAGAGGTGAGATGATGCTGTGTGCAAAGGTGAACTGTGCTGCTGAGGGACAGAGAGGTAGTGGGAATTAACAGGAGGGGTCTGAGGTGAAATGCTGTCCTTATTTCCTTAACTGTATGGTAGAGGAGCACGTGTCCCATTCCCTCCGGGAGAGCTGGCTGCTCTGCCACCCCTCTGACTGTCACCTGTCCCTTGCTTGCAGTTGAAGAGGGGGACGGCTACGAGACCGACCACCAGGA
Source organism: Sporophila hypoxantha (assembly GCA_002167245.1). Classification (NCBI taxonomy): domain Eukaryota; kingdom Metazoa; phylum Chordata; class Aves; order Passeriformes; family Thraupidae; genus Sporophila; species Sporophila hypoxantha. Next base: position 655,388 of record NDFG01000306.1, read on the forward strand.
CTACTGCGAGGTGTGCCAGCAGGGCGGGGAGATCATCCTGTGCGACACCTGCCCCCGCGCCTACCACCTGGTCTGCCTGGACCCCGAGCTGGAGAAGGCCCCCGAGGGCAAGTGGAGCTGCCCCCACTGTGTGAGTGGGGTCGGGGTCCCTTGGGAGTGGGTGGCCTGGTGGGGAAAACCCTCGGGTTACACTGGCTGTGCTTCCCCAGGAGAAGGAGGGCATCCAGTGGGAGCCGAAGGAGGAGGAGGAGGAGGAAGAGGATGGTGGCGAGGAGGAGGAGGAGGATGACCACATGGAGTTCTGCCGGGTGTGTAAGGACGGAGGGGAGCTGCTGTGCTGTGACACCTGCCCGTCCTCCTACCACCTTCACTGCCTGAACCCACCACTGCCAGAGATCCCAAACGGTGAATGGCTCTGCCCACGCTGTACTGTGAGTGTTACTGACATTCCCATCCTTACTCTGTCCCTGCTCCCACACCTGCCTGGCCTGCCAGTGGCTGCTGCTGCCCCTCACAGCCCTGCCCTGTGCCCCAAACCCCTCCCTGAGGGGTGTCACTGCCAGGTGCCTGTGCCTGAGGGTGCGGGGTGGTTCTGGAAGGCTCTGCTGCCTCTTTGGTCTCCCTGTGGGAATTGCTGGCTCCTGGTTTCTGATGGGATGTCAAGCCTTGCTCCATATGTGGCCTATAGAGAGGGGCCTTTTCTGCCTGGTGGCCAGACCTGTCCCCATGGGGGATGCAAAAGTGTCACGGACACTTCTCAGGCACCCTGTGCTGGCTCCTGTCTGCTCAGCACTGAGGTCCCCCTTCTGCCCCCCACTTCCCTGTGTCCCCTGGCAGGGTCTCACCTTAAACTCTTCCCTGTTTGCCCCTGTGCCCCCAGTGCCCTCCCCTGAAGGGCAAAGTGCAGCGCATCCTGCACTGGGCCTGGAGGGAGCCGCCCGCCCCGCCGCCGCCCGCCGCCGCCCCGCAGCCGGCGCTGCCCCCGCCCAAGGCGCTGGAGGGGATCCCGGAGCGAGAGTTCTTTGTGAAATGGGCCGGCCTGTCCTACTGGCACTGCTCCTGGGTCAAGGAGCTGCAGGTGAGCCCGCGTGGCGTTGGTGTAGAGCCCCCGCCCAGCCCCGTGCCCGGTGCCCCGGGCTGAGCGTGGCTCCGTCCTGCTGCAGCTGGAGCTGTACCACACCGTCATGTACCGCAACTACCAGCGCAAGAACGACATGGACGAGCCACCGGCCTTCGACTACGGCTCTGGGGACGAGGACAGCCAGAGGGAGAAGAGGAAGAGCAAGGACCCCCAGTATGCYAAGATGGAGGAGCGGTTCTACCGCTACGGCATCAAACCTGAGTGGATGATGATCCACCGCATCCTGAACCACAGGTGAGGAGCCTGAGGGAAATTCTGCCATCCTTCTACGAGGCCAGAACCTTGGGCTGGTGGGATTTCAGCTGCTGGCCTGTGCTGAGGTCTCTGTTGGCTTGGAGGTTTGCTTCTGGGCTGAAGCTGAGGCTGGAAGGCGATCCGTGCTGCCTYATTTTCATTTCTGCTATGTTACACATTATAAAATGTGTTATAGCCAGTTTCCTAAAGGTGGATGCACAGTGTTGTTTCACTCTTCCCAGTCATACTGTTTGGGTCCTGTTACAGCCTAACCATTCTGTAAATTCTGATGCTGAGGGGAAGAGTCAGCATGTGGCTGAYTCCCTTACAGAGCCTTGACATTGRTATTTCTTTTSTGTASAAGAAATTCSTTGTGARTGAGATGTGCTGTGCAGATGGGCTTTCTGCATCGAGTGGCTGGAGACATGTTTTTGTTGAATTTCTATGTTTCAAGTGGCAGCTTGAAATATCAAGCAGCAGCAGCAGCTCTGCTGGAAGGCTGTGTGGCAGGAAAGAACTAAAACTGCCTGTCTGATTTTTGTGTGAACTTTACTTTGTCCCCTAACAAGGCAGCAGGTTTCCCTGTAGGCACAGAGTCACACTTGGAAATGTATTTATTCTGTTTTTGGTGTGAGCAGAACTTCCTAGAGTGGTGAACGCTGCAGGTGAGAGGGGAAGCACTGGTATCCATCCAGGCCTGGTGAAACATGGAAATGAGGTTGTTAGTGGAAAGGAAAAGCAGCCTGTAAAGCTTAATGGTTTGACACACTCACAGGTGAATAGGCATTTCTGCTGGAAGTGTTGATACTTTGTTTTTGTACCTCAGTTTGGATGTCCTGGTGTGTAGGTGAAGGCAGAGGATGAAGCATCCAGCTCTGCAGAAGCAGATCACAGTGAGCTGCTCCCAGGGGCTGGTGGCATTCCCTGATCAGCTTTCTGTGCCCTGTGTTCCAGCTTTGATAAGAAGGGAGACATCCATTACCTGATCAAGTGGAAGGACCTGCCCTATGACCAGTGCACCTGGGAGATCGATGACATAGACATCCCCTACTATGAGAACCTCAAACTCCTCTACTGGAACCACAGGTGTGAGCCCACAGCTGGGGGARCTGGGCAGGGCCAGGGCAGCCCCTGCAGGTGTTTGGGACAAGGGGGACACAGTGGTGCCCCCATTTTGAACACATTGACTCTGCTTGCAGTGATTTCCCTTCAAAGATAGGTGGCCCAGCACTGAGGAGGGCTGGCCCTCCTGATGTGCCATKCTGGGGCTGCTGGGCAATCCCACCTGCTCTTCTCCAGCCTGTGCTCCCCTTCCCCAGTGTCTGCACTGCCATGACATTCATGGTCTCCATGGCCATGCTGCCYGTTTTGGGGGAAAACCACAGTACTCTGAGTTTGCTGTTCTTCATTCTGGAGACTCTGTGGACTGTTGGGAGGGGAAAATCAATGCCCTGTGAGTGCCCCTGCTAACAGGGCCAGAAGAGCTTCTGTGGGGAGAGGGGCAGTGGAGTGTGGGAGGTGTTTGTGTCCCTTGGCTCGGAGCTGAGAGAAGAGTGACCCCCTGCCATCCCTGATGTGTGCTGGCTGTCACAGGGAGCTGATGCTGGGGGAGGACACACGCCCTCTGAAGAAGCTGAACAAGAAAGGGAAAAAGCTGAAAGAGGAGAAGCTGGAAAAGCCTCCAGAAACACCTCTTGTGGATGTGAGTGAGAGTGGTGGGGACTGTGTGGTGGCATGGAGGGAGGGTGGGCTGTCTGTGCCCTCCTCTGGTTCCTTTGGGGACCCTGTTTCCATTGAAAATTCTGGAGTGGTGTTGCTGTGAGGAGCCTGGGGGCTGGGCTGTGCCAGGGACTGTGTCTGTGTCTCCTTTGGAGCTGTTGGATGTTACAAACCTAAAGAGGGACGTGCTTGGGTGCAGGGGAAGGAGGGGCAGGTGGTTTTCACTGCTCTGTGCCGTGGCTCTCCTTTCAGCCTACAGTGAAGTTTGACAAGCAGCCGTGGTACATCGATGCCACGGGAGGCACGCTGCACCCTTACCAGCTGGAAGGGCTGAACTGGCTGAGATTCTCCTGGGCACAAGGGACAGATACAATCCTGGCTGATGAGATGGGGCTGGGGAAAACRGTGCAGACCATTGTGTTCTTGTACTCCCTGTACAAGGAGGTGAGTGGAGCACACAGCAGTCCCAAGGTGGCTGAGAGCTGCTGGGTACAGGGAGATCAGCCTGGGCTCTGTCTTCCTGAGCAGGGCCACTCAAAGGGGCCGTACCTGGTCAGTGCCCCCCTCTCCACCATCATCAACTGGGAGCGTGAGTTTGAGATGTGGGCACCTGATTTCTACGTGGTGACCTACACGGGGGACAAGGAGAGCCGCTCGGTCATCCGGGAAAATGAGTTTTCTTTTGAGGACAACGCCATCCGCAGCGGGAAGAAGGTCTTCAGGATGAAGGTGGGAGCTGAGGCCGTGCCTGCCCCTTCCCTGKAGCCATGATATTTTCTGAAAAATCCTTTCCTTAGSATTTTTTTCTCCTGAGAAGCTGAGAGGCCTCAGGAACAARATGTAAMCAATGGTTATCTGCTGCTGTGGAATGCAACAGGTGGATCTGTGATTGGTCTCATGTGGTTGTTTCTAATTAATGGCCAATYACAGCCCAGCTGTCCGGAGTGTTTCAGTCAGTCACAAGCCTTTGTTATCATTCCTTTTCTATTCTTGCTAGYCTTCTGATGAAATCCTTTCTTCTATTCTTTTAGTATAGTTTTAATATAATATATATMATAAAATAAKAAATCAAGCCTTCTGAAACATGGAGTCAACATTCTCRTCTCTTCCCTCATCCTAAGACCCCTGTGAACACCATCACACTTCCCTTTACCTGCCAGTAAGAAAGGGAGAGGAGAATTTGACCTGGAGAGGGTCCCTGGTCAGCTTCCCACAGAGGGAAGCTTTCATTGTTTGCAAATGCAGAAGATTTGTGATGAGCTTTACAGGTTTCTGCCAGAGATTTTATATCTGTAGCCCCCTGCTTGGTTCTCATGTTGGGGTGTTCTGCTGGCACGACTCAGCTCTGTGCCAGGCAGTGCAGCCCTTCTCATCTTGGATCATCACATGCAGCAGCAGCAGCAAAGGTGGAGGCTGTCCTGTTGGCTGCTCTTATCCCAGCTTTTCTCTCCCTCTGCTCCTCCAGAAGGAAGCCCAGATCAAGTTCCACGTCCTGCTCACGTCCTATGAGCTGATCACCATTGACCAGGCAGTGCTGGGCTCCATAGAGTGGGCCTGTCTGGTGGTGGATGAAGCACACAGGCTGAAGAACAACCAGTCCAAAGTAGGTGACAGGTGTTCGTGATTTATTTTTTTGCTCTCTTTAACATCCTGTGGCATTAAAAGCCCTTCAGCAGCAGGAGAGGCAGCAGCCTGGCTGCCTGACAGTCCTTGGACAKGATATCATGGAAGGGAACTCTTCCCTCCCCTTCCTTTCCCCTTTACCTGAGGCTCAGTGCAGTCTCCAGCTCCTGGGATGTTCACCCAAGGAGGAGACAAGTGGTGTGAGCCAAGGATACACAGGATTGCTGCCTGTGCTCAGTGGGAATGGCTGGGAGCAGSACATGCTGGCACCCTGCTCTGCATGCCCAGCATGGGGGTCACTGCTCAGTCTCCACGTGCACCCTGCAGAGCCCACAGTGACACATTGGYTCCTTGCAGTCCTTGTCACCCAAACTTATTTCTTTTCCAGTTCTTTAGAGTGCTGAATAGCTACAAGATCGATTACAAGCTGCTCCTCACAGGGACTCCGCTCCAGAACAACTTGGAAGAGCTCTTCCACCTGCTCAATTTCCTGACTCCAGAGAGGTTTAAGTAAGTTGCACTTAGCCAGGCCTCAGGGTGGCTCCTCACAAGCATTATCTCCTCTTGTGCCTCGAGAGCTCTGCCCCGGTTTTTAAGTTGTAAAGCTGCAGATCCCTTTGCTTTCACATGCCCCTGTTGCTTAGTGCCATGGGGCTCTGGCTGCTTCCACAGCAACCTGGAGGGGTTCCTGGAGGAGTTTGCAGACATCTCCAAGGAGGACCAGATCAAGAAGCTCCATGACCTGCTGGGTCCCCACATGCTGCGGCGGCTCAAGGCCGACGTGTTCAAGAACATGCCGGCCAAGACGGAGCTGATCGTGCGCGTGGAGCTGAGCCAGATGCAGAAGTGAGTGATTCCAGGGGTGCCTGGCTTCCCCCAGCATGGTGAGGTGTCAGTGGGGATTGAGGGGTCACAGGCACCCTGCTGGCCTGGGGCCTGCTGCAGGAAGAGCGGGAGTGCTTTGTGTCTCACCAAGAGGAATGTTCCGTGTGGTTGAACTGGGCTCTGTGCAGTGCTTGGGGCATGGGGGGCTGCCAGTGTGGCTCTGCTGGCTCTGGGGGCATGGAGAAAACACTGAATCCCTTCTCCCATTCCTGGCACTAGGACATGGCCTGTGCTGCTGGTGTGCCTGGGTCAGCCTGGAGCGTTGCTGCTGTCCCAGCTCTGGTTCTGCTGGGCTGACCTGTTCAGCTTCAGTGGCATCTCCTGCAGCTCAGGGCACTTCCAGGAAGGGCCTGTCACTTCTTCCCCCTGGCTGGCACCCAGCAGAGGGTGGTGCTGGAGGTGCTGTGCCCCTCAGTCCATCCCACTGCCAGGGCTGTGGTCCCCCAGAGCAAGTGGAAACACCCAGCCCTAGGTGCTGAATTGCTTTTAAAAGCCTCYAAATGTCCCTTTTGCATCTCCAGTGACACTAGGGGGGTTTAATTCAGTGCCCTCCCATTTGTGCCAGTCCCACACCTGCCCCAGCTAAAACGGTGTCTGTCCCATCCTCCCTCCTGCAGGAAATACTACAAATTCATACTGACAAGGAACTTTGAAGCCCTGAATTCGAAAGGTGGTGGGAACCAGGTCTCACTGCTCAACATCATGATGGACCTGAAGAAGTGCTGCAATCACCCATACCTGTTCCCTGTGGCAGCTGTGGTATGTCCCCTGCCTTTGCCCCCTTGGACATGTCTCAGAGTGTTGAGTGGCAGCTGCTTCCATGGTCCTGCTTTGGTTAACACTGTGGGTTTCCATGCGAGTGGTTTCATACAAGGACTTAATTTTTTGTTTTGGAAATACAAGTGAAGTCCTCCATGAGGTTAATGCAGCTTGTCCTTGTGGGCATTGACCATGGTACCTTTACAGGAGGCCCCTGTGCTGCCCAATGGATCTTATGATGGGAATTCTTTGGTCAAATCTTCTGGGAAACTGATGCTGCTCCAAAAGATGCTGAAGAAGTTGCGGGATGGCGGTCACAGAGTTCTGATCTTCTCGCAGGTGAGAGCAGGGAGGGATAATAATAAATGCATTTTAACAGGAATTTGTTTAAATTATGTATGGGAAATTTGTGCTGGGAACAGACAGAAATAGGTGGAATAGCTGGTGACAGCTTCTCCCCCAGGCAGGCAAGGCAGTAATGGTGCAAGGGCTGTCCCAGCTCWCTCCTGAGGGACTGCCTGTCGTGTTTAAGAGCTGTTAGCTCAGGATAGAAAAGAGACAACAATCACGAGGCTCCTCTTTGGGGAGGGACAGTCAGTCACAATTCCTTCCTGCTGGCAGAGTTGCCTGTAGAAGATGGGATGTGAGTGTTGCTCCTCTGGCAGCTGCCTGTTGGCTGTGCTTGCTTTGCTGGCCATGCTGTGCCACCTCCACCGAGGCCTCTGGGCTGTGGGCAAGGACCATGCTGGGKCAGGGCAGCTCCCCAGGGGAGGCAGGGGTGTTTGGCCATGCAGACCCTCTCATGCCATKGTCACCTTGCCCTGTAGATGACAAAGATGCTGGATTTGCTGGAGGATTTCCTGGAGTACGAAGGTTACAAGTACGAGCGCATTGACGGGGGCATCACCGGCGGCCTGCGCCAGGAGGCCATCGACAGGTTCAATGGTACTCACCTTCCTGCCTTGCTGAGGGGGCCATGGGGGCATGACAGTGTGTGCCCAGCAGCAGGGCATCTGCCAGTGCCCAGAGCTTGTGCCACACTCACAGGTCTGGCTTCCTGTGGCATGGTGGGGCTGCTCATACCACGCCGTTAAGCMCTTGAGTTGGTTCCCACAAGGAACCCTGAGTGTGCCAGCAGCTGTTCAGCTGGAGGGGCTCCTGCCCTTCCCTCCAAGACCTCAGCAGATGGCAGAGCTTCCCCTTTGTTCTGGAGCTGGGTTCTGCAGCACCTGGTTCGCAGGGAGCTATGCATTTTCACTCCTTTACACCCCTGCCTCTTGCTTGTCAGCTGTGGGAGCCATTCTGTCCCTCTGAAATGGTGCTGCTCCTCTCTGTGAGCTGTGCTTCCTTCTGTCTCACCTGTTTTCACCTCTGGGTTTGTCGTTCTCAGCTCCTGGGGCTCAGCAGTTCTGCTTCCTCCTCTCCACCCGCGCCGGTGGTCTGGGCATAAACCTTGCTACGGCCGACACTGTCATTATTTATGATTCTGACTGGAATCCCCACAATGACATCCAGGTTTCTGACTTTCCCTTTTCCTTCCTGTGTAGTAAGTACCTYTCTGGCTGTGCCCTCTCTTTGCACACACTCATTGGGATTTCAGTATCTTCTCTTGRGGGCTGCTGACACTTYCTCCTGTGTTTGTGGGTGTTTCTGCTCAGCAGTCCCTTTCCCTCACCCTCTCCTGGCCTCTCTGCAGTCTAGGAGACACCTGACRCATAAAACTGGCTCTCCCCCTGTGACATTCTCATACTTACCCTCAACTGGGTGCCTCTCATGCAGCTTGGAGGGTGAGAAGCATGGCCCTGTTGTCCATGTGGCAKGGTGCCACCCTCTCCAGCTCCATCTTCTGCCTGCAGGCGTTCAGCAGAGCTCACCGCATCGGGCAGAACAAGAAGGTGATGATTTACCGCTTCGTGACCAGGGCCTCCGTGGAGGAGCGCATCACCCAGGTGGCCAAGAGGAAGATGATGCTCACACACCTGGTGGTGCGCCCTGGGCTCGGCTCCAAGTCGGGCTCCATGACCAAAACAAGAAGCGATGACATCCTTCAAGTTCGGGACAGAAGAACTCTTCAGGATGATGTGGAAGGTGAGGTGGGCATGCTCTGTGTGGGGCAGGGCTCTCTCTGAGATGTGGAAGGTGAGGTGGGAATGCTGTGGTGTGGGGCAAGGGCTCTGCTCTGGATGATGTGGAAGGTGAGGTGGGAATGCTCTGTGTGGGGCAGGGTTCTCTCTTGGATGATGTGGAAGGTGAGGTGGGAATGCTCTGTGTGGGGCAGGGCTCTCTGGATGATGTGGAAGGTGAAGGTGGGAATGCTGTGTGTGGGGCAGGGCTTTCTCTGGGGATGTGGAAGGTGAGGTGGGAATGCTCTGTTGTGCGGGCAGGGCTCTCTCTGAGCTGCTGGGGCTCACTGTTCTCTCCCTGTGCCACAGGCATGGTGTCTCAGGGACAGCGGATTGCAATGCCTGATGCTGTTACCCCTTTCTCAGACACACTGTCAGCAAAAGGGGGTGCAGCAACCCCTGGCATGAAAAAAAAGCATGGCAGCACCCCACCAGGTGTGTAGCCCCTCTTTGCTGGGGTGACTCATCCCCTCACCTGAGCCTGCCTGGCTCTGGAGCAGACTGTCCAGCCCCCTGATCTGTGCTGCTGTTCCCCTGGCTCTGCTCTCAGGTGACAATAAGGATGTAGATGACAGCAGTGTSATCCACTATGATGATGCTGCCATCTCGAAGCTTTTGGACCGAAACCAGGATGCGACTGACGACACGGAGCTGCAGAACATGAATGAGTATCTCAGCTCCTTTAAAGTGGCTCAGTATGTTGTGAGAGAAGAGGATGGTGTGGTAATGTGATCAGTATCATGTCTTACAATCACCCCTTTGTACAYCCCTCCGTGTTCCCTCTGCTCCCTCTCCTGTCCCTGCCAGTGCTGGGCATGGGGCAGGACCCCCCCTGCTCTCTCTCTCTGCTCAAGCTCCCTGTCTGTGGCTCTGCAGGAGGAGGTGGAACGGGAGATCATCAAGCAAGAGGAGAATGTGGACCCTGACTACTGGGAGAAGCTGCTGCGGCACCACTATGAGCAGCAGCAGGAGGATCTGGCCAGGAACYTGGGGAAAGGGAAGAGAATCCGCAAGCAGGTCAACTACAATGACACCTCTCAGGAGGACCAAGGTACAGCCACAGGTGCTCAGCTCCTGACCAGGCTCATGGGACAGACAGAGCTGTCACTTGGTGTCTCTCTGCAGTTGGTAGATTGCCTGGATCTGTACTTCCCAGGTTCCTAAACTTGCCAGTGTAGAAATTTTCAAATATTTTTTTCTTTTTATTTGTTGGTCTGTAAACTCTGGTTTTGCTGGAAGAATCTAGGAAAGACATGTCTGTGGGCAAAATATTTCAAATTTGTTTTTTGCTGCATAACAGAATGTTAATTCTGTAAAACCTGAGAACGTGATTTCCTGTTGCTGTGTCCCCCTCTCCTGCTGCCTCTCCTGAATGCCTGTCATACCMACAACCAGGCTCTGACCTGTCTAGCACATCCCCCCAGGCAGGGTCTTCTAACCTGGCCTCCCTTGTGTTCTGCAGAGTGGCAGGACGAGCTCTCTGACAACCAGTCAGAGTATTCCATTGGCTCTGAGGAYGAGGATGAAGACTTTGAAGAGAGGCCAGAAGGCCAGAGTGAGTTGATGTGTTTGTTGATACTCCCTGGGATTTGGAAGCATCAGGAATGGCTGGGTTGGAGGGACTGGTGTGCCCAGGGCTTCTGTTAGGGGACTGTGTCCCTGCTTTCTGTCAGGTGAGGAGCTTTCCAGGGCAGGGAAGGCAGCCAGCTTCTTCCTTGGCCTCTGCAGGACTGTGGTCTGCTCCACCACGAGGACCAGGCATGGTCCCCCCTTGCCTGGGAAGGGCAGAGGAGTGTCCTGGCCTGGGGAGTGGTGGCTGGAAGGGACCCTGCAGTCTGGGCAGATGCTCTGATGGGCTCTACTCCCATCAGGATGGAGGGCAGGAAGCCTGGGGCACATGAGGGGTCTCTCCTTGGTGCCTGGCCCATCCATCACTGAGGCTGCTTGGCTCTAGGTGGCAGAAGACAATCACGGAGACAGCTGAAGACTGACAGAGACAAACCTCTCCCTCCTTTGCTGGCAAGAGTTGGGGGGAGCATCGAGGTGAGCCTCAGCCTCATCCAGAGCATGGCCAATGCTATGCTCAGGCTGGATCCYTCTGTGCTGAACCACTGGGACATCAGTCCTGGTCCAGCAATGCCTGTCACAGCTGTGAGGCTCCAGGGAGCTCTGTGTTGCTGAGGCCACTCTGTGATTTTTTGTTTCCTGCAGGTTCTGGGTTTCAACGCCCGGCAGCGCAAGGCGTTCCTGAACGCCATCATGCGCTGGGGAATGCCACCCCAGGATGCCTTCAACTCCCACTGGCTGGTCCGGGATCTGCGAGGGAAGAGCGAGAAGGAGTTCAGGTACACAGGTCCTGGCAGGCAGGCAGGGCTGGGAGCCTGCACCCCTTCACTGTGGGCTCTTTTAGGGGAGGCASTGTCTGTTCCATTCTCTGGTTCCCTTCCTGGGGGTGAGACTTTCCTCATCCATGGGTGGTGGGATCTTGTGTGTGCTGGGTTGGGCAGGGAGGTGAGGCCACGGGCCAGGACTGAAGTCTGGTTCCCTGCAGGGCATACGTGTCCCTGTTTATGAGACACTTGTGTGAGCCTGGGGCCGATGGTGCTGAGACCTTTGCGGACGGCGTTCCCCGGGAAGGGCTGTCTCGCCAGCACGTGCTGACCCGCATCGGGGTCATGTCACTAGTGAGGAAGAAGGTGAGTGAGTAAAATTATGAATGGGCCTTTTCAAGAATGTTCTGGAYGCTTTTCACAATGGGGTGGGTGCAGCAGTCCTGCCACTGGGTCACTCTGTGGCAGCCTGGACATGCCGACTCTGGCACTGGAGTGCACTGTGGCACCAGCTGGGAATGTCCCTGCTCTGTTTGACCTGACCATGTGTGTCTGTCCCAGGTCCAGGAGTTTGAACATGTCAATGGGAAGTACAGCACCCCAGACCTGCTTCTTGAGGGCCCAGAGAGCAAGAGATCCAGCGAGGTTGTGTCTTCAGATCCCAACACGCCTGTCCCGGCCAGTCCAGCACACGCACACGCGGGACCAGGGGCCCTTGCAGGTATCCAGGGAGTTGTGGCTGGGGTCTGCCTTGGGAGGGAGGTGGGCCAAGACACCAGGAGGTTTTGCAGGTGCYTTACCCATCAGATCCTGCTCAACAGCTTCTGGGCTTTGCTCTTCCTACAGACAAAACAGAAGTACAGCTGGGGTTCCATGAGGAAAAGGAGCCGGGGGAACAGAAGAGCAGAAAGGTGTCTGACAGCCAGGTGAGGTGGCTTTGTTCAGCATCTCCTCCAGGGAGTTTTCCCTGCTCTGCCTGGGAGCTTGGGGTACTCCCTAGGGAAGGGAGTGCTGGGCTGGTCTGGAATGRGTGCTTGGCCTTTAGGTACCTGCAAGTGCTGAGGTGGAGAGYGAAGAGCCCYCRGAAAGCTGTGACAGCAAGGAGAGGCCAAGGAAGGAGAAGCAAGAGGATTGTGAAAAGGCTGAGCCTTCCTCTGAGCCCCTGGTGAAAGGTGAGGCTGTGTATCTTCTCTGTGTCGCTATGGGAAACCTGAATGTGACGAAGTCTGGCAGAAATTCCTGAAAAAACAAGTTGTAAATTGCATGAAATGGTCATTTTGGGGGGCATTTGTTCCTTCAGACGTCTCAAGGAAGAGGGAAAACTAAATACATTTATTTGATAAAATGCAGAAGAATGTTCTCTTTGAGCATMTTGAATGTACAAACAATAKTTACTTTACCCTAAAAGGGAAAGTCTGTCTGGATAAGTAGGTTGTTCCCTGCAGAGCACTTTCCATGTCAAGCATTTCTTGTAGGCCTGTTCCCTCCTGCAGACGAGGGGATTCAAGAGCAAGAGAAGCCTTTGGAGAAGGCAGAGCTGAGCAGCAGCCCAGGGAAGGGGGAGGATAAAGAAGTCAAACCAGGTGAGGCATGAGGCTTTGGAGAGAGAAGAGTGGGAAGAATTCCCAGAGTGAGGCCAGTGCCTGGCACAGTGACAGAGCGTGCCCACAGCATGGTGGCAAAGATGCCATCAGCACCAGTGGTGCTCAGGAGCCACGAGTGGGAACAAGACCCTGTTGGGGTGGGCACTGCCTGTGTTAACARTGGGACCTGCTGGGAGGGGTTGGTGGCTTTGGCAGCAGTGACTGGGCTGTTACTGGGGCAGGGGTGGGTCTAGTGGTGGAGCACAATTAGACAGGCCAATTCCTTGTGTTTGCYAAGCAGAGGATGGCAAGGAGGAGGAGAAAGAACCAAGTGATGCCCAGCAAAATGGTGACAAAGAAGAAGAGGAGGAGGGAAAGAAGGATGACAGAAACATWAAYTTCAGATTCATGTTCAACATTGCTGATGGTGGCTTCACRGGTAAGAGTGAGAGATGAGGTGTTGGCCTGYTCTGCAAAGCTGCTGCAGAGGCTCTGAACCTGTTCAAGGAGTGTGACCCCTGTGATGGGCCATGGATGGGCTGGTGCTTTGCTGGCAGCAGCAGACCTGGGTCTGCACTGTGCCTTTGCTCCTGGGAGGTTCCATCACTCACCCTGCCCGCGTGCTGTGCATTGACCTGCAGTCCAGCTGCCTGACCAGGCTGTCTCCCTTCTGCTTCTGCTTCCACAGAGCTGCACACGCTGTGGCAGAATGAGGAGAGGGCTGCCATGTCCTCTGGCAAGATCTACGACATCTGGCACCGCCGACACGACTACTGGCTGTTGGCAGGAATTGTCACGTACCCTTTGGCCTGGCAGAGCAGGAGGCAGCGAGGCTATAGGGGCCTCTCTGGGGGTGTGGGAGCCACAGTGATGAGCAGGGAGAGGGTTTAGGGCCACGGTGTTGCTGTGGGGTGGTGAGAGAGGCCTCTCTTGGGGCGTAGGAGCCACAGTGATGAGCAGGGAGAGGGTTTAGGGCCACGGTGTCGCTGTGGGGTGGTGAGAGAGGCCTCTCTTGGGGTGTGGGAGCCACAGTGATGAGCAGGGAGAGGGTTTAGGGCCATGGTGTTGCTGTGGGGTGGTGGGCAGGCTGTTGGCTGGCTGGTTCTGCCCTTGACACTTCTCCCACACCAGTCATGGCTATGCCCGCTGGCAGGACATCCAGAACGACCCACGCTACGTGATCCTGAACGAGCCCTTCAAGTCAGAGATACACAAGGGCAACTACCTTGAGATGAAGAACAAGTTCCTTGCCCGGCGTTTTAAGGCGAGTGGCAGGTCCAGGGCTGGTGAATCCTTGTTGGTGGGAGGACCAGAGCACCACCCTGAAGCCAGGGGGGAATTTGCCAGCATCKTCTGTGAGCAAAGTGGGGAGTGGACTTTGCAAGGAGCTCTGTTTTTACTGGTTTATAGTGGGGCWGGGTTTGGTCCTGAATCCTTTGTCTTCTGCTCCTCCCAGTTGCTGGAGCAGGCCCTGGTGATCGAGGAGCAGCTGCGGAGGGCGGCGTACCTCAACATGACCCAAGACCCCAGTCACCCGGCCATGGCACTGAACGCGCGGCTGGCAGAAGTGGAGTGCCTTGCTGAGAGCCACCAGCACCTCTCCAAAGAGTCCCTGGCTGGGAACAAGCCTGCCAACGCTGTCCTGCACAAGGGTATGTGCCTRCAGGGCTGGGGGAGTCTGCTCTGAGGCTGGGAAGGGTTTTCCACCCTCACCTGGGGAGCCAAGCCAGCCCCATCTTGTGTTCTCTCAGCCRGGAGCTGCCTGCTCCTCTCAGCTTGCTGGGTCTGACAGGCATYCCCTCAGGTACCTCCTGCTTTACTTGCAGTGCTGAACCAGCTTGAGGAGCTGCTGAGTGACATGAAGGCTGATGTGACACGCTTGCCCTCCATGCTGTCCCGCATCCCGCCCGTGGCTGCCCGGCTGCAGATGTCAGAGCGGAGCATCCTCAGCCGCCTGGCCACCCGTGGAGGGGATCCAGCTGCCCAGGTCTGTGGGGACGGGCACACAGCCCTCACTGAGAGGGTCATGGTCAGGGCAGGGCTGCAGGCCTGTGTCTTTTCTCCCTCCTTGCATCCCCAGGGCTCCTTTGGCTCTGCCCCRATCTTCAACAACAGCTTTGGGCCAAATTTCCGTGGTCCTGGGCCAGGTGGGATTGTCAACTACAGCCAGATGCCTCTGGGACCCTATGTGACTGGTAGGCTGGGGTTTTGCTCTTGGGCAGAGGAATTCAGAGGGTGGATTTGGGTGGCCCAGGAGTGCTGCCAAAGGACATTAGTGAGCAAGGTGTTTCCTCTGTCACCACAGATATTTAGCAGTTCCCATGATTTTTGCCTGCAGCTCCCGCTCTTAGCYGAGGTAAGGCTGTGCTTCCCACTCTCTCTGCTGTTAGCTTGGGAACATGAAGGGGTGGGGGGCTAAATGGAAGCTCCATTTTGGGCTGCCCCTCAGTGCCAGTATCTGTCTGTGGCCTCTACCTCAAGCAGCCACAGTGGAGGTGGGAGCAGATTCTTCCTGCAGCCCCTCCCGGATAGGGTTGGCATGTGGGGAGGGTCCAGAATTGGCTTATGGACAGCCCTCCTCTCTTCCCACAGCAGCCCTGGGGGACAGTCCCCTGTCCCTGGCCACGAGCCGCTGTTGCCAGAGGTCGGCAGGGAAATTGTGCCAGCGTTGCCTGCGTGGAAGCCAAGCTGCTGCTGCCGGCACTGCCGCGCTGTCCCGCTCCCGCTTCAAGTGTGCTTTGCCTGCTGCGGCCCCCGTGGGAGCGGCGGGGCTGGGGGTTTGTGTCCGTGTACATTTTTTGCACTTTCTTATTGAAGACTTGAAGAGTTTGTCTGGGCAAGGTGGGCTGAGGGGAGGGAGGGAGGGCTGGAGTTGCGGTGTTTGTCTGGTTGTGTTTGGCAGGTGTAGGGGTGAGTGGAGGCCAGTGGTGCCATGTCCCGGCCGGCTGTGCTCCCCGGCTTCCCCCTAAGGGCCGTCTCTTCATCCTGGTGGTGTTGGAGCAAGCCCACGCCTGTKGCTGCCCTGCTGGAATCCCTGGCACTGCTGTGGTGTGGCTGAGGAGGGCCCACATGTGCCGGGCTTGGGGCAGGCAGATGGAGGGGATGTGGGTGGGACAGAGGRGACAGCTGGAACTGGGATGGGGATGCCTCGAGCGTGGTGGCACCGGCAGCCGTAAGCAACGCCCCTGCATCCGCTTCGTGCTCTGTGTGTCCCGGTTTCTGTTCTGTGTTTTAATAAATCCTTTGGGAAGGACGCAGTGCAGTCTGGCAGGGGAAGGGATGGTGGGGGGGCCTGGCCTGGTCTTGGTACCCCTGTTGTCCACACACACACACGTGTCCACAGGAATGGATACAGAGATCTACACACACACGTGTGCACATGGAGACACAGGGACATGCACACATGGACACAGGCAGACATGAGGATGTCATGTATCTACAGTCACTGTTATCTCTGCATGGTGCACATATATATGTATACATGTCTGCATCACCCCCACACATGTACCTTTTCATATACAGCATGTGTAGATCTGTGTATACATGTAGATATATACAGAACTGTTTTAGATCTATATGTGTGCATACATATCTTTATGTGAGCATACACATAAATACTGATTATAAATACTGTATAAATATTGATTTATTTAGGTACTGCTATGTGGGTGTGTACCTGCACATAYAYACCTGTATATTATACAGGTTATGTAATGTATTTGTGGTTTTAATAGATGTGTATTTGTGTACATATATACTTGTGAGTGGGTGTGTAGACAGAGGTAGGTASATAATGGATATATGTACATAGGATAGATCTATATGTGGTATGGATGTATAGATCTATATTTACAGAGGTGTATTTAMACATACATGTATGTGTATGTAAGAATACACATAAATRGGTATTTTTAATTTGAATATATGTGCATGCATGCACATACATGTGTAGATGTATTTATATATCTACACATCTCTATATCTCCATATCTCTGTATGGCTATATAGGTGATTGATCTTTGTGTATGTGTATGCAGACACACATATTTGTAATTTTCATATATTTATACATAAGTGTAGATACAGGTAAARCYGTATAGCTGTCCTRGACAGAGATAGTATSTGTGTGTGTATATTCACAGACATACGTGTTTGTTATTTCACACATATATATGAATGTATATCCTTCTGTTTGCACACAAACATTGATGTARCTCTATAGATAGAGGTGCATGTATAGGTAAAGCTGTAGAGGTTCAGCTGCAGGTAAATCCATGTACCTAAAGGTGTAGGGGTGTGGATGTGGCAGGAGTGCATACTGACCCTCAACCAGATACAGAGGGGAGCTCTGGTGTCGTGAGTGGGTCAGAGGAAACCCCCCCGTGTTTGTACACATGCACATTTATAGTGGGGCTGTAGGTGCAGCCACAGCCACACAGCAGATAAACACACACACAGCGTGGAGTTCACCCTGTGCACAGACCTCACACACAGTGTGGAGTTCTCACAGTGCACAGAGGTCTCACAGTGTGCAGAGCTCACACACACAGTACAAAGCTGAGGGTCTGCACCTACATTTACAGTTTGTATATTTATGTGAGCACAGACAGAGGAAACTGTGTATAAATGTATGTGGATATGGATACATGTATATATAGATATAGGCAAAATGTTTGTTTTGCACAGAGTACMCAGCTAAAAAGAGATAGATACATGTAGCTATATTGTTCTCTCTATAGCTTTATCTATCATCTCTCTGTATCTATCATACATGTATCCATATATATAGCCATAGCTAGAGGTACAGCTATATATATGTAGCTATAGCTGTATCTAAATTACAAATATTTGTGTCCACGTGTATAGATGGCATATGTTTATAGATGTATAGACATGAATATATAGTTAAAAAGCTGGGTATGGATATAGAGACATATACACATATCTGTATATACACATCTATCTGCATATACACACATTTAAGTACAAATCAGTAATTTTCATGTGTGCATATATCCATACAAACATGGATGCTGCTGTAGCAATGTATTTACATGGATATGTACACATCTATATATTACATATATGGATCAACACACAGAACCATGTATGTCTGTATATACACAAGCACACACATGTCTACGTGCGTGTATATACATTATACATGTATTTTTCAGAGGTGTGTGTACACATCTACATACAGCTAGGTACTGATCTCTCAGAGACTGATGTCAGGGATAGAGGTGGAGGTAAAGTTACATCTGTCCGTGWGTGACTSTGYGTGTGTGTTTGTGTCTGTAGACACCCCYRTAACAGGYGTACGTGGGTGCATGTGTGGAGCCTTTCAGTAGCTTTGTGCAGATACAGCTGAAGGTGCTGGTGGGCTGTGTGCACCTCCACAGCTGCTGTCTGCAATTCCACCCATCCCCGCGTGTCTGTATATCCCTGCGTCTCCGCGTGTGTCCACGCACACCGACACTCGCACACCTGCCCACACACACTCCCCCAGCCCTGCCCTGTGCTYGGCTGGAGCACCCCAGSCTCTTCCTGCAGCAAACTCCTCCCTGTCACCATCCCACCCACCCTTTCCCTGGGAGCAGCTGCTCTCCAGGAATCACAGCCGGTGCTGTGGCAGAGGGCAGAGGCGAGGCCCGGGCGCAGGCTGGGGAACAGCTTCGTGTTGTTGGCCTCGTGGGCGTACAGCACCCGCGTGCCCCCCGCGCCCACCGCCGCCGTGGAGGCAGGAGCCACGCATGCAACGGGTCCGGCTGCGGGCGGGGCAGCTCGGGGCTCGCCTCCTGTCCCTGCGCCGCAGAGCCACGTCCGGGGCAGCGCGGGTGGAGCGCTGGCTCTCGGCGCTCGCGGTGCAAACCACACTCTTCTCCACTTTGCTCCAACAAAGCGTAAAGCAAGCGAACGGGCGGCGAGGGCTGCGCGGCGTGCGAGGGCGCGCTTAGGATCTGTAGTCCTTCTTGCTGTATGGTTTGTTGCCCAGGATGCTATCGATCTCGTGGACGATGGAAGACGACAGCTTTGGAAGGACCTGCGGGGGATGAGGGCAACGCTGGGAGTTGGGATGGTGACCCTGGTGGGCGCGGGAGGATGCTCACCGCCTCCACCCCACCACGTTCGTGCCAGCTTGCYGGCAGGGTGACCCAGTTAGGGAGAGCCTGAGTCAGGCCCAACCCTGCCCCCTCAGCCCAGCAAAGCCTCATCTTTGCTTCTCGCCTTCATGACAAGCAAAACCTGTCATGAAACTGGGTTTACAACCCCCTTTTCCCACACAGTGCAGCACTGCAATGAGTGCTGTGGGCAAATGTTGCTCCTGCTGGGAGCACTGACCTGTATTGCTCCAATATTCTCCATCAGCTGGTCGGCATTGGAGGCCCCCAGTAAGACGGAGCTGACACCCTCGTTGCGCAGGCACCAGGCTGGGGATAGGAGGGAGAGCAGAGCTTGAGCACGGCCCAGATATCCCTGGTGTCACCCCCAGCTGTCCCCCACTGTCCCYCATCCTCTTACCGATGGCGAGCTGGGGCAGGGTGCAGCCCAGACGCTCAGCGATGGCCTGCAGCTCCTTCAGCTTTGCCTGCTGCCGCCGGCCCTCTTCACTCAGGATTTTATCCTTCAGCCACTGGTATCCCTGGGGAATGAGAAGGGGTGTTGTGGTGGGATCAGGGTGCACCAGCACCTTGCACAGGCGGGGCATCCCCAAACTCCCTGGGTTGTGGCTCTTGGAGTTCCTGTTCCCGCAGGGACTTTGCAAGGCCCCTGGCCCTGCTCCCCCAGCTCTGTCCATCCCTGTGTGCCCTCCCAGCCCTGGTGCAGCTCACCTTCAGCGAGGCACGGGAGTAGGGGGGGATGCCCCCATCATACTTCCCCGAGACGATGCCACAGGCCAGTGGGGACCAGGTCATGGCTCCAACACCTGGGGACAGAGCAGAACAGGGGGATGACACCACTGCTCCCACCTCCCCCAGGGGCCCTGGCACCTGGCCTCAGCAGCACTGTGCTTTGGGGGGCTGGGGAGGAATCCCCACTGTCATACCTATCTTGTGGAAGAGCTCAGGCAGCTGCACCTCCACCTTTTCCCGCTGGAACATGTGGTACTCGGCCTGCTCGCAGATGGGTGGGATCAGGTTGAACTGCCGGGCCACCGAGTACGCCTCCTGCAGAAGAGCAGGACCCTCAGCGCCCCGCCGCTCCCCCCGAGGCCCCTGCCCAGCCCCCCAGCCAAGTCCTGAGCGGCCACCCCGAAAAATAATTAAGGCTTAAGTGCATCTGCACACGCTTGGCTCCCAACAGCTGCTGTCTAATTGAATCAACGTCAGCAGCATCGCTGGGGCTGCTCCGCTGCGGCCGCCCCGTCCCCTGGGCCCCTACCATGATCTCCATGGAGCTCCAGCGCGAGGTCCCCCAGTACATGGCCATCCCCTGGTTGATGACATGGGTCATGGCTCGCACTGTCTCTGCCGGGAGGGAAGGAGAGAGGGGCAGGTGGGGTTTAGCAGGGGCTGCACTGGCAGAAGGGGGCTCGCACGGTGCTGATGGCTGGCGAGCATCCCACTGCCCCGTGCTGCGGTGGGAGCTGGGTGCTGTCCAGGGAATGCTTTCAGAAGAGCAGGATGGGGAGAGAGGGAGCAGCCACTCGGGATGTGCCAGGGACCGCAGCTGACCTGACATGCTCACACGGTGCCAGGCTCTCCCTGCATGGGCAGCAGCCTCAGGCTTCTGCCAGTGCCCCCATGCCCTGTGGGGTTACCAGCACTGGCACTGCTGCAGGGGGAGGGACTGATGCATTGCCCACACACAGAGACCCACAGAGGGAAGCCTGAACCCTGTGTGAGCCACTCAGGYGTCTTGGGGGGAGCCAGCCCTGAGCCATGCAGGCTGGGGCCAAGCCAAGGCGTGCTCCTGCAGCCAAAGGCGAGCAGCGGGGAGGGCAAGGCACCAGGGCACACACCCCAGCATGCTCACAGCTGCCCCGGTGGGGAGGGACCCTGCTGCAGACCCTGGCATGTGCCAAGGGCACCCCATGGCAGGACCCTGGGGGGTGGGAGCCTCTCTGCTTTTTGTCCTTTAAACTGCAGTACAGTCTGAAGGGCGAGGGGGGGTGTCTGTGTTGTGCTGCTGCTGCCTCTGCATCTCATGGCAGGGTTTGCTTGAGAGGGGGGAACAAGGATGGGGGATCACAGAGGAGTGGGGGCTCTGCCCCGGGAAACACCGCTGGGACAGGCAGCGGCTGGCGGGCAGAGTGCGGGCAGGGAGTACCTTCTACGATGAAAGTCCTGGACTTGGAGGAACTAAATGGGTCCCCTGGTGATAAAAGAGAGATTTAGAGAAAGTGGAGTCACCGCTGCTGGGAAGGGGGCAGTGACCTGCCACCACACTGCCACCCCGCCCCGCCGCGGCCCGAGAGGGTCCTGGCACCGGGCAGGAGGTGGCAGAATTGTGACTGTGGCAYGGGCCAACCGTGGTGGCAGAGGAGCGGATTCTGCTTGGGAGGGAAAATGCCCTTGAAACACAAGCCTGGCGCAAACCAACCGCGCGGGCGATGAAAGGCAGCRGGGAGGAGCGAGGCACCGTGGCGCGCACCCACCTTCCATCGGCGTGTTGGGGTCGGGCCGGTTGGCAAACACCACGTCCACGTACTCCAGCTGCAGCCGCTCCAGGGATGCCTTCAGACCTGCAGCAGGGAGGGGCTGTCAGGTGTGCTGGGCCCCATGATGCCAGCACTGGGGCAGATGTGAGGCACAGCCTGGCACCGGGGCCAGCAGCGCCTGGAGAGCACCCTCACCCCTATCCCTACCTTCTATGATGTGTTTTCGGGACAGGCCCCTCTCTGTCTCRGCCCTGCAAAAGGAAAGGTGGGTGAGAGCCTGGGGTGAGAGCCTGACCCATGCCAGCTGCTCTGCTGGAGGGCAGGTKTTACCTACTTTCCTCCCCAGAAGATTTTGGTGGTGATGACCAGGCTGGACCGTCTGCAGGGAGAAAAAGAGAATCACTGGTGGTGGCATCCCTAAAGCCCCATGCACCCTGCCTTGGATTGCACACTCCTGCCCAAGGCTGCTCTACCAGCTTTCCCCTCCCARCCCATYGGGACTATGGTGGTGGTTTTGCCAAATAGGGATGGTGTCTAGCTTACCTCCACCCTTTCTTCTTGATGATATTTCCCAGCACCACCTCGGCCCTGCGAAGGAAGGGGACATCAGCCATTGGCACCTGGCAGGTGCAGCCATGGGGAGTAGTGACAGCCAGCAGGGATGGCCCCAGACCCCAGGAGAATAAGAGGCAAATGCAATGGCTGTGGGGACACTGTTTGCCCCTTGGCTGCAGCACCCAGAGCTGAGCTGCCCCCAGTGCATGAGCTTGCTAATTTTAAGTGAATGCGTGGGCACATGCCAATGCCCTGGCTACAGCTGTGCTCAGAGGGTGCATGGCTACACCTGCATGATAGAGGCCACCACGGGAAGCAGGGGACTGCCAGAACCATGACTCCCCCTGTGAGCAAGCACTCAGAGCCCCATCCTGGAAGCTGCTTTGCAGCTGGCAAACCTGGGATATTCCCATTGCCGCTGTGATTTGGTGGGAGTCGGGGTGTAGGGTGAGACAAAGCAGGGTACCTACTTGCCAGCAGCGTAGACTTCTGCCGTGTCGAAGAGATTAATGCCGTTGTCATAAGCTAAAGTCATCAGCTGCTCTGCCATCTGCGAGGAGAGAGCGGGGTCGGTGAAGGGGGTGGCCGAGAGCCGGCGCGCGGGCGCGTGCGCACAGCGCTGGTGAGCTCTGGCATGCCGCATGCACCCAGGCCACAGCCATCCCCACTGCCCCCATCCCCTCCTCACTCACCAGGGGAGAGACAGGGTGAAGGGATGCAGCCTTACCTCATCTGTGATCTGCCCTCCGAAAGTCACCCATGTTCCTGCAGGGGAGAGAGAGGKGTGTGCACGGTGAGTGTGGTGAGCAACGAGCGCTGCCACATTGAGCCCCTGGTCACCCACCCTGGCTCCCTCAGCACAGCCCTGGCACGTGGTGGCCACAGCTGGCCCTGCCGCGTGCACTGTGGTGCTCCCAGCACGGCCCAGTCGCTTCCTATCGTGTCAGGAAAAGAGAAAATAATTTGACAATTTCTGGGCCGTGACTCAAAACAGCCGCAGGGCTGAGGAAAACCCTTTCCTTCCCTTTGCAAACATCACCGGGGCAAGCGAGCGCTGCCCTGGCCGGGGAGTGCCGGCAGCTGCTGCGGAACTGAGGGGATGCCGAGGGGCTGTGGCAAACCCTGGCACTTACCCAGACCCAGGCAGGACACACGCAGCCCAGACTTCCCGAGGTTCCTGGAAGACAGAGACCATTAGGAAAGGTGCCAGAAAGCCCCAAAACACTGTCTCATGCATCCTGCATGCCACCAAACACACCCGGTACGAGGACCAGGAGGTGTGGCGGTGGCCCCTGGTCCCCATCCCCACCTGGGATGGTTCGACAATGAGAGTTCCTTCTCAGCTGATTAACGAGCCATCCCAGGCTGGGCATCCCACAGCTCGGTAGTGGCACTGCCTGCACCTGCGCAGTGATGCTGTGCCCAGCAGGGCTATTGGGAGAGCAGTGACCTCGTTAAAGCAGCTCCCCATAATGAGGCTGGGGTGTCCAGCTGCCCTGAGAGTGCCGCTGGCACTGGGGAATGAGAGTGGAGAAAGAGAAGCCAGCATGCTGGTGGTCAGGACTGAAGCATCCCATACATGGCATGAGTTGTGCCTGTTCTCTGCATCTCACAGGGAAGCACAGGGCTTGCACCAGGCGAGGGTGCTCGGGAGTGGAGCAACATCCTGGAGAAATGGAGCACCCCAGAAAATCTGACCGGCACAAGGAACTGGAGAACAGCTTTCGGGAAGGGGGCCAGGCTGGCAGACGCCTTCGCTGTGGTGATGGAGAGCCAGTTACTTGTTAAAAATGACAAAGGCTCAAGAAATGAGCGTTAAAATAAATAAAGTGTAGGTGAGCCGCGGCAGCTCGCCCGCGCGGGTGTCGCATAGCAACCGGAGGCACCGCCACCGCCGGCACCGCCGACACGGGCACCGGCAGCCGGGCAGGGAGTGGCTGCGGCCCAGCCACGGGCAACCGTGGGCTGCACTGAGTCAGGGCAGCATCCCTTGTGCTGCCATGCTATTGCCCAGCAGCTGGAGACATTGGCTCTCTCCCGTCCTGTGGTGTTTTTAGAGCAGTTTGTGGTGGGGAGAAGTYGTGGCTGTGGGCCAGCGGTGGCTCAAGCCCCCGTGATCAGGGTTGCCATGTGGAGAGGAGAGCACCTGCCTCATCCTGGACATTCCCAGAGCATTGCTAGGGTTCTCCTGGGCAGGTGACCATCGCTGCTCTTGGCTTCCCAGCCCAAAAGTGTGTTGACAGGCTGCCCAAKAGAGATATTGGCAGACCTTGGGACGGCCAAACATTCCCCCACACTTCTTATCACATCCCTATGGCCTTCCTATCCCATCCACTTACTTGGAGCATCCCCCACTGTCTCTCCAGCAGCCACCAGTGGGGACTCCCGAGCTGATCACCTGGGAGAGGGTGTTGCTGGTATACTCCTCCTCTGGATGAGGACATGACTGAGGGCAGGAGCACTGAGCCCTGAGGATGCCACTGTGCATTGTCCCAGTACTGCTGTTACCAACGCAAGGGTTTGGTGCTGGAGAGCTGGACAGAACTGGTCCAGCCCCCTCCCCAGTGCCCAGGTAAGGGGACTCAGCCGATTTGGACGACRCTGGTGGGTGCCAGCCAGGCTCACCCCAGCGCTCTGCCCGCCTTTCACACTTTGTTGCCTAATGCTGGCACATCTGGGCTGCAGCGGAGGCACGCAGCCGCTGGCAGCTGGACCATGGCGTGCAGGCTTAGCTGGGGGGGGGCCCTCCTCTGTCCTGGGGTCTGTGCTCATCTGGGGAGAGCCCCAGCCCCATGCCCAGGCGCACACTCAGCCTCAGTGGGAGAAGCCCTCAGTGCTCTCTGCCCCACAGCCAGGACATGGGGTGTGTGAGCCCTGTGGATGCTGGCTGGGGGGGTCCCACATGCACACTCCACCCTGCTTCCAGAACAACCATGGGCAGCCAGAGCCGCTTAAGGCTCTGCACTCACTTCGCCGGGCACTGAGTCTCCGGCAGCACTGAAAGGATGCCATGGCAGCCCGGATTAACGCTACCGTGACTCCCAGACCCCCCCGGCTCGGCAGCCAGCCCAGCTTGGCAGACACTGAGGATGCTACTAATCCTACTCTGAATTTTAGGGTCCCTTCTCTCCCCCATCCTGAAGATTTTACGCGCGGCTGGRTCAAAGCTGCCCGGAAGGGACAGGAGCAAACAGCGAGGAA
Source organism: Sporophila hypoxantha (assembly GCA_002167245.1). Classification (NCBI taxonomy): domain Eukaryota; kingdom Metazoa; phylum Chordata; class Aves; order Passeriformes; family Thraupidae; genus Sporophila; species Sporophila hypoxantha. Next base: position 680,143 of record NDFG01000306.1, read on the forward strand.
GCGCACGGAGGCGCACGGTCAGCACTTTTARCGACGAGAAACCGACAGAGCCGGACGCGAAACCGGAGATAAGGGGAGCGCCCCTGACCCCCAGTCCCCCCTCGCCGCCCGGATCGCAATGAGAAACAGGGAAAGCCCCAGGAGCGCCCTTTTCCTACCGGTATTTCATCCCCGGCTGCTTGACGCTGGAGTCGCTGGAGGAAGGCGCGTTCTGCACCGAGAGCTGCCCCAGGCTGCGGGCCACCATGGCCACGGCGCGGAACTTGCCGCGGGTGCCGAGGCTGGGGCTGCCGGCATTCTGTCGGTTCAGCCGGTCCTCCGCGCTCCGGCTCTTGATGCTGTGCTCGGAGCACACAAAGGAGACCTGCATGCTGCTCCGGCGGGCAGCAGCGCCAGCTGCCTAAATTTAGCCGGCGCCCCGGGCGAGGCGGGGAGCTCCTCCCGCGCGCCGCCAACGTGACGGCGGGGGGCTGCGAGGCGGCGGGCGAGGAGCGCTCCCGTCAGCCCTCCTGCCCTCAATATTTGATGAGCTCAGGAAACGAGCGAGCGGCACGCTCGGGCAGGTGGGGGCAGGAGAGGCAGAGCCGCTGCCGGTACCCTCCGGAGTGTGGCCGTGGCGGGGCACGGTTTCCCTGCGCCCCGCTGGGCATCCCCCCGCGGGTACGGCTGCTGGCACGGCTCCGCTTTGGGGCACAGATTCCCCTGCACGGGTCCGAAACGAAACCCTCTGGCAGCAAGGCGTGTGCATCGCCAAACCCACGGTGGCGACGATGCTGATGGCTCTCCCGCGGCAGAGCAGGATTCCCCCGCGCCCCGCTGGSCATCCCYCCGCGGGTACGGCTGCTGGCACGGCTCYGCTTTGGGGCACAGCGAGGGCAGATTTGCCCTGCACGGGTCCGAAATTAAACCCGCTGGCAGCAAGGCGTGTGCAWCGCCAACCCCGCGGTGGCGACGATGCTGATGGCTCTCCCGCGGCAGAGCCAWGCTGCTTGCCGAAGTTGTCGCCCTCGGGGCCACAGCATCAGCAGCACATTGCCCCTATTTTTCCCAGTGCAAGGGAAGTCGAGCGAGGCGAATTCCAGCCTAGCACCTCCTGCCGAAGGAAGCAAGGACACAAGTCAGCCCCACTACAGCACCGTCCTGCAGCTGGGGACACGTGCTGGCTGCCAGCACCTGCCGTGCCCCTCAGGATGGAGCAAAATGCAGTGATGGAGCTTGCAGGAAATTATGCACATTTGCCCCAAACCTAATGAAAAATCTTGTAATCTCCTCCGCTTCCCTCTCTCACAAAGCTCCTTAGCTGGTAATCCTGCTGGCACCAGTGCCAGTGCCGGCTCCAGTGCGGGGGGGACCTGGCAGCAGTTGTCAGCCCTCAGAGGATGAGAAACCCCACAAATTTTGGTGGCAGCAGGGACATGCCCAAAGAAGGAACACCTTTGGGGTGTCTGTGCCAGCTGCTCCCATCAATAAATAATGTCCCCATGAATATTAGATGGGCTCTTGCCACTGTGTAAATGTTACCGCGGTCATTGCGAGCAGAGGGGAACCTGACCCGCGGTGCAGCACGGCACGGCACAGTGCAGCACGGCAGGAGCTGGCAGCTCCTGGGGCTTCACTGCAGTGGAGGACAAGGGGCACCCCTGTAYTGTCACTGGAGAACAGCCACTGTCCTCAGCCCTGGTGTCCCCCAAAGCCTGACCTGGCRGCGCTGGGCCCTGCACCCCATTGCCTCACCCGCAATGCAAGGAGAGAGATGCACTGGGCAGGGCAGCCCCTCTCAGGGGCTGTGGCCACCTCTCCAGCTGCCTGGAGTGTCCTCCTGACAAGGACATTGGCTGAAATCCTGATACACCTTGCACCRGGACCCACATGCAAAATTAATGATGCACCCGCTCTGTGATGCACACCCATCAGTCAGGAGGAGATGCAAACCCATCAGGTGAAGATGTACGCCCATAGGATGGAGATTTACACCCCTCAGATGGAGATTTACACCCCTCAGGTGGAGAAGAACCCATCAGGTGAAGATGTACCCCCTCCAGTCGGGCAGAGGTGCACCTGCATCAGATGGAGATTTACACCTCTGAGGCAGAAACAGCTCTTCGGCGGCTGTTTGCTCTAGGTGCCTAATGTTTAAAGCTCAGAGGGTGTTTGCATCTGCAAATGCCCAAACAGCAAACAGGAATGTCAAGCGAGAAGCTCAAAGATCACCAAGCAGGAAAGTGCTAACGGCGCTGATCGGCTGCCGCCTCTCCAAGGGCAGCGGCTCCTCCCAGCCTCGGCGCGGCACAGGGGAGCCGAGGTGAGCTCAGGTGAGAGCCGTTCTCCTGACGAGGTGTCACACCAGCACCGAGCAGCGTCCCCTGTGTCATCCCATCACCTCGGCCCTGGCCGCCCTCGCGGCGCTGCCTTACCTGTACTTCATGCCAGTGGCGCGGGCGGTGCTGTCGGCCAGGGAGAGCCCGTGCATCCGCAGGAACTCCTCCAGAGTCTTCGCCCGCGCCGCCGCCCGCACATCCCGCAGCCGCCGCAGCTCCAGCCCGTCGGCCGCCCGGGGGGCTGTGGGCAGCCCCCACTCGGGGCTGGGCCGGCTGGCCACGCTGCGCAGGCTCTCACTGTAGGTCATGGAGAGCATCCTGCCACCCGAGCGGGGGCTCTGCCGGCCAGCCACGCCGCCAAACACTCTGTGCTGCTACGGAGAGAGCTGGGAAAGCACAACATGGGCTCCCTCGCCACTCAGGGCACGGCCCTGCCCGCATTGCCATGGCACAGTGGTGGCACCCACATGTGGGGACCCTAGCAAAGCCAGTCTTCAGCGGAGCAAAGCCTTGGCGTGAGAGCTGAAGCACAACAGGAGAAGCAGCAGGACAGGGATGCGGCACAGTCCGTATCTGAGGCTGCAGTGGTGCCTGCCACAGCTGGCCCAAGCCACGATGCAGCAGTGTGGCCTGTGCCCAGCTGTGCTGGCTCCCAGCTTGTGCTGGGCTGCACTGGTTTGCATTCCTGTGAGGGACGCAGTGTATCCCAGGAGCTGGCCAAGGCACGGCGAGCAGCGGCACGAGTACTGCTGGTGAGAATCCGGCACTGTGTGCCAGCGGGCAAGGAAAATCAGGATGGGAACGGGATCTCTGTGGGGCTCCCTGCAAAGGGTGGACGTGGCAGAGGGTCTGTGGGCACTGGGTGCTCGCTGTGCCTGCGTCACGCTGCCGCAATGCGCGCCACCAGCCAACACCTTCCCCACCGCCGCGGCAGCGACCTCCCAGCCGGTGCGGCTGCTGAAAATAGCCTGCTGCAGGGTGGGCTCTCACACACCCCGGGCCTGGCTGTCTGTGTGCCTGGGACCTCACTGCTGGTGGCACCCGCTCGATTTCTGTGCCTCTCTCTGCAACTTCTCTCGTTTTCAGTGTCTGCAGGGAGCTGGGGCCAAAACGGTGGTGYTGGTGCCAGAGTGGCCGCTGGGGACGCACTGTGACACATCTACACCGGCATCAGGCTCCAGCCAGGCTCCCACTGGTGGTTTTTTCTTTCCCTGTGAAGCTCAAATTGACAGCTGCAGGAGCCAAAAGTKAAGGGCTCTCTGCCATTGAGGYGTGACCTCCAGAGGAAAGGAGAAGGAAGCCCAGAGGATATGGAGTAGCAGCTGGCCAGGTATGACCAAAACCCTGGGGGTCTTCTCTGATATCTGGTGCTGTCAGAGACCACTCTGTGCTCCTTCTGCTCTGTAGCAAGGCCTTGGGAAAACCTGGAGACATGGAAAGGAAACCTTTCCCTCTGTTGTGGCAAAGCCAARCTGAATCCTGATCACAGCCTCTTCCTGCCACACCTCAAAGCCGAGGACTGCACCCGGTACCTCTAGCACCAGCCCTTCTCCGTGGCTGGTAGATTTAATTAGGGCAATGCTAGTGGCTCCTGCTGGGTATGGGCACCTGGTGGRATCTCCTTGTTCCCAGTGGGATCTCCTTGCCTGGTAGGATCCCCTCCCCTGAGAGCAGCAAGGAGAAACCTGAGCTGGCTGCACCGCTGCCCTACAGCAGCCAAACGGCTGCAGCAAGCAGAGCTGGAGGTTTGATCTGGGCTGMTCTGAGGAATGGGGTGGAAATCCACCAGCTGCCCTATCTCGACACTTCCCTGATTTTCAGCAGAACAGAACTGGATGGCCGAGAGAGCGTGGAGGGGGTGGGTGCATTCATGGCCATTGGATAGCAGAAATCCCAGTGCTCCTGGGATGAGTGGCAGCAGGGCTGCAGGATAAGCTGTGCCATGCCCAAGCAGGAGAGGCTGTTTTGCAAGGAAGGAGCAGGGATGGGGGACAGAGCACAGGCTCTGCRGGATAACAGCATTGTTAGCAGCATCAGGGGCACAACAAGTGGGCGACAGGCAGGGTGGCTGTCCGGAGAGATATCTGCCCAGCCTGCCTTGCCAAGCTGGGAAACTGGCACCCACCAGCCTGCCTAAAGCCAGGAAGACCCCAAACTCCAAAAGAAAACCACCTTAAGCCATCAAATCCCGAGTCACCCCGCACGGAAAATCTCCCCTGCTGCCCGCAGCRGCTGCCCCGGGGCGATGCCCATCCCCGCTCATCGCCCACCGTGCCCAGCCCCGACTCACCGCGCCGGGGAAGCTGCTCAGCAGCAGCAGCAGCGCAGCTCTGGGCGGCCGGGCTGCCCCAGGGCAGATATAAGAGCGGCGGTGGCCGCGTTGTTTTGCATTAGGGGAGTGTCGGAGCTTGGCGTCCAAAGCACTTGGCGGCTGCGCCGGGCCCCCAGCGTCCGGCTTCTCGCCGCGCTCCATTAGCCCTATTAGGGGATTTTCTTCCTTGCGAAGGGGAGTTAAATTATTCATGGCGCCTCACTAAAAGCCCGGGGATGTGCCGCTGCTTTATCAACGCTGGCACCGCCCGGCCCTCGCCCTGCGGTGACAGGTCCCCTGTCACCAGCACACAGGGCGGTGGGGATGGCTGGACACTGGGGCCATCAGGGAGCGGAGACGGTGCCCTGAGGCRGRCACAGCCCTCCTGAGRTCCCCGCGGCGGTGCAGTCAGAGCAGGGCTGTGGCAGGACTGAAAGGCAGCCTCCAGCAGGAGGGAGCCCCGAAACGGAACCGGGTGATGAACACAGGTGGCTGCTGCCTGAAGGCAGCTACAGACGAGCTCCTGCCTGTTGGCCTTGGGAGCCTTTTGCACCACATGTGTTCAGTGGTTCAGACCAGTTTGGCAGCCAAAACTTGCCCGTGGGACAGACACTGTCAGTGCCACTGAGCCATCCCACTGCCAGCCCACCTCACCTCCTCCCGTCATGTGTGGGATGGAGTAGGGGGACTACAGTTTTGTCGAGGGGCAGCACCCAGTCCCTCACCCCACAGCAGCCAGGCCAGACCCAGTCCCACACCACTGGGCTGCTGTGGCCCTGGGAGAGCTGGAGCAGCAGCTGGCAGAGTGTGTGGGGAAGTGCCGCCCTCACTTCAGACAGTAAAAGGGTGATGGGGGCGAATGTTGCCTCCTGAACCACTTAATGAGACTGCTCCTAATAGCAGGAGCCACAGACCGGCTGGCTGGTTTCCCAGAGCTGCTCTTGGGAAAAGCTAAGGGCTTCTCCAGGCACAGAACAGGCATGGGACGCTCCCCCAAGCTGAGCTGAACCCCACACCCCACAGTGGCTGTCCCCCACAGCCATGTGGCCACACTCTGCTGCTTGGACAGCCCGTGAGAACAGTCCCCCCACCCAGCCACACCCCAGGGTCCCCACACTGCACTTCTGAACCCACGAGCAGGCGATGCCACACGTGTGATGCCCATCCCACACAYAGGGACCCTGGCACACCGGGCAGGGCAGTGCTGTGCCAGCATTATCTGGGCATGGGCAGGAGCCACAGCCACTTGCTGGTGGGATTTTGGGGAGGGGAAAGGGCCTGGTTACCTGTAGAACTGGAGCTGGCGCTTGGGGCTCCCGTATCTYGCGCTTCCGACAGCAAAGGGGAGAGAGAAGAAAGATGCCACAAACCCCGTTAGAAAGGAGGAGCAGGAGTGAGTGGCAGAGTCAGTGGCTGTGGGAAGGGCCAGTGGCACCCACCWATGTCACAGCACAGTGGACACTGCAGCAGGCACTGGCACGACCCTGAAAGTGCCCTCTATGTCCATAACAGGCACCAGCGGCCCAAAACGCTGCTGCTGCTGTTATGGTGTGGGGATTTTGTGCTGGAATCCTTTGCACAAAGCATGCCAGGGCAGTTTAGGAGTATCAGAGCAGTTTCAGGGAGCGTGCTGGTTCTGGGTTGCCACAGGCTTGGGTTTGAAGGCCCACAGAGTCCCCCCAGCACTGCCCTGCAGCCTTACCTGTAAATCATGCCTGGGGAGCCCGTCTGCCGCAGCGAGAGTCGCGCTGGGGAGTCAGTGGTGGATTCGGGATACATGGAGCCAGCCTGGGCTCCCCGGAGCCACTCGCCGCCTCACCCCTGCCGCAGGGGAAGAGGAAAAGAGGAAGAAATGAGTTTTTYGGGGCACGCGCATGACGGCACTTCCTGTTGCAGGAGATCTGAGCCAGATGTGGCACTGGCAGCGGTGTGGGCACAGCAGCTCTGCCGGCCTTAGACCCTGGGGCTCACACCCTGACCCACTGATCCCAAAACCATCTCGCCCCAGCCCTGTTCCTCTGACTTCCCAGCTTGGCTGCTTTCTCCAAACTTCTGGGGGTCCTGAGATCTCATGAAACGGTGAGGAAACGTGGGCCTGAAAAATGAAACATTCTGAAAACCCYGAAGCTGTCCCTGAGGGTCCCTCTGAAAGGGACAAGCTAAGGGGAGGAAAACAGTCTGGCTTTTCCTGCAGCCCACACTGTGTGCACAGGGGTGAGGGAGCTCTGAGGGAAAGGAGGGCTCACCCCCAGGCACCCCTGACCCTCCTTGTCCCTGTCCCCATGGCAGGGGCATCCAGCATGACTCCCTGGGAGCCGTGCCCCTGCTCCTGCAACACTGTCAGCACTTTCAAGTATCACAGAAAACAATGACACTTCCCTACAGAACTGGGGCTGGGATTTAAATTTATCCCTTCTTTCTTTAGGCCGGCGAGATGCCATCTTTACACTGCAGATCACAAGCTGCTCTGTTTCCCAGATGGGGCCTGAGAGCTCTCTGGGCTCCCTCCTGGCTGCCCTGGGCTCAGTGGGAGCATGGCCTTACACAGTGTGCTCATGTCCTGGCACGCATCCCGCCTGCATCCTGGCACAGCATGCCTGCATCCTGCATCCCTCCCGCATTCTGGCACAGCATGCCTGCATCCTGGCACTGTGTGCTTGCATATTGCATCCTGCCTGCATCCCAGCAGGGCACGCTTGCATCCTGCATCCACATCCTGCGTCCCTCCTGCATCCCAGCATAGTGTGCCAGCATCCCGCATCCCTCCCGCATCCYGCATCCCTCCGGCATCCCGGCCCGGCGTGCCTGCATCCCGGCGCAGCCCCTGCAGCCCACGCAGCCCAATGGCAGCAGCTGCGGCAGCCGAGCCCATCCCCGCGGAGCCGCCCACCGCAGCTCCCGGCCGGGCTGCAGCCCCCGGCACAGATCCCCATCGCCCTCCTCCTGAGCGCTGCAGGAGTGCGGCTCCTTTGAGCCGGAGCCCAGGGAGCCTCAGTAAAGCCGGGTTTATTTTCCAGAAGTCAGGAGGGAGCTGCTCTCTCCCGAACCCGCAGCACTGACCTGAGCCCGGAGCAGGACCATGCCGAGCCCTACAACCAGGACCCGGCTGAGCCTCCCGAGCCCTTGTGACCCCCCAGCTTCTCAGGGTGCTGGGAGTGTTGGTTCCACAGCTCCCACAGCCTCTCCTGGTGCCTGMAGCACCGCGGGGTCAGCAGCAGCCACCGGCCGGGCACTGTCCTGCCCGCTCATGCCAGCTCAATGTCACTTCATTGGGGTGGCAAAACAAAGGGGGGACAGCTGGACCCCCGTGTCCCAGCACAGCCATGCAGCTCCTTGCTTGCACTGCCACAATCCTGGACTCCTGCGTGGCTCAGGACTGGCTGATTCTGTATCCCTGACTGTGGTGCCCCCAGGAGTGCAGATCTCCACAATTTTCAGCAGAACCTGGTGCCCCTTCCCTGCTGCCTCTCAGCAATACGGTGGAGACCAAGTGCAGTCTCTGGCAGTGCTAGAGGGGCTTTGCTGGCAAGCACGGCTGGACCATGGGCACACGGGTCAGGGCTCTGCACCCTGAGGAGACAAAGTGTGCCAGCGTTTGGGACCAATTCMTCCCTCTGAGCTCTCTGAGCCAAAGGCACCACCAAAAGTCCAATTCCTCTGTGTCAGCAGCTCGGTGCTTCCCTGAGACTGCTCCTGCACCTCCAGCTTCCTCATGGCACAACTCAGCTGTCAATCTGCAACTGCGGGAGTTTCAGCAGTGGCCCGAGAGGGAAGAAAAGTGTTTTTCTTCTGCAGGATGCACCCAGGAGTCAGGTGAAGGACACCCTCACGATTTGTGCTTCCACCAAGGTCTATTCCCAACCCTGGCAGCACAAAGGGGTACAGGAGTGTGGATGCTGTGACATGGATGGTTTATGGCTGGGAAGCCCCCGGGAGCTGGGCCAGCATGGGGGGGACTACACACTGCAGCCTGCCAGACATGCTGCCATCAGAGTAGGAGCTGTCTCTTATACACATCTGGGAAGCCCCCGGGAGCTGGGCCAGCATGGGGGGGACTACACACTGCAGCCTGCCAGACATGCTGCCATCAGAGTAGGAGCAGGTGAAACTGGACATGGAATTAATGCAAACGTAGGGATGAAACTGCTGCTTCTGGTGAGCTCAATCCTCCAAGGGTGAAGCTCTGGGGCAGGGAGAGCTGAGGGACCCTTGCCMTGGGCACCCCAGCATCCTGCCCAAGTCAGGTGAGGGATGCAGGTAATGTCGCATCTCCCCACGCCAGGTGCCTGTCCCCATATTTCTCCCCCTTTTTTACTGTGTTTGCAGCACAGTGAAATGCCCCCTCCGAGCCAGGGGGAAGGTGACTTTAGCTCAATGACTCACGCTGCCCTGCCCTGTCGCCTCGGCACCTCCTGTCACCTCCTGCCGTCACCTCCGTGCTCATGCCCCGTGCTGGTCCCGTGCCCCCCCCTTCCCCCGGCTGCACCGGCGCCGCAGGGATCCGCAGAGCAGCAGCCCTGCCCCTTCCTTTGGCCCGGGAGCCTCTTTTGCGGCGCAGCATCTCCCAGCCCACCAGGGGCCTCCGACCGCCCGGGTGGGCTCCCGCGCCTTCCCCAGCCCATCATCATCATCATCATCATCGCGACAACGCGGCAGGCGGGCGCTGGGGACTCAGCTGCGACACGTGAGGTCGCCCGTGACCGCCGAAGCTCCGGCACCGGCGCTGCTCAGCTGCCCGAGTCAATGACACAGCCCAAAAGCACCGGGGTTATTCCGGTTTTGCCGTCACGTACACCAGAGCCAAAGTAACGGGGTCCTCGCGGGTCCCCGGTGTGTGACACCGCCGGGTCCCCGGTGTGTGACACCGCCGGGTCCCCGGTGTGTGACACCGCCGGCTCCCCGCTGTGTGACACCGCCGGGTCCCCGCTGTGCCGTGGCTGCCGGCCAGGCACGGCTGAGCCGCGGTAGCCAGCACCGCTCCTACCTGTCTCCGGTGCTCGGGCGGAGGGCGATGCGCGGTCCGGAGGCACAAGGCACCGAGTCAGACCCGGCTGCGGGCTCCGCGGCTCTCGGGAAGCGGCGCCGGTGCCGAGCAGCTGCTACAGCCGGCGGCAAACGCAGCCGATGACGGWTCCTACCCCATTCCCGCTCCGTCCCCGGGAAAAGGCGTCTGGCGGAGCGGGGAAGCCGAGCCCAGCGCGCCCCGGGATGCGACAGCACCCAAGGATGCTGCAGAGCCGCTCTCACATCCTGACTCGGCAAGTTTGGCTCCGCCGGTGGCGGCAGCCGGCTCCCGATCCCGCCGGTGCCTTTAACCGTATCGGCGCCGCAGCCCGGCACCGGCAGCGCGTGTGGGCGAGCGAGCGGCTGCCACCAGCCGCCCCTGCGCAGCTCAGGCGGGGGAAGGCTCGTCCGGGGCCACGGGGAGCCTGGGCAGGAGCTGCATCATCACTGCCTCACATCGCGCCGGGTGCGTTTCTCTTAAAATAATCAAATACAGCGTCGGCAGTGATGCTGCAGGGTTGCCTCCAGCGCCAGGGTCACCCGGCTGCCGCGTTCTGCCACTGGTCACCCATCCTCCTTGTGCTCATCACGCYTTCTCAGTGCCTTTGGCTTTTTGGCTATCTTGGGTAAAAAAAAACCAGCCTGGAGCGTGGCACCTCAGTAAGTGGAGCAGGCTGGTCCCTGTGGCAGTGCGAGTCAGTGATCCCGCAGTGATAACAACACCAGTGCAGCTGGATCTAACAGGAGAACTAGAGGCCAAGCCAGCAAAAAGGGGCCAGGGTTTGGGGCAGGCTGCTCACAGCACAGGGGTGCTCTGGCAGCTACAAATTAGGAAAAACCTGGTTCCTCTGCCTCAGCTGAGTCTTGTTCAGCTCCACGGCAGCATCTTGGCACTTCCTCTGGCATTTCAGCAGGGTCCTGGCAGCGGACGGGGCCAATAAGCACAGTGGCCTGCTCCAAACCATGCTGACACTGACAGGGACCACTCAGCGCTGCCAGGGTGCCCACTTTCCACGCCACAAGCACTTCCAGGAACAGCCAGTAAGCAGGCGGAAGGTCATAAACCCCGTCCCATTTGGGGATGCTCCCAGCACCAGCCCATCAGCGGCTTTGCTACCCCCACAGATGGTGGGAGCCATGTGCACAAGTTGATCAGCTCCTGCTCCGTGATGCATCTGACCACACAGACCCGAGGCCATGAGCAGGAGGTGACAGCTGGCCCTGCCACCCTCCTCAATCAAAACAATAATAGTAATAATGAAGAAAAACCAGCAGCTCTCTTGAATCTGCCGTTGGCAGTCCACGTAGAGGAATTTTTCTGCGCTCACGGCAGCTGGGAAAATCACTGCATATATGAACAGGCCTGGATAGGGGATGTGACAGAGACTGGGTACATCTCGCCCAGCCTGCTCTGGCACTCAGCCCACTGCTGCGCCGTGGCTCCCAGCAATGCTCGGGGAAGAAACCTGTGGTTTTGGGAAGCAGGCTGGGTGCCCTGGCCCATACCTGCCAGAAGCACAGACACGTCTCACCTGGACGAGAGCCTGTGGTGCCTGCGTGAGCAGTCCCCGTGCTGGCCGCAGGCTGAACAGGCACGGGGCCTATGGGGAACCCCATCATGATGAATAACAGCCAGAACAAATGCACGCTGGTGAGACAGAAGCTCAGGAGCTTCAGGCCTGGCAGAAGAAATGGCGGGCAGGGCGACCTGGGTGGCCGAGGGACCGGGGACCCGCCACAGGGCTCGGGGCTCCTTCCATCGGCAGCCCGCCGGTCACCGAGACAAGGAACGAATTAAGAAACGGCAGCAAACTGAAGGGAGCTGCAGGAAACCGCGGCGTTTGACTCACTGTGCGCAAACCGGCTCGGGGGAAAATCTCATGTTCCCACCCCCGTGTCACTGGGCTTTGCCGGCGGCTACACACCGTGTCACCGGGGCTCCTGCCCTGCCGCTGTACAGGGACAGGCCGCAGGCTGCCGGAGCATCACGAACAGCGTTCACCTCGCCTGGCTGCGGGAACGAAGGGACAGCCAACCTCTCCGCATCCCCGCACAGCTCGGGGTCTCGCTGGGCCGAGAGCAGGCGGCGGGGCGAGGGCCCCTCTCTCCGCACCAGGCGAGCATCGGGAGGGGCATGCGGCGGGGTGGCCTCGCCCGTCGCGCCTGCCCGCGGCCCTGCCCGGTCCCACCGCCCCCGCCATGTCCCGGTGGTCCCGCCGGCCCCGCTCCCCCCGCGCCCCCGCACCTGCCCCGCGTCCGCCGCTCCCGCCGCTCCGCCGCCCGCCCTCGTGGGGGGCGGCCCCGCCCCGCCGCGCCTGGCCCCGCCCCTCCCRCCGCCCATTGGCCGCGCCGCCCGCCTCTCGCGCCGCATGCAAATGACGAGGGCCCTGCGCCGTCCCCATTGGCTGCAGGGCCGGCCGGGCCCAGCGCGAGGACCCGCCCCGCGCGGTGCGGCACCATCGCCCTAGTAACCCGATGCTGAGCAGGGCGCGACCACCCGCTCTGAAAGGGGGAGGCTGCCGCTACCGCCGTCTGTTCCGTCCTGCTGCCGCATCCCGTGCTGGTGCAGAATTGCTCCGAGATCGTCTCGCCGCTGACTGACTCCGCTTTCCGCCGGCGATGAGGCGTGAGAGGTGGGCGGCGAGGCAGCGAGTGGCGGCAGCGCSTCCATCCCCCCCTCGGGCCGGCGCGCGGTTGGTTGGGCCCAAGAAGATGGCGTCGGGGCGCGGTGAGTGAGCACGGGGGGGCGCTGAGGGACGGGGCTGGTTCCAGTCCCGCTCCCTCACACCGGGATCCCGGGGGTGCGTGGGCGGCCACGGGCCGGCCCTGCCCCGGCTGTACCCGTGTGCATCCCCATGCGGGGCGGGCGTGGGCAGCGGCTGTCCCCACCCACGTGTGGTCGTTGCGCGGGTCGGTCCGTGCGTGCTGACGGTGCGGGGTCCGTGTGGCTGTGTTCCCGCAGGGTGCGCGTCCCCCGGTGCTCCAGCCCCGCGCCCGCCCTAGTTGGCGCCGGGAGGCAGCGGCGACSCCCGGGAGGCGATGGGTGAGTGGGAGCGGGTGTTCCGGCAGCACCTGCCGCTGCCGCCGCACCCGCAGCGGGGCCGGGCCCGGCCCCCGCCCCGCTCCGCCGCTTTCCGCTGCGTCCTCAAGCACCTGCACGGCGCTGCCCTCTGCCAGGTACGGGCGATCGGCCCCGCGAGGGGACCCCGGCAATGTCTTGCTGCACCCGTTGTTTCTGCTGAGTCTCACTTTCATGGAATTAGTTTGGGTTGGAAGGGACCTTATGGATCATTTCCTTCCCCCTCCTGCCTTCCACTAGACCAGCTTTTGCCCTTTCCAACCTACTGGCTTTGAATTACTTCCAGGGAGGGAGGCAAGCCGCAGCTTCTCTGGATAGACAATGTGCCAGTGACCTCACCACCCTTACGAAGGAAAGACTTTCTCCCATAGAGTCAAACCGTAAATTGCTCCGTCTTTTAGTTTAACCCCCTCGCTCCTTATTTGCTGTCACTTTCTGTGTACGTCAAAGTCACTTCTCTCTGTTTCCTAAGCCCCCTTTTCAGCATTTCTGTTCGCTTGTGTGGTGGGCCTGAGCTCCCAATCGTGGGCTTTTAAAGCAATGTGGTTTTGGCGGGGAACTAACTGGAAGTCTCCTGGAAGCACTAAGTTTGTGTCAATACCTGTTAAATCTGAGTTTAGGCAATTTAAATTAATTTTTATTTACTTTGTGTTAGCCTAGGTAAGCATATTAAACATTTTAAAAGTTTTCTGGGATAGCACAAAATTTTAACATCAATTGCCTCTTTATTCTATGCTTAATGCCCTCAATTTCCCCACTTTTTCCTTTGCTCTGTCCACCTCTGGGCTTGGAGGCAGTTCTCCAGCAATGCATGAAGCTGTCTGTGGCCATGTGCCTGTTTGGGCATTTCCCTTAGGAAAAAAAGGAATTACATCTCTTACCAAAGTGTGTTCTGAGCTTTGGGGACACAGAGCTGGCCTGTCCCCAAAGCTGCGTGCTTTTGCCTTGCAGGGAGCCGAGTACAGCTTGCGCCTCTCCCCTTTTCGATTGTGCCACCTACCACCACTTTTCTTTGGGAGGACGTGGAGGAGCAGCTCATGGAGAGCTTGCCAGCCCTGCCCCGCCACGCTCAGCCAGGCACCTTCAACAGGGGGGGGAAAAAAACACAAGAACCAAACCTTTTCCTCCCTTTTGCCCAGGGTGGCCTCCCAGACACCGCCCCATTATTAAGCTTTAGATTGGTTATTGAGGAAGCTGGGGTGCCTGGGAATTCCTTCTTGAGGCTAGTGCCACCGTGGCGCAGCAGTGATGTGCCACCAGTCCCACTTGCCGTGTTTGGAGCTGGCAGCAGAGAGAAGTGTTTCCCCACAAACGGGAAGGCAGAGAAGGAGCAGCTGCCCACCAGCTCTCCTGCCACAGAGCTACCCTCTCGCTGATCTGGAACTAAAATCTCACAAAGCTTCCACATTCTGCTGTGATACCGCAAAGCCAGGGTGTCCCTTAATGGCCAGATCCTACACTGGCCGCTATAGCAGACCAACATGTTTTCCAATTCATAGCTCTGTTTCCACCAATCCTTCAGTGCTGCAGGTGAAGTGAAGCACAGCTGGGCCCTTGTCCTCTTCCTTCCTTTCATCAGCAGTGACATTGATGAGAGCTTTGATGTGTGTGTTTTCTTACTCCCAAAGTGTTCCAGTACCATCCCACCCTGGCCTGTTTTGAAGAGGGATGGGATTAAAACTAAGGTCAAATAGGAGTGCTGCAGAGAGAGCTGAATGCTGGCAGGAGCTCCTTTCCAATACAATTCAGGCTTCCACTGGGTGTTGCCATGTGGGTTGGGAGCAGTTAGGCAGAATTTTGGGGTTTGGGGGACTGTGCTTGCAACCTCTCTGTGTGGCTGAATGGCATTGCCTGCAGGGTCTGACAGAGGAGGGCGTGATCTGCATGTGGGATGGATCTTCCAGCTGCGGGAAAGTCAGCAGCTCATTGTTAGAGAACAGTTCAGGGAGCTGGAATTGATTTGTGGCAGTGAGGTAAGGAGAAAGGTCACTGCTCCTCTGCCTGTGTGTCTGCTTGTGCATGCTCACCAGCCTCACCAGAGCAGGAGGGTGTGAGGACAGGATTCAGAGTCTGCTTGTGTGGTGGGTTTTGTCCTCAGGGTCTAGGGGAGAGGAATGCAGTGACAGAAACTGCTGTGTGCAATCAGGAGGGCCCCTTGAGCTCAGTGGCACAGGGCATTCCCTGTCAGGGCTCCYTGTGCCTTTGCAGGGTGAGCCTTGCTCTGCAGGCACAGCAGTCAGGCCATTAATCCAGCMCCTCACAGGAAAGGCTAATGGAATAACGATTTATGTCCCAGGGTTGATGTGGGAATGTCTCTCTCTGTTATTCCTTCCTGACAGCCCATATTGCAGTAAACATTTTCCCTGAAACACTGAGGTAATGAGTTTTTAATAGAAAGATGAACCTAGYRTTTAATTCTGTCCTGGGGAGGTGCCCTGTGTCCTGTGCCCTCCTGTCCTCAGGTCCAGTCTACTCCCATGTCCCTCTCTGTTTCAGGAAGGTTTCCAACTCCTTTTTCCTGCTTTAWTGCTGTAGGTTTGGGATGCATGGAAGCCCCGTTCATTTGGGGTCTGCAGCCTGCGAGTCGCTCTGGAAAACAGGTGTTGGCAACAAAAAAAGTTAAAAAAAAAAAAGAAAGTTGATGCTTGAGACTTAAGGGCTGAGATTTCATAGCAGTCAGAAGTGATTTGCCATTAGCTTCTGTCTGAAAGCTTTAATGGATGTTCTGGTTGTGCCACTGAGTGTCCCAGCACAACAGGCATTGCTCTGCCTGCATCTGCCACTGCCAGCTCTGAAACAACCCATCTCTCTCCTTTCCTGTCCCAGGTCGTTTACTTCCACACCTCCTTGAACCACCCTGGCATTGCTGCTGTCGTGGAAGTGGTAATGAGAGCTGGGAAAGGAGATGGGGGCTCTCAGCACCTTTCCTGTGGCTTTGGGATCATCTCCCTCTTCCATGGAGGATCAGAGGTGACAGACCCGGYCACTGAGGACAGAGCGTAGGTTCCCCTGCTGCTGTGTGACAGGTCACACAGAATTGAGGTGGCAACCTGCAATGGCTGCTTTGGTGGAGGGGGAAGGGTGGTCCTGGGGCTGCAGAAACAGAGCCAGCATTTAGAAACYTGGAATTCTTCACTCTGGTGAAGCAGTGGGTTTGGAAGGAATGCCTGTCCCTTCCCTAAAAGACTTTTCCAGAGTGGGTTGGATGGGTTTTGCTGCTGAGCAGGGTCTTTGTGGAAGATGGAGATGTAATGGAAGGAAGGAGATGTGCTTCAGGGTGGATTTACTGACTGCTGCACATGTGCTCCTTGCTTTCAGGCTGAAGCTGTACCATGGGACACCACGTGCCCTACTGCACCCACGCTTCCAGGACCCTGTGGAAAGTAAGCAGACATGGCATCTCAGGCCCTTCYTGGTGGCTTCTCTTACCCAAATGTGTGTTCTATGTATCTGCTTGATGTGAGGCATGGTCTGTGCCCTGGTACTGCTCAGTGGATGTGCCTTACTGCCAGCTGGGAATGGCCTGGCTGGGCAAACACAGGTTTTCCTTTGCYCCTAGCACGTGTACTCACAGTTAATGATTCATTCAACATTGGGGCTGTGAGGCTGTCTCCCCAGTTTTGGTCATTTTGGGATGTTTTCTTTTCTTCAGAGAACAAATACATGACAGTGATGGAGAAGAGCCACCTGCAGTATGGCCTGAAGTTCCACCAGCCCCTGGAGGCAATATTTCACCTCCTTCCTGAAAACCTGCTGATATCTGGGCTGCAGACTGTTCCTGGCTTGCTGCCGGCACGTGGAGACACAGGTAAGGGCTCTTTCCCTTTCCTTCTGCCTGTGCTGCTCCTGCTTTAAGGCAGTGGGTCCCTGTGAGGCTGTGGGCAGGGCAGGAGGCCACTGGGAGAGCATTTGTGGCAGCACAGTGGTTTCTCTGCAGTGTCACCCCTTGTCAAGAGCATCCCCCCTGCRGGGAGCCACAGCCCTCACGCTCAGAGCTCAGTCTGGAATCTGTCAAAATGGCTCAGTCAGTTCCCTGTCCATTAATTGCTTTGCTCCTGGGGAGCTGCTAGGGATAAGTGATGGTTGGTTTAATTACAGTCGTTCAGCAGAATCTTAAAAAGAGCTTTTGCAGCTTGTTTAAACTCCTCTGAGGTGGGTTCAGCATCACTGGGGCCTGGCAGGTTTGGGGGCATGAGCTCTTGCCCACTTGGCTTTTGTTAATCTCTCCTTATGGCAYGTTGCCCTTCGAGCTTCTGCAATTAAAATATGTGAGCTGAAGATTCAGAGGGTAAAAAATTCCTCAGAGTTCTGCAGCTGAATTATTCTTCAGCTTCCTGCCTGGAAAACCTACTGCTGATGGTTTTGGGGTATTAATTGTTGGTACTGAAGCTGAGCAAGGTCTTGAAAGCAGCTGAGTCCCTGCAGGTGTTCAGGCCTGTACTCAGAAGCTGAGTGGGCAGAGCCACTGCTGGCACTGCAGGGCACCCCAGCMGAGCAGTGGTGGCTTTCTGTTTGCTTGGGAAACCTGTGGCCACCACCTTGTCTTTCAGGTGATTGTTTGCAGAAGCCCCGGCTGATGAAGACGGTCACCTGCTATCTGGAGCGGCTTTTCATCCAGTTGTACCCTTCCCTGGAGGAGTTTGAGGAGGAACTGYTGGATTTACTGAACAGTGATCGCTTACTTCAGGTAAGTAGAGTGCTCTGAGGGTGGTGAAACCCTGGTACAAGTTGCMCAGAGAAGCTGTGGCTGCCCCATCCCTGGAAGTGTCCAAGGCCAGGTTGGACGGGGCTTGGAGCAACCTGCTCTAGTAGATGTCCCATGGTAGGGGSTGGAACAAGATAATGCTTAAAGTCCCTCCCAATCCCTGTGATTCCATCATTCTAGGTACTGCCAATGTGGTTGGGGCAGGGAAGGCACAGTGTAGAGCAGTAATTCTAGTGTCTGGAATTATGGGTGGGGTGAAAAGTATCAGGTAAGTGATATTCATGCATTTGTTTCTCTTGGAGTCTCCAATTTTTTTCTTTTGCTGTGGAAGCCTTTACCTTGTTTTGCTATTGGATTAGTACGTGTGTGCTCTGTGTGGGCTTTGTTTTGAACATCCAGACACTCCTAAGCAGAATTTGGGTTTGCTTTGCTGTGGGAAATGCAGAGATGAGATGCAGTGTGTATCTGAGTCCATCCCTTTGGAGTGACAGCCACTGGCCAGGTCCTTTCTTGCCAGATTTGCACCAACTCTGCCGTAAAGACAAAAAGATTTTAATATCTATCATCTGCTGGGGGAATAGACCCTGTTTTCTGAAGGGTTTCCTGTGTTCTTCTGGTTGTCATCAGCACAGAGAGTGCTGCCCAAGGTGTAAAACATTCCTGTCACAGGCTAACAGTGCCCCGGATGGGGAGGAGGTGGTGGTTCGGGAGCGGCGGCTGCACGTTGGCGTCCACAATGGCCTGCGCTTCGTCCAGGCACCACAGGTTGCTGTGCTGGTGCCAGGGGCAGAATTGTCACCAGGTCGCTGCCAGGGGGTGCCCAGCTCTAGAGCCAGGTAAGSGGGAGCTCCTCTGCTGCTGCTGCTTCCCTCCTGCCTCGTGTGCCTCTCACAGCCACTTCTCCATCCCGCACAGGGATGCAGGTCAAGCCCTGGTGCTGAGGAGCCGCATCCAGCTGAGTGAAATGGTCCCTCACCCGGCATTCAGGGTCTGCTTCCAGCTGGAATATGTCTTCTGCAGCACRGGGAGAGCTGGTGGCAAGGTAGGGCTGAGTGTGTGTGTGTCTCTGTGCCTGTGAAAGAGCAGGGATCCATTCTGGAGGAGTGAGGCCTGCTGAGGAATTCCTTCCTCTGCCCATTTCACCATCCTGCTTCTCCAAGTCCTTGTTTCATGGCTGTGCTCTGTAATGTAGGACCCTGCAAAGTGTGTGGGTACCTTCCATAGCACTGCACACAGCAACCCGCATGGCTTGGTGAATTATTTTAATAACGTGTGGTTGCATTTCTCCACTGTTTATATGTAGATGGAGGAATGTACCCTGCAGCATAGTGTTCTCATAGTGTTCTGGCAAGCTAATTTAGAAAATTTCAGCTTTTTTTGTAATATCAAAAAGGCTTTTCTTTAGAATTTGKCATTTATGCTGAAAAGAGGTTAACTCATCCCACTCCTTTTATTTTTGTTTTTGCCCTGAATGATGAGGTTTTTCTGGGTGCTTCAGCCTGATGTTCTCAAGCTGTAAAGGCAGGAGAAACCTCTGAGGGTGGTCTCTGCAGTCAATATACTCTCACCTGCTTACTGATCGTTTACTCATAYCTTAGTTTAACCTTTCTGCAGGTTAAACCCAGCTCAATGAGTTCTGTGTATCCCCTCCAGAGACCTTGTGTTGTTGGAGCCATCAGCTCCTGGCTGGCCTAATCGATTGCCAGGCATTTGTTAGAGGCTTTAATCGTCCTGCTAAGATGTTCATTGAAAATGTGGCAAATGCCTCTTGTTAAGCTGTCCAGAGCCAAAGTAGGGGAAATGGGCATTTGTAAAGCAGGATGCCTGTGCCAGACCAGAGGGATTTGTACTGAGAAGGGAGACACTGAGCTGTAGTGTTGGAAGTTGTTGGGTCCAGCTCTGTTGGAAAGCTGAAGCCCAAGATCCCATGGAGATTTGGGGTTCCAGAGGCAGATCTGTTTGGCTCTGCTGTCTGGGGCAGCAGTGGAGCCAGTCCCTGTGGTGCAGCCCTGGGGCAGAGTGGTTAATCCCAAAGCTGCTTGCAAAGCTGATCACCTTGTCCTTGTCCTCAGTGCCATAATTAGCTGTGAGGGGGAGGGTGGGTGCTGGCAGAGCCTTCTCTTCTTTCTGTTCCCCTCCTTCGGTTTGAGGGAGGCTGTGGATGTGCTGGGTAAGTGGAAACCTTTCCCCTCTGCCAGGGATGGGGGTCCAACAGCTGCTWGAGGGAGGGGTTACAGGAAAGTGAGATGTCTCCAGAATGGGATGAAGAGCACTGACTTCTGTGCTGCCAGAGCCAGGTGTGAGGAGGCGCGGTGGGGCATGAGAGGCAGTGCCTGTCTGGTAGCACCCATTCCTGGGTCCTGGCAGTGAGCTGGGGCTGCCTGGCAGTGAGTGGGGCTGCCTGGCAGTGAGCTGGGGCTGCCTGGCAGTGAGCTGGGGCTGCCTGGTGCTCACTGTGCTCCCCCACTCCCAGGCCCTGTCTGGCAGTGCCCGCAGTGAGGCGGCCGACATGCGCTCGGTGCGCTGGGCTGTCTGGAGCCCCGTCCCAGGCACTGGTGACACAGATGTGATCCTCCCCCTGCGTGGTGGCGCCCGCCGTGGCCCCTGCCAAGCCTTGGTCTACAGGACCCCCCCGAGCTCCCGGCAGGTAAGGCTGTGCTGGACCCTGGCAGCTTTGCTTGGTGTCAGGGCGAGGGAGCCGCTGTCGGAGGCACGAGGAAGGCTGCGTGTACCACACTGTCTGAAAGCATTTTTGTTGCCAACTTCAGGGGAAGCACGTGGAGTCTGGGACTGTCCAATTCCATGTTTCCACTGATTCGGAAGAACATCTTGTAACTGCTGAGGAGATCCTATGTAAAGACAGGGACGAGTCGAAGAAGCCTCCTACGCCATCGCTGAGTGAGTGTTTTCCAGATCGCTGACATTTAAAATATAGAGTGTGGCACTGGTGTCTGCCTGGGAGAGAAAACAAGACTTCAGTGAGTTTCAGCAAGCTAGTTATGAATTACTGGAATGAAGCAAGATTTTTGTCAAGTTGAATTCAGCTCTTACTTTTTAATTTGCAAAATTTTCATGTGATAGTATTGCTGAGCCATGTGCAAAATCCCCAGGRATTGGCAGCACTGCCCCAGCCTGCTCCCATTCTGGATGCAGTGGTCACACCAGCAGCACGTTCTCACTGCAGGTACTGCTGCTCCTCTCTCTGGACTCAGAGTCTCTCCAGACACRGGGACAAGAGAGATGTCAGTCATAGGCTTGGGAAAAGCAATCTGGTTGTGCCACCACTGAGGGAGTGTGACAGCAGCCTGGGTTGGGTTGATGTGTCCAGGGTGTGTTGGTGCCTGGGGAAGAGAAGGCAGCATCTGTGCATGTGCACAGGTGCATCTGTCTATAGTTTGGGGGGCTGTGTGTTTGGGGTTCYAGCACCCCTCTGCTCTGTTGGAGATGGAAGGAAAACTGCTGTGGGCTTGAGTTTGGGCATGAGATTGTGTCCATGCACTGTGCTCCTAAAAATCCTCTTAGACTTGTTTCTCTCTCATCCCCCTTTTGTGATTGGTGGGAAGCAAACTGCCCTTTCTTTGCAGTGCTGCTCCTGCTGGGGTCCCAGCTGTGTCTYGGGGTGATKCTTCAGACACCAGGCAGTGTTTCAGTGTGTGTCATATCTCCCCAGCTCTCTGATGGGCCATTTAGTGTCAGCCCACGGGGCAGGCAATGCCCATTACGGTGGGTTGCTGTTCCATGCTGGTTCCAGTGCTGTGGAACCACAAGGTGGCAGTGGCACCTTGCCTTTGCTGTGACAAATCCTGTGTTTCTGCTGGTGAGGAGCCAGGATTGCTGCTGGGAGGGGCTTTGGTCAGGAAAGCTTTAGTGACAGATGAAGCCCCGTGATGTTAGGGTATGTGGGGTTCATCTCCCTGCAGCACAAGCTGCATCATGACTGGTACCTTCCTGGTGCTGCTTGAAAAGTTTTTCCTGGTGCCTTTCAGCTGTAGGTGGCTGGGATGCTGATGGAGTTGTGRTGTGGTGAGGGGAGAGGGAAGCAGGTGCTGACACAGAGCTTCCAACCTGGTGGGGGTCTGGAGTGCTCCAGCTTGGGGGAGTGTGCTGGGCTGTGTGCTATGTCCCTGGTGAGGGAAGATCCCCATCAAGGTGATTTTCAGGGACAAACTCTCTGGCATTTCCCAGCTCCAGGGAGCTTATGGCACCAAGGAGGGCTTGCAAATGCAGCAGTGGTCCCAGAGCTGTGCCTCCCTAGCCTGTGTTCCAAGGTGCTGAAGAGACTATTGGGTTAACTTTTTGTAGAGCTCTGTTGAGAAACGTGCTGCTGCCTGGCCCAGGGGAGGCCAAGAGCTTCATCTGTCAGCTCAGATGCTGGTGCTGCTGCTGTATCTGTCCATCCTCTTCTCAACGCCAGCCAAAGCCATCTTAACTGGAAGGAAACAATATTTTAGGCATGAGGGAAACGGGGTGGTTTCCTTTACACAGCAGCCAGCATGGAATAGCTGGGATATATGTGGTGGGGGAAAGCAAATTAAGGTCTAAGCATCACGTGGATGCAGAGATGGAACATCTGTGCCCCTGCTCTGCTGMGAAGGACCCGCGGCTCCACGGCTCAGCGAGCTCAGCTGTGCTGGCTCCAGAGAGCAGCCGAATATAAACACGATAAAGCTGCCACCGTTTCGGGGCACAAATGCTCCRGCACTTGAAGGGAGTGACAAAAAATAACAGAGAAACGATGAAAACCTTAAGTATCCTAAAACTTTCACGTCTCATTAAGCATCCCACTTAGGCAGCACCGCGTGGCCGTGAGGCAGCGCGGCGCTGTCAGGGGATGGGGGAGCTGTTGTTTGTGGCACAGTTAGCCTGATTCACGGCAAAATAATGGATGGATCTRGAGATGTGCTGTGTTAACCCCCAAGCAGCAGTCTTATTGGGAAGTAAGTCAGAAGAAGTGTTTGGRTGATGGTAAACTGCTTCACTGTGCTGCCTTCGCACCTAAAATTGTAAAGGGCTGGTGGGAGGACAGGGCGGTTTGGTGGCAGTGGTGCAGCTGCAGTTATGGGGCATGGGGGTTTTGGCTCCTCTACAGCATCTCACCTGTCCCTCTCCACAGGAGTGCCAGCCCCACGGCGAGYGCCAGTCTCCCCACAGGGACCAGGGGTAAGTGCCACATGCCCCACTGGGTGCGGGTGGTGGGCAGCAGCATTCCCCAGCGGATGGCCCACATGTAGGATGTACTTCTGGACCCATCCCTTGCCTGTTTTCCTGTCTGCTGCAGCCAAGAGGCACCAAGTGTCCTCAACTCCACCTCCTCCAGGCAGCAAAGCAGCTCCTGCCTGTGATGTGCTGGGAGAGATTCCCTGTGCTCTTTTCATACTGCAGGAGTGAGGGCAGCTCTGGTTTTTGACAGCCCAGATTTGCTGGGTGCTGCTGTCCCTGGTATGTGCTGACAGAGACACACTGCTTGTTCTTGCAGAGCTCCCAGGATTTAAGGAGAGCTGTGAATACTGAGCRCCCTCTTTATGCTGTTTTATATCTTGATGCAGGAGTCAATGCACGCAAATATTTTTGATGAAATGAAATGCCTCATAAGGCTGCATTAAGCAGTTTGATCTTCCTGCTGCATGTGCTCATCCCTCCTTTTGCCAGGGAGCGAGCAGCAGGGAAATGACAGCAGAGGTGCAAACCCTTGTGTGGCCAAGTTGTAACACTTCTTGATGGAATGACAACACTGGGGCACGTGGTGGCTGAGCTCCTTTAGCACAGAGGGGCTGCTGGCTCAGCTTGCCTCAAGGGCTGCCTCGGGGGGCTGCCTTAGAGCTGTGGCTGCTCACACTTGCTGCTCTCTCACCAGCTCTCAGTGTCCCAGCTTGTGGCCTCCCCACGGAGCACAGGCCAGACCCTGCAGCAGGATGGGGCCATCACCCACCTGGAGGCCGACCTGGGCTCKCCAGACACAGAGCCCTGTGCCAGTGACCAGCTGCAGGCACTGCCCTTCACCCCTCTGCAGCTGCCCATGGCTGCTGTGGGGCTGCAGGCATGCAGGTGATGCTCAGCTGCCCCTCCCCAGACTCCTGTGGCCCTGTCACCTGGCCTGCCAGGGTCCCCGTGGCCCCATTTGTGGCTGTCTCTTATACACATCTAGATGTGTATAAGAGACAGATGCAGGTGATGCTCAGCTGCCCCTCCCCAGACTCCTGTGGCCCTGTCACCTGGCCTGCCAGGGTCCCCGTGGCCCCATTTGTGGAGCTCATCCCTATTTCTCCATCAGTTCCCACGTGTCCCTGTCTCGTGCCGCGCTGGCACGCCTGCACGCCGCCGGCTTTCCAGACATCCTGGACTGCAACCAGGAGCCAGTGGAAATCTCAGAGCCAGTGGAGCTGGGCAGTTTCAACCTGCGGCTGGAGGAAGCTGACCCTCTGCAAGGCAATGAAATAGTCCTGCAGTTCCTGGCTTTTGGAAGGTGGGATGGCAGCTYGTGGTCTTGTGTGGGTAAATCCCAAAGCCCTCCTGGACAGAGTCCTTTCCAAATTCCCCTAACCCTCTTCCCTGCTTGGGCAGGAGATGCCTCTTCTTTTAGCACCTGCTTTTTTCCTCCCTGGGCACTTTTAAGTCATGATCCAGTTTTTTAAAATTGGATCCATAAGCCACAATGTGATGTCAGAGCTCATTAATGCAGGGTTGCTCCAGAAATGCAAATGAAGTTGGGAAAATTGGCACCCAAGGGGTGGCTTTGGCTGGATAAGGCTCCACTTCTGTTTTTTCCATGGCTGGCAGTGTGCTGTGGGAAGGTAACACGTTGTCTTTGCTGGGCGCCTCCATCACAGCATATGGCAGGAGACAGCTGGAATTACAAAGCTTTTTGGGAAGTTAAGGCAAACCGTATGGCCGCTGTCTTCAGAAAAGTCCAAATACTTGTGGTGCTGCCAATCTTCTCTTGTTCTTCTGCCTCTTGGCATGTGCCAAATGCACGAGTGGCTCATGACAGAGTGGCAGTGCTGTGCCACAAGTAASCCAAACCCCTTTCTCTCTTCAAGAGATGCCCAGGGCGGCGTGGAGGGGCTGTGGCCAAGGACTGTGTTCCTCACCTTCCAGTTCTACCGTTTCCCACCGGTCACCACGCCCCGGCTGCAGCTGGTCAGCACGGAGGGGGAGCTGGCCACTGGGCTGGCTGTGCCAGCTCAGCTCCTTGTCCGTGTCAACGAGGATGGGACCCTAACCAGTAAGCTCTGGTTTGAGCATCCGTGTGTGGCTGCTTCTCTTCTGTTGGGTGGATGAGTGCTTGTCTCTGGCCCAAAGGATATGGGGTGGTGTTAATAGCAAACCTCTGCTGGTTTGCACATCATGAAAAAAATTCTAAACATCCAGTGTTTGAAGGAGTACACAGTGGTCAGGTGTGTGTGGTGCACGTTGAGGCTTCCCACCAAGCCAAGTGCCATGTCTGTGATGGTGTGGTGTCTTGCAGGACCACCAGGCTTGCAGCTGAAGTACATGGTGGATCCAGCTTTCCTGAGGCCTGGGGAGCAGCGCTGGTTCCTGCGATACCTGGCTGAGCACAGCCTCCAGATTGATGTCTGGGATGGAGACTCCCTGCTCCACTTTGGGTCTGCTGCCATTAAACTGGAGGTATTGGTCAGATTGAAGGTCTTTTCCTGTGGCTGGTAATGCTGAAGGGTCCCCTGCCTGTATGGAGTGCTAGGGAAGAGCCCAGCTCTCCCTTTGGTCCTGTGTTGAGGTGCTGTTGCATTGTCCTTGTGTCTTCAGTAATGGAGATGCTGTCAGCCCCTCTGTGTAGCCGAATCAGGTGTCAGCTTGACAAGCCCCTAATCACAGGATTTGTTATCTTTTCTCCAAAGTGATGACAAAGCATTAACTTTCTTTGCCCTTCCCTGGAACTCTGGCAGTATTCTAGCACTAAGCCCTGCRGAGCCAGGACATCCAGTGCCATTCATACCCAGGTGTTGCAATACAGCACAAAATGAACGACACTCACACAMTGAGATATCCAAGGCAAAAAAGGCACGTTCATTTCTGAACCTCGATATTTATAGAATTCCAAAAGTGACCATGGATTGGAGGATGAAATTGCTACCTCTCCAACCACTGGTCAAACCAACAGTCCATCAGTTCTCTCCTCCTCCAGAAAGGAATGCAAAACAATCATTATTTGCGTGAGAAACTCCATTACAAAAACGTAAACATCRGAAGGCTTAGAAGAACTTTAGAAGAACAGGGCGACRCCCAGACCCCTTTGACCCSTCTGGACCAGACTCYCCAGTGACTCGTTGCACTTTGTCTGTCCTTGCCTTGTGCCCAGCCCCTGCTGCGCCAGGGCCAGCTGGCTGTCAGGACCTACCACGAGCTGGAGGTGGCCACGACTGAGTACGAGCCGGACGGGACRGTGATGGGCCGGGAGGCTCTGAGGCACGGTGCCCTGCGGCCCCTCGGGGTCCGTGTGGCTGTGAGGGGCCACCTCCACCTCTGCCTGGCCAATATTGGTGAGAACCCCCTGCTCATGTGGCCCTCCAAGGCTGGGGTGGGGCACGCAGCRTGTGCGGGGCTGTACCTGAGTGAGACCCAGGGGCATCATCCTTCCCAGAACCTGCTGGCTGCTTTTATTTTATGTATTTAATTCTGTCCTATAAATGTGCAGTGACTCCAGGTTTTAAAATCTTATCTTCAGAGGAGAGATTAGCTCCATATAAGATATCTTAAATCGTCATTTCCATACTTTGCCTGCAAAGGGCTGATAAGCTCCTGGGAAGGAGAATCTGAGATGCACAACCCAGGGAGTGGCTTAACTTGCACCCTGACAAAGAGCTGCTGTGCCAGGACAGCAGCCACCCTTTGATTGTTGTTTTTCCCATTCTCTTAAAAAAAAAAAAAAAAAAAGAAAATACTGTTAGAAACAGGGTGGCAAAGCTTGGTACCCTTTCCTGACGGGGATGGGATTTGTAAGCTGGGCAAATACCTGGTGGGTTTAGAGCCTTGTGTGGCTCCACTTGGCACAGCCTTTGTGGGAGTGGGGAGATGCAGCAGCACGTGGCCATGCAGGGGGAGGCAGAGCTCAGAAATGAAAGCAACAGCTGGTGAGGGGCTCAGGATGGTGTGTGCTCTCAGTGCTTCTCCATCCCTTAGCAGGTGACTGTGTGACAGAACAGGCTCTGGGGAGCATGTGGGGCTCTTAGGGCATCATTGGTTTCCAGATATTCTSTCCTGCTTGTGTAAATTGGCTGAACAGGGCTGCAGGGAGGTAAAAWTTGGCAAGTAGATTTTATAACAATGAAAATGGATGGTTTCCACTCACTCCTGTCTCTGCTTGTGCAGGTCACCCATGCGAGGAGATCCCAGGGCAGCTGCCATCCCATTCCTGCATTGTCACTGCACCTGACAGCACTGTCACCACCCCAGGTGGCAGGGGGTACTCCCTGAACACTCCTGGTAGTGAGTCCTCTGGGGCCTGGCCTGTTTCCCTGTGGGTTGAGGTGGGCAGGGTCTCTGCTGCTGCAGCGCCAGCTGTGGGTCAGCTGCCCCTCTGGTGCTCCTCTTTCCAGCCCTGCAGTATTGCMGAGCTCTTGGGGGCTGCAGTACCTGGGGGGTCCTTCCTTGGTGCCATGGTGGTCTCTCCCCACAGGCAGGAGGACGGCGTGGGCACGGAGACTGGTGGATGTGGACAATGAGCTGGAGGCTGCGCTGCGCAGTCGCCGGCCAGAAGTGAGCCTGGCCCCCTGGTCACCCTCAGTGAGGCCATGTCCACCCACTGRCTGCAGCACGTGGCACTGGTGTGGCTGCACGAGGGTGCTGGTGGCAGCAGGGTGTGTGGTCAGAYCCCTGTGGTGTCTCCAGGCTTATGGTTCCTTCCCTCTGGGCAGGGCTGGCCAAAGCAGCGTGCCTGGGACCTGCAGGTCATCGACTCCTACCGGGATCACATCAAGGGAGAGAGCATCTACCAGATGCTCAGCCAGGCCATCACAGCCACCCGCACTGTCCACGCTGTGCTGGGGACAGCTGAGTTCTTTGAGTTYGCCCTGAAGAACCCCTACAGCGTCCAGCACACTGTGACCATCGAGGTCGACCACCCTGAGCTCAGGTGGGGGCTCCCCTGTGTGCGTGGGGAGATGCCAGGGTGGTGCCAGCTTCCTGCCAGTCCTCACCAGCACCTCTGCTGCTCGCTGCCCCAGTGTCGTCCTGGACCCRAGGGAGTGGCGCCACTTCAAGGAGCTGACCAAGAGTGTTACACCGGTGGAAGAGGATATGTTCCACCTCCGTGAGGACCTCAAGCCTCAGGTCTACCTGCGCCCCAGTGAGACTGTCCACATCCCCTTCAAATACCAGACCTTCTCTGCAGACCCTGCTGTGGTTGCAGCACAGGTAGGCTGTTCTGAGCTGTTCCTGTTACAAAGTGTTCCCCTTGGCTGTGGTTACCACTGCGGAGCAGGCTGGAACAGCCATGGGGAGCAGCAGCAGCCACAGTGATGCTACACCCACCCTGAAGGAACTCACTCTTTCACCCCACAGGGGCCAGCTGGGCTGGGCACTGGTGCCAATGACAAAGCTCACTCCTTTGAGAAGAGTGGGGCCAAGCAGACAAAGCTYATCCAGGTTAGGGAGCCATGTGAAACACTGCTTGAGGGGCTGCATGGGAGGAGCAGAATCACTGGAAAACCCCAGCCCTCTCCTGCTGGCCCCCGGGACAGGTCTCCTTCCAGGTGAGCAAGGGGAAGCCCATTGCACTCCTGCGGGTGAAGGTAGAGCCCCAGCCCCATGTGGTGGACCAGACCTTTCGCTTCTACCACCCAGAGCTCACCTTCCTGAAGAAAACCATTCGGCTGCCTCCCTGGCACACCCTCCCTGGTGAGTCTGTGGCATGCCTGGCAGGGCTTGGGCTCTTCCTTGTTAGCCATCATCCACAGTTCATGGAGCCTTTCTGGAGGCACAGTAGCATCCAGAGAGCACATTGCTGGTTCCTCATGCCTTCAGAGCCCTGGGCTCCTCGCTTGCTGTCCATCCATCTTTCTCTGTTAACTTCAACCTGAATTCCCTACATCTGCACRCCCATGTGGTTTGCTGGTAGTCAAGCTTGAGGGATTCTGTGTGCAGCTGTGTGGGGCACAGGGGAAAGGCACAGGAAGAGGAAAGGCTGAAGGTGATTTCCTTGGTCCCTTGTCCACAGGCACACCAGTGGGAGTGCCGGGAGGGCAGCCTGAGATGTTCGTTCGCTGCAGCGACCCTGACATCATTTGTGAAACCAAATCCTTGGTATGCTACACTTGGGCATTGCTGTTCCTCCTGTCCTCCTCCTGCAGATTGTTTGGGTTGGCAGAGAGCTGCTGATGTGGGTGCAACCACAGAGCATCCCTGTATACCAGCACGTGGCAGTGACACAGTGGCAGCAACGGAGCTGGAATTGCTTTTTATTCCTAATTAGAAGGAGCTGTGTTGTTTTGGCGGGGGAGGCTGAGCATTGCCCCTTATCGCATCATGCAGCAGCCTGTACTTGCTTGTTCTTTTGAGCAAGTACCAGATGATTCAGATGCTGGGGAAAAGCAGCCTTTTGTTGGGTTTTCTGCTGCTTGGGGTATCCACAGCCATTTGCAGCGGGTGGGTGGACTGTGTGTCCTTGGGGTGCACAGCAAAGCCTGTCCCTGCTGAAGGATGCTAGAGTAGAGGGGCAGCTCCATGCCCAGCCCTGCACCATCCCACTCCCTCCTGGAACAGGAGGCTCTCCTGGGCTGGCTCCACAGCAGGAGGAGGTGGAAGGGAAAAATAAACTTGGGCATGTCCATGCAAATGGCAACGAGGGATAGTTGCTAATTGCTCTTGYGGAAAAGCGTTAGTATGGTAATTGGATTAGGGCTTGTTAGAAAACTTGTGGAAAATTTGCCAAATTTGATTACAGATACAGACCTGGAATGTGATAGTCATTTGTATCCTCTTTTGTAATTAAAAATACTGGGAGAGCTCAGCCAAGCTGTATAATAACTTAATAACGTAGTTTAATGAGGTACCGAAAGCATCTGCTTTCGTAAGGGAGTTGATGGTAGCTCCCCCATTAATGGGAAGACACCCCTGGGGTCCTCATTAGCTGGTCAACTGCTGGGACAATGCTCTGTTGTCTATGCAGGGGCCTGGCGAGCCACAGGACATCTTTCTCAAAGTCGCYGGAGGACCAAGCCCGCAGATCAAAAAATTCTTTGTTGCTATTTATACGTAAGTAGCAGGACCCCAGAAGGGTGGGGAACGTTGACTCCCRTGGTGTGTGACGAGCCYTGTCYGTCTGTCCGTGCACAGGGACGCCTGGCTGGCAGCACCTGTCCAGATCTGGCAGTTCTACCTGCACTCTCTGCAGCGCCTGGACGTCGCCTGCACGGCCGGGCAGCTGACGCGCCTCTCCCTGCTGCTGCGCGGCACCGCGGCCCCACGGAGGGTGCGGGCCTTCACCTCCCACCCCCAGGAGCTGGAGGTAACCCCCGTGGTGGGCTGGGCTGGSCTGGGTCAGCYCAGAGAAACCCCCTCCAGAAAGCAAAAGGCAACCCACATGGAGCTGTGAACAACTGAGAGCCGTAAAGCGTTTGTGATAATTATCTTTTGATTAGAGTTGTCATGTGTAGGATCATTGGCGCGAAACCCCGGAGGGCAAATTATCTGCGTTAATGAGACTGTCTGAAGACTCTCAATTTCTTTAGAAATTCGTTCGTCCGTAATTGGAAATGTGAATAATAAAAGGCAGAAAAACTCCATAGCTGTCCTGTAAAGGAAAGGCAAAGGCTCCTCAGGCAAAGCCTGTGTGGTGCAACCCTTGGGCTGGGGAGGCCCTGGGTGTTCCCAAGTGGCTCTTGTCCTTCCTGACATAAATTAGACCCAAAGTATTCGGGGGGCTGGGAGGTATGGGATTCGATAGTGATGGAATAGGGGTACTGATTTTTAAGAGCAATTGGGTCTAATTGATGCTCCAAGCTGGACTTTTCAGGGCTGTGATCAGCCGTGGTGGGTGGCTGTACCTCCAGGTGTTGTTCCACAGGTGGATCCGAAYGGTGCCTTCCTCCTCCCTGCCAATGGCATTCAGGACCTGTACATCGGTGTGAGGCCACGGCGGGCTGGCAGCAAGTTCATCTACCTCAACCTGGTGGATGTGGAGTCCCACCAGCTGGTGTCCTCCTGGCTGCTCTGCCTGTCCTGCAGGCAGCCTCTCATCTCCAAGGTACRGCTGCAAAACGTAGTGATGGCACCGGATCAGTGGTCTCAGTTCAGCCCATAACCTGAGGCTGTCTCCTGCTTCTTCCTCTCTTTCCATCTGTGTTTTTTTTGGCTCTTGCCATCATAAACACACATTTAGCCCTTGAGGTACTTGAGTAATCTCACTGAAGCCCCTGGTAGAATGTCTTTTAGGCTGTTTTGGAGGCAGCCCCACGCTGAGGAGCGGCAGCTCGGAAGTATTCCCAGTTGTGAAATTAGAGCTGCAGCATGCTGCTTTCGATTAGCGCTGTGCTGGCAGAGGCCTTGCCTCAAAGACAGAAAATTAGATTTCCTGGCTAATGTGTTCCTTCTAAAAATGTTTTCCTGAACCTCTTGGTACTGGGAAAGGTTCAGATTGGCATTTACACCAACATCCCATTGTCCTGCCACATGCTGCTTGTGCTGTGAGGTGTTAAGAGAATCAGAGTAGTTGGGGCTGGAAGGGGCTGTTCAGGGTCATCAAGTTCATCTAGTTATCTGAGCACCACAGCTCTTCCTGGGAATGAGAAGGAGCTGGCTAGTCTCTGCTGCTCTCCCAGCCCTTTGTCCTTTCCACTCGTAATTAATTGTTGCTTCTTTTGATCAAAGGTGGGTTCTTTCCTCTGGCGGGCAGAGCAGATATGAGGTGTGGGAGGGGAAGGCAGTGTGTGGGAGGCAATTCTCTGTGGTGGGTTTGGGGAGTGCCTGTTGTTGCTGCTGCCCACCCTGCCATCTGGGCCCCTGCTTGCTCCCACAGGCCTTTGAGATCTCTCTGCCTGCGGGAGGTGGGAAAGGCTGCAACAAACGYATCACCTACACCAACCCCTACCCCTCGCCCCGGCTCTACTTCCTGTGCACCAACCGCCCTGACCTGCTGCAGTTCAGAGAGGATTCCTTCGAGGTACGTCCTGCTGCCAGCACTCCCCCCTTGTCAGGCCCTCATCTGGCCAGACAGGTGRTGCTGGGTGGGTGCTGGCTGTGAGGGCCACCCTGGCTGGGGGAAGGTGGACACATGAAGGGGCCTGGCCAGATCCTGCTGCCTCCTCCAGCCCTCTGTCCTGCAGGTGGCTGGAGGGGAGGTGTACACCATYGGCCTGCGCTTCGCCCCGAGCCAGACTGTGGGGGAGGAGGAGATCCTGATCCACATCAATGACCACGAGGACAAGAACGAGGAGACCTTCTGCGTGAAGGTCMTGTACCAGTGAGGCCTCCTGCCTGTCCCTGCAAAGCTACAGGTTCCTGTGCCAGCCCACACCACCTCGGGGGTGGCTGTGTCTGTCTGAGGATGCTCATGACCACCATGCCCTGGCTGTCACCTTGCCAGCCTGGGGGGTGTCTCTGTCAGTGGGATCCCCTGGCATTGCCRTGAGTGCTGGTGGTGCCACGTGGCTCCATCTGCACAAATTGAGACGAGTGGATGTGTTTGTTACGGCACTTTGTGACTGCAGGATCTGTATTTTTGTTAGGCATGATGATATTTTAGGCACTTTTAATCTTTTTTTAACTTAAAAAGTTTGCAGATTTGATTCTGCGGAATATTTTTAAAATATTTTATATTCAGCSGTGAGTTTTGTACACACTAAGGCAGTTTTACGGGTGTTTTTGATACTTTTTACTCATCCTTGATGCATAAAAATTGCTGTGCACAACTGTCAGAGTGTGGCAGCATTTTCTTCCTGAGAAGATGGAAATCCTCAGCATCCCTGTCCTGTGGAGATGAGTCCTGGAGGTCCCCTGCATCACCCCCATCCCCTGGAGCAGCATCCTGGGGGTCAGGGCAGGGACCATAAATGAGACTGGGAGGGTAGGGCAGCCCACCAGCTCTGGGAATGCTGCCTCACTCTGCACAGGCCCGAGGCTGGTGAATTAGTGGCCCCGATAAAGTCGGGTGCCGAGTTCCTCTGCCTCCCTYGCACTGATGGGAAATGACAGCTCATATTTTAGAARTGATTATACTGTCTGCAGCACAGAGAGGCCCCGAAGTTGGGTTATTAAAGTAGATTAGCTGAATAATTTTTATTACATTTTCACACAACGATATTTCTTGAGGCTTATGAATGAGCTGGTGCTGTACCTGCAGCACAGGCAGCTCCAGTGGTGAATGATGTGCCAGCATTCAGGGGATGCCAGCACAGGGACTTGATCTGAACTGGTGCTTGAATGGTGCTGCCTGCTCCCCTGCAGCACATGTCTGTGGCCCAAAATCTACAGAGCTGTCATTAAGAAAAGCTGATAAAACTTTCCCTGTAGGAAATGCAAATGCTTTGTGACCCAGCTGCTTGGCATTATGGCCATGGCCCTTGGAATTGCTGCTGCTGCTGCTGCTGCCTCTCAAACTCAAGTGTGGGGCAGCTTCTTGGATTCCCACTTCTTAATGAAGTCATCCCTGCTAATGACAATGAACTCGAGTGCCCGTGCCTGGCATGCAGTTTGGTGTGCTCTTCCCATTTGCATTCATGTCAGGAGGGAAACTGGATTCCAGTAATGACAAAATTAATTTGCCCTAAAAACCTTGGTTTGTGTCTCATCACCGAGGTGTGCAGGGAGGGGAGGGATTGAAAAGTTCTTTCCACAGATTGAGTAATTCTCAGGGGTGTTGTCCCTCTTGGAGCAGATGCAGATGAGACCTTTTGGGGACTGGAGTGTCACTGCCTTGGCAAAGGCATTGCAGGAATGGCAGCAGAGGAGTAAGGACAGCAGGGAGACCTGGCCCCAGCACCCAGGCTAGGGAGGGGCAACTAAAAATCTGCAACTAGTAATGAGAAAATAAGGTAAAAAAAAGAAAAACCAACGTTGGAACTGGGGATGAAGCTCCTGCAGCAGCTGAGSACCCTTGGGAAACCGGCTCTCAGGATGCCCAAGSCTCAGCAGGGTTTGCCGCCAGCCCAGACTTTTAAACCCAGCTTGTTTTCCCCATTATGAGGAGGAAATTGCAACTGCCTGAGAACCSTCTAATTAAACAAAGCCTCACCACAATATTTTCTGGGAGCTCGCCAGCCCTGTAATATGACATTACCGGGCATCTTTATTAGCTGAAATGAGTATTTAGCACCTCTGCCAAACCAAAAGCTGATTGAGGCGCATGGAAGCAGCACGGCAGMATCCAGCAAAGACTCCTGCAACCTGCTGGTGAGGCAGCATCACCCTGAGAGGCTTTCCACTGAGACAAACCCTTTCTTGGTTATTTCCATGTCACCCAAATCCAGCCCAGCAGCCCCAGCGTGGGAGTTTGGGAGGTTTGTTCCCTGTTTCTCCCTCTTGTCTTCTGAAAGCGCGTCACCGACTTGATAAAACCTGATTTAATGGTTACAAAACCCAGAGATAAAGCTGCTCTTAATGGATTTCTTTAAGATCAAGGCTGTCAAATAGGAGGCTCAGACTCCTTTCTACAGTGAGAGCGACTGTATTAAGTGCACTCAATCACACCCAGGCGAAGGTTCCCTAAGTGAGACACTGGCTGGAGGAAATGCATTTTATTAGTGTCTCTGGAGAAAGGAGTCTGGCAGGAGCTATGAGGAGCCTCTGAGCTGCTGTGGCTGAGCTCCTGTTCAGCTGCAATGGATGGGATGTGGAGGATTTTGCAAAGCACACCCTCACTCCYTGGTTGGTCTCACAGAGAGGAGGGTGATGGGTGCCATGGTGACATCGAAGGAGCTGGCCTGGGGGAGAAAAACCCCCAGGGAAGGATGCTCACCTGGGGATGGTGCTCACAAAACACACCTCAAAATACACCCCATGTAGCTCAGCTCCTGCAGGGTCTGATGGAGAGTGGGGCATCCAAGGGGGTGATGCTCAGAGGCTTTTGGAGGTGTCAGGTGGAACTCACCCTAACTGAAGGGAGGGGTGKAAGGAGAGGGGCCTTGGTAGCTCTGGGCAGACCAAAGCTTAAAACACAGATTAGTTTTTCATGACAATTCGCAGCTCTATAATGAGAAATTTGCAGCAGTTCTAAACTGCCRGTTGCTTTTAAATCATTTCCCGTCTTTCTGTCTCAGGCTTGACATTTGATGATGAATTGAGTCTCTGTGTTCATTTACCCACTGATTTACTGTACGGAGGTGGGAAACCGCAGCCACCTTAGTGAAGGTCAACATGGAACATTTGCCTGTAATTTCCAAATACTATTAAGGTTTTTAAAGAAACGTGTGGGTGCTGTAGGCAACGAAAGCCCCTCTTGCAAGGCTGATGCTGCAGGGGATTCTTCTGGGTGCTGAGAACGGGTTTGTGGSAGCAAAAGCAAATCACTTGGCTCATCAGCATGAGGGTACCTCAGACTGCACCCCAAATTCATGTTTAGAGAGCACTTGATTTTAGGGGCACTGGTAGCTGCTCCTCATCTCCCAGCCCAGATTAGCATCAGGTTCTTGTCCTGCTTTCCTGTGGCTTGCCAAACGSTGCACTCATCCCTGGGAAGTTGGAGGGAGCTGCCCCATGGCTCCYCTGAGATGCTGGCTTTGTCTCTTGCTGCAGGACCTGGCTGTTTGAGGCTGTGGATGTGTTTGGAGGGTGTGAGCAGGAGGTTTGGCTGTGCAAATGTCATGCAGATCTTATCTCAGGGGAAACATCCTTCAGTAATTACAGTAAATGAAAAGTCCTGGAAGCGAAGCCTTGGAGGCTGCAGCCTTCTGTTTATCTCCAAAGTATGTGTGGAGGGAGCTGGGAGCAGGAGGTGCTGGTGGCTGCAGTCCCTGTGGTGTGGGGATGGTGTCAGGGTTTGCCTTCACCTAGGGTGCAGGCAGCAGGATGCTCTSAGCTCTGCCTGCATCAGCCATCTGCCCCCTTGCTGCAAATTAATAAGCAAATTCAGAAAAAAAAAAAAAGAAAAAGTCTTTCTGTGGATAATTTGTGCACAGAAAAGGGGCCAAATGAATTAAATAAATCATTTGCTGCTACACTGCTCCCATTTGATTCCCTGCCTTTCACAGCAACTTTTTTCAAGCCTAATGGTATCAGATACCCTTTTGGCACCCATTTGCAGAGCCACAGGCCCCCCCTGCTGCTCCTTAATGCAGCTCATCTCCTGCCTATGGCTCCCAGGGCCTCTGCCAAATCAGCACTTCAAATTAAAGTCTTCCCCACCTCTCCCTGGTTTCCATGGAGACCCGAGTGGATGCTCCCTTCCTTCCTCCTCTTGAGCCGATGGAGAGGCTCCTCCYGGGGACTGCCCTTGTGGGGCCTGGGAGTCTCTGAGCATCCAGCAGTTCTGCAACTGCCTTTGCCATGTGCAGCCATGGGGCAGACCTGGTGGCTTCAGTCCTGGT
The DNA here is from genome assembly GCA_002167245.1 of Sporophila hypoxantha. Classification (NCBI taxonomy): domain Eukaryota; kingdom Metazoa; phylum Chordata; class Aves; order Passeriformes; family Thraupidae; genus Sporophila; species Sporophila hypoxantha. The sequence continues at coordinate 716,036 of NDFG01000306.1, forward strand.
GTGCTTGTGACCCTGTCTCAGTGCCCCATTCCACAGTGAAGCATCCCAGGCATGCCAGGAACAGGTTCCCAGTATGAGTTTTCCTCCCATATTGGAGCTGATSCCACCTGACTCCCCAAGGAGCTTGGCCAGCAGAAACTCCTCTCCTCTGGTGGGGAATCAGCTCCACAGCTGAACAAGGACCAGGCTGGTTTGTTTGTAGCATCTTTGTCTAAACTATGAGTCTGCACACAGATTTCCCMAGCACTGCCTGGAGCTGTTTGGCCAAGGCTGCTCCAGCAGTGGGAAGGGTGGTGGGAATGCCCTTGCACATGTAAGTGAATGGGCAAATAGCTACAAGATCTAAGGAATGACAGTAATTATGGAACAAAATTATTATTAATGTACTAATTTACCTGGGAGCCAGGCTGTATGTAATTACACTCTGGGATCATGATAAGGTTAATGCATTTACCTTCCTAGGTATTTAYAGACACTTGGAATTGTTCTCTCTGTGAGGACCACGTGCATGTTCCTGGCCATGTGGGTCTGGCAGCCGAAGGGGGCATGGGGAGTTTGTTTCTCTTTGCTAAAATTGCTCACAGGGGGGTTTGGGACAGCAGCAACCCCAGCTCTGTGGCCCTGGGGAATCCCAGGGGATGCTCACCAGAGGGGATGGATTCTGCTGCTTCCCAGAGCCTCTTGAATTGTGGCCAAACAAATTCTCTGTGGTGTGTATAGCTGAGGGAAACTGTCCTGGGGGCCACCAGCATCTGGCATTTGGCTGCCTGGAAATCCTCCCAGTCTTCAGGCTCAGCAGAGCTGCAGCAGCCACCCAGGCAGAGGAACCAGCAAACCCAACCTGTTTGTGCTTAACAAATCAGAGCTTTGCAAACACTCATAAACCTGTCTCTTATACACATCTAGATGTGTATAAGAGACAGGCTGTTCCCTATGCCTGGTCCACGTGTCCTTTGGCAGTCACTGCTCAAACCTCTGTAAATCCTCCCAGTCTTCAGGCTCAGCAGTGCTGCAGCAGCCACCCAGGCAGAGGAACCAGCAAACCCAACCTGTTTGTGCTTAACAAATCAGAGCTTTGCAAACACTAAACTTTCCAATAACTGCCAAAAAGCCTCCACCTGTGAGGATGCGTTCCCTATGCCCTGTCCATGTGTGTCCTTTGGCAGTCACTGCTCAAACCTCTGTGGCACGCGGGTGCCCAGAAATGTTCAGGCGGAGGCAGAGCTGCTCCCCACACGGCAGTGGGTGGGACAGCCTGGGGGCTGCTGCCATGGCGCTGAGCATCGCTTTGGCACGGGTGTGAATACGGAACAAGCAGGGCAGGATCGGACAGACCTCGGAGTCACCCTCCTCAGGGATGTTCTGGCTTCTCCCCAGCGCCTCGGGAGCTCCCTGCCCTGCTCCAGCCCACCTTTATTAATGTCACAGTGGGAAATGTCAGCAGGGTTTGCTGAGCATCCCACGGCGCTCGGCTCAGCCCTCCCGGCTGCCGAGCCCGTGCGCGTGGAGCCGCTCGCTGGCGGGCCAGTCGCGCGCGGCCATCGAGTGTCACCGGGGACATTTCTCCTGCTGTCACATGGGGAGGACAGCAGCAAGATGTGGAAGGTCAGCGCAGCCCTAAAAATACGTCTCTGCCAGCGCACAGCTGTATTTTTGGWTTCTTCAGTATCCAACAGACAAACTGCTGGTGAAAGGCCGGAGAGGCCAGGGCACAAGTGAGGGAAAGGTTTAATAAGGTTAYGGGAGGCCTTGAGGACCCCTTGGCTTGGCCTTTTGCTGATTTATAGGGAAATAATGTGTGAGTGGCTCAAGGGAGCCCAAGGCTTCCTCTCCACTGCAGACCTCTGCAGCAGGAAGGTCAGAAAGGGAATTGCTGGAGAGAAGCTAATGAAGCCCAGCAACATCCCAAATATTTCTCCAGAAATCAATGTAAAGGATTATTCCTCTCTTTAGAAAAGGGGATAAGGCAGGGGAAAAGGAAAGGAAAAAGGAACAAGAAGGGAAAGGGGATAGAGAGAGGAAGGAGAAAGGGAAGGGGATTCTGAGCTGCCTGTCAGGCCTGTTTAATTGCATCATGTAAACTCATTCTAACRACAAACATAAGTTTGAATTATGTGTGTTATTTTTGCAGACTGTTTGTGCATGGCTGAATTTCATCATGACAGAAGTGAGTTACGGCATAGGGTTATGCAAATGAAGTACTTAATTAAGTAGGAGKCATACAAAATAAATTACAGCTCCACCAAATGCCCTCTGTTCTTCCTCTGAGTCCAGGTCGCTTCCAAGTGATCAGCTCCTGACTGAGAAACTTCCTGGTCAGACAGTGCTGCTTCCCCACCTTTGCTTGAGAGGAGGATGGAAGGAAGCATCACCACATCTGGAGCATCCCCCAGAGATGTCCCCATCCCATCCCATCCAGTCCCAACCCCACCAGCATGATGCTCTCACACACCAACCACCACTCTCCTTCCTCCAGCCCCATTAATCACCCTCGAGGGCTCCTCATACCTTATCAGGCCCAGATGTTTCCTGCTGTTTGCTACAAATGTTAATTATCTCCTAATTACTTCTAAGCAGGGGCTGAGCTGGCAGAGAGTGGGGAGAGAGCCAGCCAAGGGCATTTACAGCCCAGGGCAGTGGGACATGGAGCAACAGCTGCTTCTGGCAGGGAGTTTGTTGGAATTCCTTGTTATTCCCCCTGATTTCAAATACTTATTGATGAGTTACCTGGGCAGAGCCCTAGCATGGAGATGCCCTGTGGGGATGCAGGATGTGATGGTGTGGAGCCCTCTCTGCCTCTCAAACCCTCAGGCACCAGCACTTTTGTCAGCCTGCAACATTTGGGTGCTGGTGGTGGCCACAGGACGTATTCCTGGGGCTTCATGGTTGGCTGCAGAGATGGAAAGCTGATGGGCTCAGGTGTTGTTGGAAAGCTCCTTTGAAGGTGGGGAATGGCTTCTTTGGGGGAGTTGCAGCCCAAACTCAGCCATCTGTGACTCCATGCAGTTTCTGCCATCCAGCATGTCCCCAAACTGTCCCTACTGACATAGCATCTCACCATGGCTGTTGTGCTCGTGCCACTGCTCCCCACATGGGGAGTGGGCAGAGCATCACTGGGATGGCTCCTGCGTGACTAGGAAAGTCTCAGCCCTGCCAGCTTGGCCAACATGGGGCAAAAACAATTTAAAAAACCCCAACCCAAGCCAAACAGAGTGAGCAGGAAAACAGCTTTGTGGAAGGTTTATTTTTAGCTCTCTCCAGTGTAAAAAACAATTAAAGAAAGTGTCAAACCCCGCTCCCGAATGCGAAGAGCTTGAAGCCAAATGTCACCCCAGCTTTGATCCCCTTGGAGGCAGCAATGCTGCTATCAGTTTAGAAGCATTAATTTGCATATTCATGTCCCCTAATTTGCTCTTCGGGAGTTGGAGTCTAACAGCTAATGAAGAAAGTCTTCCTGTGCATGCAGAGGAAACCTGGAGTCTGTCACAGACACGCTGGGAAAAATAATCAAGGACAAGTAAGTGTCCATCCCAAGGGAAAGGGTGCCCAAACCAAAAAACTTTGGGAAGACCAAACTCTTTGTTGCATGTCCAGGGGATGGGGTGAAGGGGCCACCCAGTGCCAGGATGTGCCCTAATTCTGATAATGCTGGGAGGGATGCTGGGAGGAGAATGTTGAGGGAGCTGGAGACCTGCTTCCCTGTGCAGCAACAATTGAACCATGGAATGGGAATGGGCTGGTTTCAGGGGGTACTGGGCACTCAGGGACCTGCCAGGACCATCAGGAKCTGTGTCAGGAACCAAAGGGCTGCTGGTGGCAGCTGGCCAAGCAGGCAGCGATATCAACCACACTGCCAAGTGATGTGTCCCTTCTGCTCACCCTTAATTCAATTTCTTTCAGCAACACAATAGCTCAGTTTTATGTCTGCCATTCATCAAGAATTAAACTTATTGTCATCACTGTTGGCAGGGTATTGATTCTGAGATGGCACTGAGGCTTGCAGGAGGAGGTGACTGCTCTGCATCCACAGCACGCCCGCTCCTCATCCCACAAATGGGAGCACAGGGAACCCCTGTGCCTGTGTCTGATAGAAATAATGGGATGTGCAGGGATCCTGTGTGTGACCACARGATGTCATGTGAGTTTTCCATGGCTTTGGCAGTTCAGCATTGAGGAAGGGGCTGGGCTTAAGTGAGAGGCCAGGAGCATCACCCTCTGTCATCGGCCACTGTTGGAGCAGAGTCACGGTTATATCAGGACAAGTCTTGGATCATGCCATGCCCTTTATTCCTCATGGTGCCTGGAGAGCTCCTTCTATCTGCTCTGCCGAGGGCTGCAATTACAGCTTTGTTGTCAGTAGCAGATAAAGAGGAGGCTGTCAAAAGGCTGGGTTAAAGCTGCTGCCCCTGGCAGGAGCCRTGTGGAGAGGGTGAGTTTCTGGAGGGAAGGTGTGCCCCTGCTTTGGCCAGAGCTAGACTGTCAAAGCAACCCTGCCAGCTCAGCACAGGGCTGGAAAAAAGCAAACCACAGCACTGCTTCCCAGGGAGGCAAGGAATCATGGAATCCCATAATGCTCTGTGTAGGGAGGGACCTTAAAAATCATCCAGTTCCACATCCCTGACACAGGCAGAGGCACCTTCCAATAGACCAGGTTTTTCCAAGTCCCACCCAGCCTGGTCTTGAACACTTCCAGGGATGGGTATCCCAGGTTATATAACATATATCTATAATTATTATATATATATATATATATATATATAAAATATTGTGTGACTCTGAGCTGAGAAAACTCCTCCCAGCATTTTGATGTGTCACATGGCTCGTTAGCCTCTGGTGCAGTTAACCTCTTGATGGTTTAGCATTACTAATTCYTTTGGTAATTGCAGCAATAACAATAATCCCTGGAAGCTTGTTGGGCTGTATGTATGTGCTGTGCTGTTCCATGCAAATTCCCCTTGGGAAGTGTGGCAGTTAATGGGACCTGTCTGCAAAACTCCTTTGGGACAGTGAGTGCTGGGCTGGTGGGCTGTGATGGCTCTGGGAGCAGAGCTGGTTGGTGGGTAGCTCCTCTTGTCCTCTCTGCTCCAATTGGGGTTAAACTGCTGGGCTTTTCCAGGAAAATCCTGCCCCATCTGAATCCCAGATTTCACTGAAAGTCAGGAATTTCAGCCTGAGCTGCAGGACTCAGTTTGAGCGGTAACGTCAGAGGCGAGTTTGCTGCACTGCGTTATCTGCCTCTTACATCAGCTCCCCTTAAGAAATCACAAAGAAAAAAAACCTTTCACATTCTTTTCTTTCAGCAAATGCATTTTAAATAAATTATAGGATTAAAAAAGTTAAAAGTTTAATCGGCTCCCCCATTGTGCGTGAGTTCAAAAGGAACATTTATCAGGCGCGAGGTTGGGCCGCAGTTCATCTGTGCTGCTGGAAGATTTTTAATTTGCTCAACTGGAAACGATGAGAAGAGTTGATTAGATGGCAACTGTAATTTATTCCCAGCTGTCAGCATTTCTGGCACCCTCAGGGATCTGGAGCCCTGGGGCAGCCACAGCAGTCCTGTCCCCTCTGGGACTGGTCTGAGGTGCCCTCATCAGACCTGAATGTGTTTGTGGTCATGGCTGATGGTGTGGGTCATTGTGCTCCATGAATCTCTCCCTGTCCAAGAAGCTGGGTGAGGAAGCCTGTCACATCAGGGACATTCCAGGGAGAAGCAGCATCATGGTCTGAAGTGTCCCGGGGCAGGGATTGGGCTCCCTCCTSGACTGCTCAGCTGCCTCCCAGCACATCTGGATTCTGCCACCACTGTGTGCTGGAGGAGCACCTCTCCAAATGCCTCTGGTGTCTCCAGCCCCTCAGACAAAGGATGCAGTGCACGAAGCCAAATCCACTTTATTAGCATTATTGAGGAAGTGAAATCCTTTTCCATAAGWGGTTCTGTGTCATTAACAGCAAAATAAGCAACTGCTGACAGCCAGGCTGCTCYGGAGAGCRAGCCCACATCCATCCTAGAAACTGGGACATGCCARCGTGGTGATGTCCCCTTTCATCTCCTTTTTCCTCTCCTGMCAGTCCACCGGGGACCCTGGGAACGCTGACAGCAGCAGCAGGCGGCTGTGGAAGAGTTAAGGGTCTGTGTTTTCCACAGCCACTCTTCCTTCTAAGGGAAGACAAATGATTCATTATATTCCCCATCATTTTCACTGATGCCTGGCTGCCTCCCATCGAGAKGTTGGGCCTGTGCCACTCAAGTCGTTAGCGTGATCCCCAAGAAGAGCCGTGGAGAGCCGTGTTCCCTATTTGTCTGTAGCAGCTCCTGCCAGGGGCAAGCCAGCGTGATCAGCTCTAGTTTTCTTTCAGATCTTCACAAAAATGCCAACACAGAGAGATGTGGCATGGGAATACCACAGTGACGTCCAGCTTTTCCTGGGCAAAGCAGAGGAAATTGTGACTGCATGAGGATTTGTAAGCGGGTGGATGGGGAAGCTGCCCCTGCCCACAGGAATGGGATGGTCACAACCTGGGATTGTCACAGCCTGGGATGGTCACAGCCTGTCCACACTGAGGGTTTGATGCGGCTGCTGCCATCTTCCAACCTCCCTGAAGGTAAATATCCAACTCATCTTCTCCTGGGCAGTATTTGCCTCTCAGATCCATGGATGATAGTAGTCAATTTAGCCAGAGTCAGGCAGCTGCAGGTAGGGTGGTGCAAACTGCATCCCATCTGTCAGAGCTGTTGTGCTCCTCACAGCAAGAGGCAGACAGGGATCTGTCAGGAAACTGTGGTCTGAATGCTGGTGGTGGAGCTTTTGGCTAAAATTTCTCCATTTTCACTCACCAGAGTGACCCACTGCTGAACTGCACGTAGGACTGCAAGTAGGACTGTGAGTAGGACTGTGAGTAGGACTGCGAGTAGGACTGTGAGCAGGACTGTGAGTAGAACTGCACATGGGTTGGAGGATGAAAGTGATATCTGTAATAAAGCCTGCATCCAAATCCAGAAGTTTTTCAGATGGCACAGGGAAGCTTCATTTTGGACACAAGTCAGACAAGATCATATGGATTCATGGAAGCTGTGGGAGTCTCCAGCACTGATGGGAGCRGCAAGGAACCACTGTGCTGAGTGAGGTCAGGGTGTGAGCCATGGGATGATGAGGGTTCCAAGCAGCAGGAGGGCTGATGTCTACAAAGATCCAAGACCCCARTGCAGATCCTGCAAGCCCATGTGCTCCCCAGCACATTCTGAAGCCCAGCCCTGCCTGAATGGAACGTGTTTCTGGCTGGGAATGGCATTAACAGACTATCAACAGGACCAATGAATACATCAAGAGAGATGTGTATTTTAGCTTCTTGCCACAGGGATGTGTTATTCCTGTTACTGTGTTATTCCTGCTATTGTGTTATTCCTGTTAATATTTTTAACAATCGTCTCGTGCTCAGGGGCACTGGGGCTTGAAAGGAAGCAAAAATGTCTTGGCTTAAGGCACTGGGCAGAGAAGTGAAAATGGCTGTGACTGCTGGGGCAGAGARGGAGAAATTCAAGATGGAAATTAGGGATACTCTGCCTTTGGCACTGGTGAGGACCCTGCTACTAGCTGGGACAGCAGCCCCTTAGCAGGCCCTGGAGCATTTTGCTGCAAGCAGTGCTGCCTGCAAGCATCAGGAAGGAGCTGGCTCCCTGCATGGCACTCACTGGTTTATTTTGATAGGCAGGAGCCATTCCTGTTCACAGCCGTTTAATGTAATGTGGGAATTGGTAATTTGGGATTGTGGCTGAAATCACTTTTGAATACATAAAACATAAATACAGCAAAAGCGGAGAAATGAGCCATAACTCTCCCTAATGGAGCCCCGGCCTCTCTGCTTTCTGTGGCACAGGGAAAAATGGTCCCACTATTTTCGACCATTAATTCTGTCTCGGCCTGAGCCGTGCTGCTCCTGGTTTCCCGAGCACTTTTTTACGAAATAATGAGGCTATTTATTAGCAGCAACGAGGCTGCACAGAAGAAGGTGTTGAGATAGTTTCTATAGTAACTCCCYGTGAAAACATTCAGTGCTCAACCGCCCGAAGCTGTTCTGCTGCCCCGACTGCTGGGTGAGCAGAGGAGCCCCAGCTCAGTCTGACCATGGAGCCCTGCACTCCCCTTTCTTCATCCCTTTCAGGACCCATCTGATGGGCTCCATATGAGAGGATGCAGGAGCAGCAGCGTTGTCATTTTGGGGTTTATTTGGCAACATTTCCCTGAGAAACCCCACTGAGCAGGTGGGACAGGAGATGGGATCCTGCTGGCCTGATGCTGGGTTGCTCACTAAGGGTATGTGCAGCAGCCTCATGCACTGACTGTCACAACCCCTGGGGTGAAACCCAACAGCTCTTCTCTTTCCCTGCAGCATCTTCTTCTCATCTTCCTCAGCTGCAGGTCACATTTTCACTGGGCATTTAGTGTGTATTCTCAACTCCCTCCTTGGAGCAGGAGAGGAGCAGGAGTGGAGTGGCATGGCCTAATGCAGGCTTGTGAGCATCCTGAAACTACCCAGGAGCAGCAGCTACTCTGGCTGGAAAGAAGCAGTCAAAGCTCAGGTTGCTCTCTGCATCACAGCAGAATTTCCAGGAGTAATTGGATTTGGCCATTCAGTTATTTCCTCAAATAACAGAAAACTCAATTGTTCGCATTCGCCAGTTGGATGCCACGGGAACTTAGCACAAATTCCATTGTTCTTAAGCACAGTTCTACAAATGGTTTGTATTGAGTAATACAGACAATATTACAGTAACTCCCCAGCACTGCTCAATTCCTACATTCCAGCACATGGAGTAACCAGGCAGCCTTTTCAAGGGGAGTGTGTGAATACCCACATTTTCACACCGTACAGCTCTGTGTGAGTACTGAATAAATTCCAGGAAAGCAGGGGTACCTGAGGATTAAGAGGAGACTGAATTTACTGAGGAAACAGTTACTCACTTGGCCCTATCTGGCAGCTGGACAAACAGGGCTTGGGAAAGGAGGATAAATCAATCCCAAGCCATCAGTGTGCGCTGGGGGAGYGGAGCATCCTCCAGCCCACAYTCGGGTTTGCCAGCATCTCCYATCCCCCGCAAAATCGTTATTAAAGCTGGCAACCCATCATGAGAAATAAAGATTTATCGTGGCGTAATTTCCCAGGAGGGACAGAGATTAATGCCGAGGAGAGAGGAACCAGCAGCCGCTTTCTGTTTGGGTAGMGGATGAGCTTTTTGCTCCCTGGGGCTCTGTGCTCCTGCCGGGAGCCGGCAGCAGTCCAGCCGGGGATGAGCCTCAGGGYTCCATCCCACCCCTGCTGGCATCCAGCCCATCCGGGGGAAAACATCCCAGGACACCTCTGCCTTTTTCCTTCTAAAATGTCTTAATTTTCCTGCTTAAATTTCTTAATTTTCCTGCTTAAATTTCACTGTTTTAAGCCTCTCTGTGCACCAGCAGGACCCCCACACTGCGCACAGAGCACAAGGAGAGGAGGAACATGAGGAAAGCTGCAAAGAAGAGGGACAGTGTAGTTCTTTAGTGTCTTTTACAAGGATAAATATAATCTGTGGACTGAAGAAACTGAGTCATACAGACACTGTCACAAAAGGCCCCTATTTTTGTTRCTGCTTTGCCTGGACGTGTCACGAGAGGAGGGAAGGGATACAGTAACGCGCTTTTCAATTTTGGTTGCAAAATTTTCATCATTATAATTTCAATTAAAATTGCTCTTTGAAGCAGTTTGTCTTCAGGCTCAGCCACATGAATCTTTGCTTTCATGAACACGGGAAACTAGAAAAATAAAAATGACCCTATTATATCCAGCCCTGGTTTCAAGGACAGGGCTCATGCTGAAGCACAGTGGCAGGATGGGATGGAGTGGGATGCAGAGTGTGATGTTCAGGCCCTGGAAGCATCCCTGGCTTGCTCCAGTGCAGGGAATTGCTCCTGGAGCAAGGGCAATGCCTGMCCCAGCATGATGCTGAGTGAGGTGCACAGAGCCCCATCCCTTCCCACCTTATGCAAAGTTAAATGAAGAGGAGCAGCCAGTGCCTCTTTGGATTTGAGCAGTGCCCAATATGTGATGGGGCAGCCACAAATTGATGGGAACCCTTGGGGACGGMAGAAGGACAGGTCCTTGCTGCCAACACTCACCAGCCTCCCCTGCCTCTGCTGGGATCTTGAACACCTGTGAGGCGGGGATTATGCAATACTTCCATAAAAACAACTGATGTTCAACACTAATTTATGGATACACCGAATTATCTAATGCAAATGTGAATAGGATTTACAAAGAGATATCAGAGAGGCACCTACAATCAAGTGACTCTTTGCAGAAAAGCAGAAGACAGAAGGTGGAGAAGGAGCCCAATAATTTATGCATTTGTGTGTCCCGTTTCGTCCTCAGGAACGTGGTTACCAGTTCCTGTGCCTGTCCTTCATAACTGCTCCCAATGTCATCTTTTTAATGAAAATTAAGTGCTTTGGTTGTACTCCACAGAAGCTGTGCGGACATGACTAATTGCAGCACTGGGAGATGGCAACCTCATTTGAAAGGAAGCAAGTCCCTCCCTCCCAAGGGAGGATTCAGCGTGGACTCTTCCAAACAACAGACGCCATGGACTTAGAGGGACTAAAAATATTTCCCCTGCATCTGCACAAGCCGTTTCATTTCCTCTTCATTTTCKCTAATTTTCTTTGTCTTCAGCTTTAACTGATTCGATGCATCCTAATTACGAGCACATCTGCCTGCTCCTGTGGCATTCTGGCTGACCTGTGCCAGCATCCAGGCTGGTGAAGAGATGGAGAAGGGATGGACAGCAGGACTTGCTCTCCAAGARCCTGTGCACATCCCTCCGGCCCTGCATTTTGTACAGACATCCCTGAGGAGAACTTTCCACGTGCCAAATTTCCTGTGCTGTTGTCCTGTGCTGGGATGCCCAACTATTTTCCCACAAGTACAGTCAGTTTCCCAGGAGCAGGAATTCCCAGSAGCTCAGGATTGTCCTGTCCCAGCTGGTCCTTGGGTCCTGTGAGCAGGACTGGGGCTTGCCTTTTCAGGTTAGCCATTGCTTAGGAAAATCCTGTGTAAATCCAGCACTCAGAAGTCGTTTATTCTGCTGCTAATTTATGACAGTGTTTTTCATCCTGATCTTAAAGAAAATCCATCCTCACATTGGGGCTAAAAGCAAATCCCCGGCAAGATTAGGTTAGCCTAGAAAAACTCAGCCCACAAGCAATTATCCAGTGCTTCCAAGGCGTTTTGTCTCCTGCACAAGGAAATCAAAATCCCCAACCAACGATTCGTGGGAAGAAGTGGCTCCAATACGAGAACAAGATGCGTGTTGTGTCCTTTCTTTAATCAAGTTAATGGTCATCATTTTACATGCTAATGTCTCCTCCGTGGTCCATCAGCCGTGCAGCTGCAGCCGCCTGCAATCCACCGTGTTTTACCTAAGAGACTCAATTACTGCTTGGCTCAGGCTGATGTGGAGCATTGCAGAGCAGCCTCCTCCAGCACCACGGCCACACCAGAGGTTCCTCTGGCGTTGCCTGTGCCAGGAGAACCATCCCAAGGGTTTGGCTAGAAAAACAAGGAGCAGTGCAGAGGAGCATCTCGTGTTCTGCTTCACTGGGTTACCCAGGAATGGCAGGAGGCTGTGGGGCACAGGGGTACCCTGACTGAGGGGCCAAGATCACCCTTGAGGGGTTGTCCCAAAAGCCAGAGGCTGTGCCAGTGYCAGCCTGGACCACTGGCATTCTCATTGCCATCTTGTGGCATTCTCTCACAGATGCTTTTATACTTATTTTTTCAGCCAATCCAAAAGAATTGATAATAAAATAACCAAACCCACATGTTCTGTGTTTTTCCCCATAACTTTTGTCCTCGATGGAGGTGCTGTGCTGAAAGGCAGAGCAGAGGCGGGCAGTAACACAAGGGATGCACCAGTTCTCTGTATTTATTACCAGGGGGTCACTTCCACCTTCACCAAGGGGAGAGGCACCCACCCCTCCATGCAGGTAACCTGCAGCAGACTCGATCTCTGCCTGGAGCATCCTCCCTGACGGGCAGAGGAGGGGCAGTGCCCCGGAGCGCCCAACCCCGTCACGASTGGATGGATGTGGATGGATGAGGATGGAGGGAGTGGATGCATGCAACACCCTGACGGCTGCTCGCAATCTCCAAGGGCTGAGAGATAAGGGGGCTGTCAGGGGAAAGCCGGGCCGGAGAGATAAGGCAGCTTATTCCGTTCAATTACTGGGCAGATAAGGAAGCACAGGCAAGCCCGGCTCTCCTAATTTGTCCCAGCCAGCCTGAGAGTGGCGCTCCCTTCTCCAGGAGCCATCCCCAGGCGGCTGCAGYGCTGCCCAAGGGCTGGGGATGCCCGCTGCAGGCAGGGCCGGCTGCCCTGCTCAGCCCCTCTGGAAACGGTACAAGCTCAGGACTGCTGGGGCTCGTGTTTCCTTTGAAATATGGCCCTGGCATTTCTCACAACCTTTGCACAAAGGTTAGGAGGGAGCGTGATGAGATTTGCTTGATGATGGAGTTGGGATGGGCTGTGGGCAGGGGTGATGGAGCACTCTCTGGGGAGGCAGTGGCTTGCCTGTGGTTTGGAGTGTTGGTGAAGAGATGCAGTGGAGGAGTGTGGAGACCCCAGCAGGAGAGACAATCCCCTCCCAGGAGGGCTGTGAGCAGGAGTCTGCATCCCCCTGTGMTGTTTAGAAGGTGTTTGGAGAGCCATGCATCCAAACAAGGATGGGATGGGTGGCCAAGGTGTGGGGAGCAGGACAGGAGAAGCGCAGGATTCCAGGGGGGAAAGTGGTGCTGGGAAAGGCCACTCACACAGGGAAGCAGCATCAGCCTTTGGGGGCAAACACCAGTCCCTGACACCTCCCTTGGTGAGGGGACCAAGCTCTGCTGGAGCCCCCCTGACCTCCCAGGCCAGTACCAAGGAAGGAGCAGCATGCAGGAAATGCCTCTGTGGTTTCACCTGGATGCTTTAATTTACCCACAAGTAATTTGAACCATAAATCTGGAGCTGCAGTTACTGTGCACACAGGACTGAAGATGGGTATTAAAATCTTTCTTGTCTCCCTGACTGGTGGCTGTCACTGGTCCTGGTGCATGCAGGCAAGGACAGAGCCAGACCCTGCCCTTGTCTTGGCTCTTCTTCCCTGGTTGGTGGCTGGTCAAGCTTGTTCCTCAAGGCACCTTCCCTGTGCACATAGATCCCAAAATAGATCTGTGCTCCCTGGCATTGCCCTCCCTGCAGTGGGATGAGTGATGGGATGGTGATGCAGTTTGCAGAAGGTTCAGTATCCCTAGTCCAGGGCTTGGATCAAATTCCTGCCTRGGAAAGGAGCTCAGCCAGCTCCGCCTCACTGTCAGCTGCAGGACTGGSAGCAAACACACCCTGAATCCCCCAAAGTGTGGCTGGGCTGATGGGGAGGCAGAGCTGYGGCTGGGCCGGGACAGCTCCGTGCTTTGGGGAAACTTCCTCAGATTTTTAATTATCACAGGCAATTAAGACCTTAAATCTGCCAGGCTCCAGCTGCCGCAGCTGGCGCGGCTCCAGCAGCGCCGCCGTCCTCCCCGCAGGCAGCGTGGGGATGCTGGGCATGGCTGAGGAGCTCCAGGAGAGGGCTTGTCACCAAAGCCACTGACKGAACCAGGGTCATGCTGGCACTGTCAGCAGCACCCAGAGCTGGGTGAGCAGCTGGGGGCTGCTGGGATTCTCCCAAGAGCTGCTGGGACATCTTTGAGAGGAGTACCTGGAAAATGCTGACAATGCAGCGAAAAGTCAAGAGTTTCCCTTGAAGGCAGATGAAYGAGGAGAAAAACMCAGGGCTGCATTAAAAACATCTCARGGAGGTGAGAGATGTGGCTGGGAAATGAGAGCCTGGCTGAGGAGAGGTGGGTACAAAGGAGAGGAAGATGGAGGGGGAACATTCAGCCAGGTGAGGATGGATGAACAAGCTGCCACAGCCCCCAGGGAGCCCCCTGGGCACCATGAGGCTCTGGCTGTCCCACAAAGCCATCTGGAGAGCCCTGGAGAAKATGTGGCAGCACAGAACCAAGCTCTTAATACTCAGAAACATCATAAAGTGCTCAGGGTCCCACTGCAGCCRCTTTTCTCTTTCCATGGTAGAAATTTATTCCAGAGCTGATACAGGGAAAGCTGATGCARCCATGACATGCTCGCAGGGGGATGTCTCCCCACGGCTGCCTTCTGCCTTATCACAAATAAATATTGCTGCTGAACACAGGAGAAGTGTGAGCTGCACCTCATCTGGTGTCCCACCATGKAATTAGTGAGCACAGACCAACTGGAGCCTGAAAGATGGGGTAGAGAAACAGGAGGATCTCACTCCACGAAACAGAAAACAAGGAGCCTCACCCAATGAATGAGCTCTCTCTAAATATAACCAGGGCTGCAAAATTGTGTCAGGGAATAATTCATATGCAGAAATAGCTCTAAAACTAAGTGGAAGCGTGAGAGCTGAATAGAGCAAACCCCGAGGAGCCGTAAGGAAACGGCACAAATTTGGCGGAAGTATGGGAGCAATCCAGGAGCTCCCATTATTCTAATCCATGATTAGAAGTATCCTGAGGCAGTTCCTGTATGCCTAACCTCCCTTTCTCCCCTGCTGAGCCCTGGGCTCCTCATGCTGGCAGCACAGAGGTGATTAATTCCCACAGCTCCTGACACTGGCTTGTGCCAGCACCAGCACCCTCAGCACTTTGGGGCTATCCTGGACACTTAATTTAATATGGCGTGATTGGATTTGATTAAAAGCTATTGATTGGGAGGACAGGGGCTGGTAAAATTGTGGCCATTTGTCAGTGGCTGGGCAGTGAAATSTCTGGGCTAATAAATCAGGGCTGGCACTGTTGGTGCACAGCGACTGCAGTGCAGGACATGGTCAGGCTCCTTCCCCTGGCACCAGGGATGGACTAATCCCATTAAAAATTATGGATGTTTCCAGCAGGGAGTTGCCTCTGGGAAGAGCCATGGAGCTGGAGGGTGAGTGCTGAGGTACCCAAGGCCAGGGGTGATGTCCCTGTGCTCCCCACTCCTGGGTGCAGACAGGATGCCCAGTGCAAGGCAGCAATTTCAGAGCCCATCTCAGGGAAGCTCCTTGCTCCTTGCCTTTTCCTTCTCTTCAGCAAGAGGGGCTGCTCCAGTACCCTGCCTCTGGAARTGGCTGGGATGCAGGGAGCTGCTGCACCTCCCACCAGGTGCTCCAGCATCTCCCAGGGGATGCTGCTGCCTCCTCCACAAGCTGCTCCTGGCATGCAGGGCTGGAGCACTCACCAGGCTCTGCCACTTTGATTTAGAGGGACCATCCATGGGCAGCTCCGTCAGCAGCTGTGACACGCAGGAAAATTACGGAACGACACTCGCCAGCTCTTTAGCAGGGTATTGACACAACAGGGACCGGAATGATGAGATGTGAGACTTCTGATGCATCTGYATTATTCCCAGCACGCTATCACAGCTCCCAGAATGGGGATGTCAAATGGCTTCCTCCGAGCATTTTGTATGTCTTTAAAAATGAAATGGGCTGTGCTGATGCCTTCAGATGTCTAATGGGTGATGCGAGTGTAAAAGTGCCACTTCATGCTTTGAGATGTCACTACAGTAAATCAATCCCATTTTCGCTGCTTTTATAAGCTGCAAATATTTTCTCAGGGCTGCTGAGGAGGGAGGGGYGCAGGAGCCAGGGACTGTTGGCAAAGATGAGCGTGGCCAGGTCAGCCTCATGGTCCAGCTTGGCTGGTCCCCCATCCCATGAGRGATGTGTGAGGGGCAGTGGCTGTGAGCCCCCTGCTCTTGCTGGGCTGCTCAGCAGCCTGGGGGCTCAGGAGACATCCAGCACCATTATCTCCTGCCTTGCCTGGCCTGCTGCACCACCCAGCAAGGCCTCCCTCTGTGTATCTCTCCTAAGTGCTTTGTAACAGCTGACACGGAGCCAGGGGAAGCTTGACAGGTCGGCGCTGTATTAAAAATGATCCAYGATAATAAAAGGGGAGGAAAAGAGGCCGCTGCCTTACAAGGAGGCTGAAGGCATGGAAGATTAGCAGCGCTGCTGTAYTGCACACACGCTGCTTGGTTTGGGGAGAAAACTCCTGTGCTTGGGATTCCTGTGCGTGGGGGATTGGTGCTGTCAGAAACTGCCAGGACCTGGCACCTGGGGAGGTGAGCAGCAGGGTGGTGAGCACAGAGGTGATCCCACAGGTGAATGCCCACAGGGTGATGCACACAGGTGATGCACACAGGTGATGCCCACAGGGTGATGCCCACAGGTGAATGCACACACAGGTGATGCACACAGGTGATGCTCACAAGGGTTCCTGATGATGCATATAGGTGATGCACACAGGGTGATGCCCACAGGTGATGCACACAGGGTGATGCCACAGGGTGATGCCCACAGGGTGATGCACACAGGTGATGCCCACAGGGTGATGCCCACAGGTGATGCACACAGGGTCTCTGGTGATGCCCAGAGGTGATGCCAGAGGTGATGCACATAGGGATGCACACAGGAGTCCTGATGATGCACACAGGTGATGCACAAAGGTGATACCCACAGGGGATGCCCACACAGGGTGATGAACACAGGGTCCCTGGTGATTGCACACAGGTGATGCCCACAGGGTGATGCCCACAGGTGATGCACACAGGTGATGCACACAGGGTCCTGAGTGCCACCCTGACCACCAGAAGCTGTTGGACCCCTGAGGTCCCAGGAGCCAAAGCCAAGGGTTGAGGGAATGGGGAACTTCTGGAAGGGCTCAGGAGAACTCCAGGTGGCTCTGCCAAGGGGGAACCTGCAGGTGAGGCCAATGGCCTGGTCTGGATCAGAGGAGTGCAGGAGTACCCCCCACTCCTTAACTCCTCAAGAGCCATACCTGGCTGCCCTGTGGTGATTTACGCATCTTGGTGACTAATGCAGTCATAATCAAAATGGACCATAATTGTTATGGCAGTAAAGCAATCCTTGCCTGCTCCTATTTACTAATCTTCAACTTCTCCTTGTGACCTTTACTTCAAAATGTTTCAATATAAATAATGCACTTCTGTGAATATATTCTTCTGATTATTTCCCAAAGCTCTGATTCTCCATGTGCGACGGTCCCTGAAGTGGTAATTTGTTCTCCTTCCTGGTAATTGCAATTTTAGAAATAGCTTTTCCAAATGCTCCCAGCCTGAGATCTTTTTTGATATCTTTCCTTTATTTTTCCCTCTGTAATAAAGCTGCTTCCCAGAATGGGGAGAGGGTCTAGGTCAGGGGGAGTCCCAGGGCAGTGAGGGATCTGTAGGTGCCTCTGACACCTYGAGAGGTTTGTGTCACCCCAGGAGACTCTGTTTTTCCATTAGGCCCCTTCCTAATCTATTAGGGCATTAGGTAGGAGTCCATTTATTAATCTCAGATTAACACTTCCTTAATTCCAGTTGCAACAAAAATTTGGTTACTGAGGGATGGGGCTGCTCAGTCAGAAAAGAGCCTGGCAGGAGAGATGGCAGTGGCAGAGCTGAGGAAGGGACCTGCCCTTCCAGCAGCTCATCCCTGTTCCAGATACACATCAGTCTGGTGGTTAATCAAATGCTCATTCCCACATAGCAAAGGGGTTTG
This sequence comes from Sporophila hypoxantha, assembly GCA_002167245.1. Classification (NCBI taxonomy): domain Eukaryota; kingdom Metazoa; phylum Chordata; class Aves; order Passeriformes; family Thraupidae; genus Sporophila; species Sporophila hypoxantha. Next base: position 733,675 of record NDFG01000306.1, read on the forward strand.
GACTCTGCATCCAGGCAGAGTGGGCTCATGCCCAGGGATCACCCCCCACCAGAAGGCAACTCCCCAGCTTGGGCACATTGCCTACAGACAAAGCACTTTCAGGAGCTGAGATCTTCATTTTTGGAAGGACAGGGGGGCTCTGGTGTGAGCTCTTTCTCCCAAGGGAGATGCCACAGCATGGCCAGCTCCCCTTTTGGCATAGCCACAGCCCTCAGCTCTAACCTTGTGCAGCCAGTTGAGAGAAATTGTTTGTGATGAATTTAAGCTGAAGGTTAAGAGCCAACATAAGCTMGAAAGTCAATGACTAATCTATTAAGCTCCCCAGTAACTTAATTTACATGTTTTTAATGATTACTTCCTACCTGGGCACTCTGAAAACTAATTGGACTTGAATCGTTAAGTGCATTCAGAGGTGGACTCAAATTAATAAGCACCACTCCTGTCTGCTTTTAGATGCAAGAGAGAATCAGAGCTGGCTCTGGGGGCTGCCAGACACCTCATTGCAATGCAGCCACAGCTGCTCTCCTTGGGCTGGGGGTACCTGCTCTCCAAACAACCAGCTCAGCTGCACCCACTGCCATTTAGGAATTAAAACACTGATTAAGGGCTTGATGCACTTCTTGGAAACTGAGKTTTTTTCATCCATTGAAAGAGAAAAAGCTGCTTCAGATTACAAATGGGGCCTGGACCAAGCATTGCCTCCAGTTAGTCAGAGGTGTTCTCAGAATTGAGGGGCTGGTGAGGCTGGCTCTSTGGTTTCTCCACTGCTGGGTCATGAGCTGAATTCTCTCCTCCTTTTTCTCCTCTTCACCAGCTCAACTGCAGATTCCATCAGCACTGSTCCCAGTCTCACTGCTCCCTCACAGAAAACATGGATCTCAGCCTCAGCAGGTCAGTGGGATCCCAGCCATGCCATCCTCTGGCTCCTCTCCCSATCACTGTGCATTCCCAGAGGATGGAGGGGGCCAGGAGGCAGAGGGGACCTGGGCTCAGCAAGGGGCACCCCAGGAATGGGGCTGTTACAACACCCCAACATGCTGAATTTGCCAGAAACCTCCATGAGAGAAACTGAGATGTTTCTGCACAGGAAGATCCTGCTCTGTGGAGAGCAGCCTGGCCAGAAGGGAGGGAATGTGGCTGGAATGAAAAGCACYTACTTAAGAGATAACCTGGAAGCCCTTTTCATAAAATTTAATAGTAAAAGGCAAAATGAGGCTCTGAGAAGCATTGCTGGCTCCTCACTCAAGGCAAGGATGAGCACTAACCTTGGATCAGTCCACAACAGGTAAAAAATACCACTGGGGTATTTATTTCCCTGAAAAGCCCAGCATTTCTGGATATAAAATGAATTCACCCCGCAGCAGTTGTGTAGAGCTGTTTTTGCAGTCATGGGGGACTTGGCTGGGAGCTGGAGTTGGAGCCAGCTCTGCCACCATCACTGTTTGTGGCATCCAGAGCTGTCACCTCTTGCTCCAGCAAGGGACTGACTGCACCAAAGCATCAGCATCAGAATGAAACCGAGGATTTCACAGTTTGCCATCAGCTAATAGCTGAGCAAACAGAACACAGCGCTGGTTCTGGGGAAGATGCTTCCCCCTGAAGAACAGTTCTTTTAATGAGGCTCATCATAATGCTCATTAATTTGTGTACATCTGGATGCTCAGGTTGGCAAATGGCTTTGCATTGTGTTGAGTCACACACACAATTGCTTCGCTACTCCTTCTCAGCCTCATATTTGCTTYCCTGAGGGAAAACTGGAAAATGTCCCACAGCTGGCACATCCTGGGGCCTCCAGAGACAGAGCTGTGGGGTGCTGCACCSCTCGCTGCTGCCTCTCCTCCCCACTTACCCCACTGAACACGTGCCAGCATTCCCTTTCTGAGCAGTGAGGTTTGCAGCTCAGCTCTGTAGGAATGCAGCTTTTCCCYCTCTGTAGGAGCTGTCACTTCCATCTGTGCCACAGGCAAGGGCCTTGGTCATGTTCCTGGGGGTGATGGCCCCACCAAGCTGCACCCTGAGGCCCTGGGTGCTCAGGGAAAGTGCTGGAGGATCTCTCCCTGGCACAGAAAGCAGGGAGAAGCCTCACTCCACCCTGCCAGCCTCCCTCCCAGCACAAACACCGCCTGAGCCGGGTTCCCTCGCTGTCCCTGGGGACTGAGCCTTTCATCCTGGGCTTTTCATTAGTGTTCCACGCTGGAGTTACACAGATGCTGCCTGCTCCCCCCAACAATGGCAAGGAAATTATGCACCTGGGCCAGCAGCCAGGATGCCGAGGATTTATGCTTTTCAAGGTCTTTTATTAACTTGGCAACATATGGCTCTATCCTCAGAGCATCTCCTCCACCTCCTCCTCCTCCTCCTCCTCCTCCTGCTCTTCCCTCTCCTCCCCAGAATGCTGGGGCTGGAGTGGGGCTCTCTCTGACTCCCTGTGCTCTTCGTGCTGGATTTTTTCATCCTTGGGGAAACAAGCCCTTTGGGATGGGTGGGATGGTAACAAAATGACACGAAACAACGTTCTTATTAAAAGTGTATTTCAATTCCTTTCTCTTTCACAGATGTGAAATCAGTCTTTAAAACACCAGTAGTGAACACTTAAGACACTGAAAGCTGTTTTCTTTTTGGCATGTACCTGGATTTGAATAGCCAGGATTGCTGGATGCTGCAGGCACTGTGTGCATATGAGCACTTGGAAAGGGCTTCCCTTTCCTCACTTGATTTTTATCTTTAAGATTCAGGCAGCAGCTGCCTTCTCCTCAGCTTTGCATCGAGTGAAATGCAGGGATGCTCTTGGAAGTGCACCGTGGAGGCAGTGGGGCCATGGGCAAGGAAAGCCACCCTTGCCTCCAAAGGAGCAAAGCCAAGGGCTGGGTTTGTGCAGGTGGAGGAGCAGGAAGGAGAACTGCCAGGGAAAGACCTCACCAGAAGTTTCCTGCATGATACATGTCTGAGGAATGCCTAATGATGCTGAACTCCAACTGGCTGGGAGAATGTCATGCTGCTGCCTGGCTACAGCCGTGCCTCTTCCCTCTCCTGGCTAAAACAAGGCTGGGCTAAATCCAGCTGAATCTCTCCTTGCCTGTGGACAAACCCAAACACAGCAGCAGTGCCAATCCTGCTGATGGGTGAATTGGCACCCACCAGGGCAGCACCCATCCCATGACCTCCAGGGTGTTCTGGTGACAGTGCTGGAAATGCCATCAGGAGAGGAGRGGAAGTTGGGAATCACCATTTATGTGTTCATGAGTGTGCCAAGTGCTGCAAAAAGTGTCACAGTCCCATGTGGCATGGTCAGACCTGCTGCATCCCACCGAACCACCAGATCTTCCATGCTCTCAGGAGAGCAGGCTCAGCTTTCTYCTYACCTGCACATTTTCCAACCATCCTTTTCCTGAAGCTACAGCCTTGCACACKCAGACCTGGAGGATGAGTTTGTTTACCCACGTGCCTCAAAGTGCAGAGCGTGAGGCTACAGTGGCATTCGAGTAGCATTGAGTGCTTTCAAGATTACACTCGCTGAAGTAGTAATTAATGTTTGTTTTATTATGTTCTGGGGAATGATCGTCCAACAAGATAATTCAAATAAAGCYGAGCATGTTCCGAGTGAACGCCGCTTAAAGGCTGATTCATTGCARACTGGCCCGTGCAAAGGACCAATAATTAGGAGAAAAGGCACAAGTAGGAGCATACTCGCCATTTATCTGCCTTTTAYGTAATTAAAATGATGGAAATTATGGCTTAATGAGTGGAAATTGGATKTGCTCTTGAGAGTTTTGCGTGTCTTATTTCCCTGCAAGCGTCAGCCTCCAACCGTGTCCCTCCAGCTGTGTCCCCAGCCTGGGGGCACTGCAGGATTGCCAGGGGCCACCTGGGGACAGAAAGCTGGCAATGATGGTGCTGACAGAGCTTCCACCTGCTGCACCCGAGGGCCTGCACCACCCTGGGTTAGGGAATGAGGGCTGGGAGTGAGGCTTCTTGTGCCAGACCACGGCCAAACACTCAGCACGAGCTCTGCTTCCCATGATGAACTCCTTCCTCAACGTCTCATTAAATTACACACAGTGAAACCACTGTGTCACATCATATGGTAAATAAACCCGAGGAAGGCAGCTCATCCAGCAGCCTGAAAACCACCTGGTTTTATCCCACGGCTGAGAGGTACAAGGGGTGTAGGAGCATCAGGGGTAGGATAGTCAGGACGGATGGAGACGAGAGATCTCTGAAGCCAGGGCTTGGAAATTGGGGTTTATTGCCAAGGGCCTGGGTGCAGGGGCCTTTTGGGATTTGGGGTTTATTGCAGAGGGCCTGGGTGCAGGGGCCTTTTGGGATTTGGGGTTTATTGCAAAGGGCCTGGGTGCAGGGGCCTGCTGGGATTTGGGGTTTATTGCAAAGGGCCTGGGTGCAGGGGCCTTTTGGAACTTGGGGTTTATTGCAAAGGGCCTGGGTGCAGGGGCCTGCTGGGATTTGGGGTTTATTGCAAAGGGCCTGGGTGCAGGGGCCTGCTGGGATTTGGGGTTTATTGCCAAGGGCCTGGGTGCAGGGCCCTGCTTGGGGCTGCCAGCCACAGCTCAGAGCAGGCCCGAGAGAAGAGAGGGGTAGAGAGGATGAGAGGGTAAAAGAGCAAAAGCATATGAGAGTAAAAAGGGTAAGAGAGTGAAGTTCCCATTCCAATACAATAAATCTTCTTCTGTGTTGAATATTCTAATTCTCACTAACCAATCTAGTACAAGATACAAATCCTATAGCATTTACATACAGCCTATAAGAATAATTACATTACCACACTGTGTTACATTTCAAACCCTAAAAACTCCTCTTTGGGCCCCTTCTGCCAAGCTGGCAGGATCTGCTCTGACCCTTGGGCCTGTCTGCAAGCAGAGGGTGTTGTTCCATCAAAAGGGGATTACCTTCAGTTGGCCACGCCATTGTTTTCCTGTTGTTCAGTAACTAAGGGATCTCAAAGCTTGCTTTCACTTCAATCTCACTTACAGTTTTGATATTCTCAAAATCTTTTGCCAGGCAATCATATTTATAAGGCTTTCCTGTTTCATCTTCCCCAGCAAAGGGGGAAAGGCTGCTGTGCCAGGGTGGTGGGAGCTGGCAGTGCCAGCGCCAGCAGAGCCCTGGTGGCTCCACATCCCAGCCCGAGGCTCTGCAAGCTGGTACGGCGCGGTGTGTCGGATAAATGACGAGAAGAAAATTGTCCTCCATCTGTTGGAATAAATTCCACCACATTTGCTTCTCTCATTAGCTGCACAGGGGCGGAGCGCGGTGTGGAGCCCGCGGAGGCAGGGCGGGTTAATCGGGGTGCCAGGGGCTGCCAGGAGCGAGGACCCCCACGCTGGCAGTGCCGAGGGGACCCACGCACGCCAGRGGGGTGGCTGCCACCTTCAGCTCCTCCAGGGAGCATCTTCCACAAGATGGAGCCTGYGGGCAAACGATCTGCGGCCGGGAGGACGCTGGGCAGCGAGCGGCTGTCTGTCTGTCTGTCCGTCCCGCCGCTGCGACACACAGGGGTCTGTCCGCCCATCTGTCACCCAGGTGGTGCCCACAGAGCAATGCAGAGTGGTCTGTCTGTCCATCTGTCCATCTCCCATGCGGTGCCCTGAGAGTGACGCAGAGCGGCCTGTCTGTCTGTCCATCTGTCTGTCTCCCATGCGGTGCCCTGAGAGTGATCGCAGAGTGGTCTGTCTGTCCGCATCTCCCATCTCCCATGCGGGCCCTGAGAGTGACGCAGAGGGCCTGTCTGTCTGTCCATCTGTCTGTCTCCCATGCGGTGCCCTGAGAGTGATGGCAGAGTGGTCTGTCTGTCCATCTGCCCATCTCCCATGCGGTGCCCTGAGAGTGACGCAGAGCGGCCTGTCTGTCTGTCCATCTGTCCTCTCCCAATTGCGGTGCCCTGAGAGTGACGCAAGAGCGGCCTGTCCTGTCTGTCCATACTGTCCATCTCCCATGCGGTGCCCTGAGAGTGACGCAGAGCGGCCTGTCTGTCCTGTCCATCTGTCCTGTCTCCCTTGCGGTGCCAGGCAGTGATGGACAGAGGGGACCGGGCAGCCCCAAGGGCAGGGATGCCATCAGGAGAAGTCAGTGCCAGGCATGGTGACTTCTGYCTGCGTTCAGAAGGCACAGAAAGCTGCCCCACAGGAGTTTTGGGCTTCCCATCCCTCCTGTGGGATGCCAAAAGCTGCCTCAGTTTCCCTCTCACCCCACGGGCTGTGGCTGATGCAAGGGCTCTGGTTTGGCTGAGTTCACCTTTCTGTATCAACATCTTGCTGCTTTGCCTGTTAATCCTGAGAGGGAAGTGCAAACCCAAGATGGATCAAAATAAATGCCAGAGCCCGAGGAGAAATGTCAGCAGCTGTCAGGGGGATGGCAGGRKKRGGGGCTGGRTGCCCCGGGGAGGGCTCCCACATCCCAGCTCACCTTTCCAGAGGAAACMTCTCCTGGCACGTGCTGAACTGAAGAGTCCTGGCAGAGAAAGGCTGGAGCTGGCTTGAGGGGGTTCCCAGGCACCCCCCCCATTCCTGGGCTCCCTCCTGCCTTTCCCTCTTGCTGGGAAACCTGAGGCACAGGGGGGGCAGCTCCACACGGCTCTGCTCTCCGTGCCATTTCCACATTATGCTAATGCACAGCTGTTGAATCCTCCTTCCCAGTGTGAATTCCAGCAGGTCCTTCCTCCTAAGTGGGAATTACTTCCATTTGCTGCTTTTTTTTTTTTTTTTTTTTAATTACCCAGCGCTTAGGAAAGTATCTCAGTGCATGGGCTGTGGCAGCCTGGGGATGCTTGGCACGGGCAGGGCCCCGTGGCAGGTAAGGCCAGGCACCTTTTGGTGATGCCAAGGACTTTTTGGGGAGATGCTGAGGAGCTGGTGAAGCTGACTGGAAGATGAGACAGATCTGGGTGGGTGAGGGGACGGCGGCGCTAGGGGACAGCAGCAGTTCATTAATGCCAATAGAAATGGAAAGAGGATTTGGAGAGTGAGAAGGGACAGATCAGCAGTGACAGGGAATATGGAAACAGCAGACTTTTGTCAGCCTGAGGAAATCAGTWCAGAGCTACTGGAGATGCAGAGAAGAGGGCTGTGATATGAGACACTGGGGACAGCCAGGCTGGGGACAGCAGTGCCAGCACCACAGCAGGGCTGATGAGACCCAGATGTGCTCTCCTGCCCATCATCCCTGAAATCAACCTCACCACACATACTAAAATGGCAATAAATCTCAGGGATTATGTCTCTCTGCTGTTCTTTGGAGAGGTCTTTGGTCGGATTTGAGGAGAATTCTTATTTGAACAATGGGTCAGACGTGAATTCACCTTGCTGCAGACACAGGAGCTCCACTTTGGGAGGCTTTCAGCYCTCTTGCAGGAAGAGAAAAGGAAGAAAATCCTCGCTAATTACACTGGTTACAGGCAATCAGCCTCACAGCCATATTCCAATGTCTTTTATTTGACACCGATTGATCACTCTTTAATTGCCACCCAGGGCACAAGGAAAAACCCTCGTGAGGAGAGAAGTTTTGGAGAGTTCCAGAGAGCACAGGGACAGCAGCTGCAGGTCACAGGCAGTGCCTGGGAATTGCCTTCACAGAGCTTGGCTGAGAGCTGGGGATGTTCTGAAGGGAGCAGATCTCTGCCTGAGCTGGGCCTGGCTCTGTGTCACAGCACCTGCAGACAACAACTGCAGGCAACAACCTGCTGGGAATGGAGCTTCCAAAGGGGGAGAGGAGCAGCCAAACACACCTTTGAAAATGYTCCAGTATCTTTTACTGCACTGTAGCACTCCTCCAGCAGATAGCAGAGCAGCTCTCACACAGAGGAGCGTGATGCCACTGATAAAAACTGATTAGGACTTTTGAGATAGAAAAGTGCATCAATTCTGAATGTACACGCYGGATTTATCGCTGCAGAGAAGTGTTAGACTCACAACCTGACCATCCTGTGCCTGCTCCCAGCAATCTGCAGGGCTCAGCAGGGCCACAGCAGCATTTCATGGGTCTTCTGCACACTCCCCCCATGCCAGGCAGGAAAACTTCCCACTGCAAAAGGAACAGAAAAGTGTGATGAGAAATTCTTATGTTCTGTGGAAATGCYGGTCTTTGTACACAGGGACAGAGCTGCAAACACCTGAGGACCTGGTTCAGAAATGGGCAGTTCAGCCCCCTGAGCCTTGGGWGAGCTCTGCATGTCCAAAGGTGTTTCACACACACTGCTGGGAGTGCTGAGGGTGATTCTCTCATGTGATTCTCACTGGCAGAGCAGCACAGTGATGGGTTGAGGGGCAGCCCGGGCACCCTGGCATGGGTGAGATGTGTGGGCAGCACCCAGGGGGAGCAGGGCACCCCAATTTCATGGGATAAACCTCAGAGCAGGTAGGCAGGAACACCAGGATCCCCCAGTGTGAGCATGATAAAGGAAAACCCTCTCTCTCCCACCACATTTTCAGACCTAAGTCATTCAAATGACAAAAGGAGACAACCCTGGCCCCTTTCAGTAACTGTGCCTTTAAATCTTCATCTGTAAATGCATTAAATATTTTTTAATGCAGCAGTTGTTTGGGAACAAGTCCAGACATTTAAATATTGTGGCCAGGACACCACGGCTCAGACTCCTTGTGCCATGCTCCAGTGGAGGACTTGGAGCAGGCAATCTCTTCCTTCCKTGGGAAGTGTCAGCAGGGGCGGGGCTGATGCATTGTAAATCAGTGCCTTGACAGAGCAGCACCTTGTTTGACTCAGCCTGCTCTCGTCAGGTTGAAACTCATATAAAATTCTAGCACTTGCTGCTGGGGAAGCAGCTCTCAGGGAGAAAACAGCTYCCCTTTGGCACCCAAATGTGAGCAGTAAACCAAAGCATGGGCTGCTGCTGTGGCATTGCTACGCTAGGAACCCAAGGAAGAGGTGGAATAAAAGTGTTTTCTGTCTCTCCTGAACATGTGGCCAGCTCTGAGGACTTATAAAAACCCCATGTTCAGTGCTTCATCTTTGCCATCCCTGCACTGGCACAGGTGGGTTGGTGCCAGCACTGCCCTGTCCCTTCCAAGCCTTGCTGTCCCTCCCTGCTCAGTGGCACAAGGTGATGGYTGAGGTATGGTATGGCACCTGGGGGATGCCACAAGCCAAAAAGCTCAGACCAGGCCATGGTTATAAAACCAATACTCAGCATCAGCATTCAGCAGTGAATATTCAGCATCTTACCTCGGTTCTGGTGCAGTCCTACCTGGCTGGGGCTGCCCACAGAGCTGCGTCAGGATGGAGAGCCCAGGCAAAGCTAACCTAGAAAAGGGACAGAAAAAAGGGAAAATCTCACTGGCACAGGTGGGTTGGTGCAAGCACTGCCCTGTCCCTTCCAAGCCTTGCTGTCCCTCCCTGCTCAGTGGCACAAGGTGATGGTTGAGGTATGGCACCTGAGGGGCACCACAAAAAAGCCAAAAGCCTGAAAAGCTCAGACCAGGCCACGATTATAAAACCAATACTCAGTATTCAGCAGTGAATATTCAGCATCTCACCTTGGTCTTGGTGCAGTCCTACCTGGCTGGGGCTGCCCACGGATCTCCGTCAGGATGGAGAGCCCAGGCGAAGCTAACCTAGAAAAGGGACAGAAAAAAAGGGGAAAAAAATCTCAGCTTTGTATTTAACAAAGAGCAAATGATATGGCTGTGTCTTGTTTGCTTGGAGCCGAGCGAAACCCTGCTGCTCTGGAGCAAAACGCCGAGTTATTGAGGTGAGAAAATGCGGGGGCTGGAAGCTGACCTGCCACGTCCCTCCCCTCCCGCCCACGGCTGGGCCCAGCCACCACAGGGACAGACCAGATCTGTAACGAGCTCACCAGAGCCATTCCTCAGCCTTAGGCAAGGAAAAAAGAGAGATGAAAAAAAATATAACCCAGAGAAGAGAATTTAATTGTAAACTCTCGCTGGTGAAGGGGAAGCATAAACCAATAAATGGTAGAAATGCGTCTGATAAGCCCTGGGAGGTGAAGATGAGAAATGTGTTGGCTGCACGTGGGAGTGTGGGGGATGATGAAAGGCTTTGGAAGTACCTGCAGCAGGAGAAAGGCCRTGGGGAGTAATAAACAGGGTGCTTAGCAAAGGTTTAGGGGAGCTTTAGGCTTTGGTCGTGGTGATGCTCTCGGGAGAAGAGCCGGGAGAGACAGACTCTGCTTGCAGGGAAAACTCAGCAAGAGGGATCTGAGAGTTCAGCTTGGAGCTGGAGGTATCCACAGAGGAGCCTTTGCTGATGCTGGCTGCAGGCACTGGGTTGTACTTACTACAAGCTGGGCTGAGCCTCTGAAGCTCTGCWGTTCCATCTGAACCTCGGCAGGGACTCCAGCCCTGGCTCCAGGAGGAGAAGCTGCTGCAGCTCTGCACCCCAGCATCCCTGGTGGTGGCCTCACCAGGACCAGAGGAGGAGATCCTGTAACGACCAACCCAATTTAAAAGCAGTATCAAGTACTTTTGGTTATCTACAGCTGGGAACACACCCAGCTTCAGATATTCCAGTCTGTGTAATTGAATTATTTAGGGGCTGGAATGGTGTGATGAAATAGGCTTTCTTCCTATTTTTAGGTTTCCATCTACAGGGCTGGAAATTACAGCCATTAAAATGTTCTATTAGTAATGATATATAAAGGGGAAAAAACTGATCAGACTTTTCTAGTGCACATAGAGCATTAGGATATCATTAATTTTAATGATAGAGCCCAAAATTACAAAGCTATTAGAGTCATACTTGAAGTTTCCGGAAAAAAAAAGAGAGAATCAGTCTAAATTGTTGTTAATGAGAAAAAAAATATTTAAATCATATTTAACGGACCTTACAATTATGGCTGATGTCTCTGTGGGCTGATGATGGCTTAGACTGGGGTTGTTCCCTGGTGCTGACAAAACAAATGTCTGGGACAAGATAACAGTGAGGGGAGTCCAGGAGGATTTGCTGGAGTGTTCTGGAGGGGAATAGAGAGAGGCCACATTCCTTGAAGGGCTGCTTTTGGCCTTTTATTCCCACCTCTAAGCCGTTGTTACAGGATTCCTGCTGCCCTGGAGGAGGTTTCCAACTCCATCAGCTGCTGAGCAAAAAAAAAAAAAAAAAAAAAAATTCCCAATCCTGTGCACTGTGAAGCAGGCAGCAATTAATGGCCCTTGGAGGGCTGGAGATTTTCATCTTGGTTTTTCTTTAAAAAATAAATGACTGAGGAAAAAAGTCCTTTGGGAAAGCAGATGGGGGAAAAAGAAGAAASTTGGAAAAATGAATGCTCGAGGTGCTTTGTGCTCCCTGACCCTCTGGCATGAGGGGAAAGGATGCAGCACCCAGAAAGCAGCTGGGATTTCCCTGACCTGCACGCCCAGCCAAGGGGACTGCGTGCTGTGCCAGTGGGAGCTGGATCCTGGATTTATTGAGGMATGCTTGCAATAATTCAGCAAGCATCCCCTGGCCTGGGAGCAGTGACAGAGCCGAGTCTCTGCGGAGCAGGGCTGTGACCAAGGGACAATTTACTGCCTTGTCCTTGACAGCTCCGGTTGTCTCTAAGTCACCAAACCCTTGACTTCCTCATGGAAGGAAGGAAAAGCTTTTTTCCAAAGGAAAAGCCCTCTCTGCTGAACCTCCCACTGCTCCTCCTTGCTGGCGGCTCTCCCAGCCCCCCGAAAACCCCGGGGCAGAACACCTGCAATAACTTCACAGGCTCATAATGCTCTGGGTGACATTAAAGCTATTTTCCAGGTTCCTGCTACTTGAGACACTGCAGTAGAAGGGTCAAAAACTTTTCAAATTCATTAGGCCTCAAAATAGCTGCCTCGTTAAGCACCGTGGAGACGGCCGATAACGGGAGGCGAAGCAGAGCGCCCCGGAGATTGGATGTGCACACCAGGCTGATAAATGGCTTCTCTGTGGCTATTCCAGAGCTGGCAAGGGGAAAAATGCCATCCCACGGATGAACAGGTCTGGAGTTTAGTACGACAACTCTTGGAGCTGCCTTGGCTGCAATGAAACATCTCTGCCTTTGGCTCGAGGCAGCAATGTGACCTTCGGGAGAGGGGCTGCAGGAGAGCAGCCAGAGGCCAGCAGGGATCTGCCTGGGGTGCAGAGCCTCCCCATCCTTCCTCAGGTGCATTAAAGCAGCACCTGCCCTGGTGCCTTTGCCTTGGATGGCTCTGATCTCTGCACAAAGGCTGTACCTGCACCCCTCCCATAGGTTTAAATAATCCTAACACGTCAATCCAACCTCTGCAGCACGTGGGGAGGGACAACACCTCGTGTCCTGCACCCCCAAAGGGTTTCCACTGAACTCAGCTTGGTCAGCACCAGCTGCAGATCTGGGACATGCAGTACACCAGGGCACTGAACCGCTGTCCCCTTCCTGATGGATCAGAAGGAGGATGAAGACAGAAGGTTTTCTCTGACCAGGGTAATAGAGTCAGCAATTCCACTTGGATAAGCACATGGATTTTATGTCGTCCCTGCGCATCCCTGAACAAAACACGCTGGTGGCAGAAGACACACAGCACTCTCTGTGGCACAGTATTCCCTACATGGCAGCTTGCTGCTTCAGAAGAAAGCACTCAAACACTTTGGAAAATGGGAAGATCCCAARGCTGAATTTTAGAGTGTGCTCATCTTTCAGCTCCCAAGTTCATTACCAGCAGCAGCGAGTGCTGGGTGGCACCCAGCCAAGCAGTGCTTAGCACGCACATCACTTGGAGTGGACCCACAGTCCCAGAGTAGTTGGAGGTGTTACTCACRTCCCAAAAATCCAGCATCTGTAAGAGTTTTTAATGTTGGTGTTTTTTCCATTTTCTTTTTAACACCAAGACTGGCACCAGCTTCATTCTCTTCATTCTTAGACTCACCCTGTCCTTGCGAGGCAGCTGAGACTGGAGGTCCCATTRTCCCTCACAATCCTGAGGCTCTTCCTTGGGCTCTGCCAGCAAGATTTTCCCTACTCGTCCTTATTTCACAACACCAAGGTGTTTTCTGGTTTTTGGAAAGCAGAAACTGAGAGRAACACTCCCCACCCATGCACATCCTTCTTGTGATGCTTCTCCTGCTGCTCCTGCTCTTCAGTGGTTTGGGCATCTCCTTTGGAGAGTGCTTGGGAAAAGAAATCACTTCTAATGAAAAGGCTGGGGGAAAAGATGCTGTTTAGGGCGATGCACATGGGAGAGCTGCCTGGCTTTTGGGGGGAATAGGCTCCCCAGGCAGTCAGTGGGAAYAACCAGGGACAAAGCCTCCCCTCCTGGAGTGGGTGCAGTGGGCAGGTGGGGAYGAGTGAGTGGGAAGCCAGGGAGACTTTGGGGTTCTTCTCACAACTGCACTGAGGCTTGCCTGGCTGAAGGCTGGCAAAGGGCATCTGTGAGTGCTCAGACTGGAACCACCTGGCAGTGAAGCTTCCTATCCAGTTTTCCCTAATTTTGCACAGCCTATGCTCCCTCTGTCTGCGGTCATCCCTCCCTCCTCCCTCCCCCAGCATCCTTCCCCACGGTGCTGCACGACCTCAGCCCCGGCATCCTTGTCAGGGAGGGAAGTGTTGGTCTCCTCTCTGCCCTTGCCTCTGCTGAAATTCAGGTGAAAGCTGATTTTGGCAGGCAGCAGGGCTGCAGGGCACACCCTGGCTCAGCCCCTCCGTCCTGCCCTGCCTCTCCTTGGAGCCATGGGGTGTCACTGAGATATTTTCTGAAAAATCCCTTTGCCAGGATTTCTTCTCCTGGGAAGATGAGAAGCCTCAGCTTCTGCATGTTTTGCTTCTCTAGAATGTGGTCTGGAGATTGTTTATCCAAACGTGTGAATTGTTTTTAATTAATGGCCAATCACAGCCAGCTGTGTCGGCTCTCTGAGTCAGTCATGGGTTTTTATTATTCATTCTTTTCTAGCCTCTGATGTTACTTTCTCTATTATTTAGTATAATTTAGTATATAAACTAATATAAAATATAAATAATATAATATAATATATATATAATATAATATAATATAATATAATATAATATAATATATATAATAATATAATAAATATAATATAATATAATATAATATAATAAATATATATATTATAATATATATATAATATAATATAATATAATACTAAATCAGCCTTCTGAGAACTTAGAGTCAAATTCTCATCTCCCACCTCATCCTGGGGACCTCACAACACCACAATGGGGCATCAGCCTGAGCAGGCACAGCCATGCACACAGCTCAGGAGCTCAGCCCAACCTGCTCTGGTTCAACAGAGAGAGCCACTGATACCTGCAAATTCAGGCTGAGCTTCTCCAAATCTATTTGCTTGATCAGATTTATGTAGCAATTCCAGGACGAGGTGAATAATGAAAATGACTCATGAATATTTCATTCTTATAAATCACATAATTCATATCTATTCACAAATATTTGCTTTGCCTTATAAACTGGATGAATAATTTACAGAAATACGGAGCAACTATTTTAAAGGAAATATGAAATCCATTGACTACATTAATCAACAAATATTATTCAACTTTTACAGGTTCAGCTTGCTGACAGGCACATTCCCTGTTTATGAGAGGAGCTGGAACAGCAGATGACATTTCCCATATTAAAATAYGTGGAGATGGAGCTCAGTTATCCCCATGTGAGGGTATTTCCACACTTACCTGCTCARTTTTGGCCATGGCAGTCACTGCAGGAGCCCCAGATTTGTGTTGGCAGAGGKCCTGTTTGAGGGGAGAGAGCTGTAGGAGAGTAAAATAAGTGCTTATTGATCCCACCTTTTCTTGGCTGGCAGCTCTGACAATAAGTAGTAAATAAACTGTTAATTTTTCTAATTTTTGCAGTAATTCCCTCAATTATTGAGCTTTTTTAAAAAAAATCAACTGCTTAAACAGAGTATTAAGTGGCGGCAATAATCCACCTGTATTTGGATGATAAAGTGATTAATCTGACTCATTTAAATACTGTGATGATTTGGTGATGAATGTCCTGATGGCTTGATGGCCAGGCAGGCATGGGGGATGCATGGGGACAGGCACAGYCCCCATCCCAAAAAGGTCACCTTGRCCACTCCAAATCCATCATCAAACAGCTCCATGGCTGTGGCTTGCAGCGTTCCCATTCTCCTTCACCTCGGATCCTTGACCTGGGAAGCTCTCCTGGATGGAAGCAGAGGGGATGGCCAGTGCCAGAGGGGCACATCAACACATCACMACCACGCTGGAGATGCTGTGGAGCAAGACAGTCCATCAGGGGCAGGGCAGGAGCTGGGGGTACAAGGACATTGTCACCTCGTGTTTCTGTAATCCAAAGCATCTGAGGGATGCCAGTGCCTGTGAACTTGCAAGGAAAATCATGGGGAAACCTGGCAGATGGAGGGCAAAGCCCCCTCTGCCCCCTGAAGGTGCCACTCACTGCTCTGTGGGGAGTGTAAGTGCCTGAGACACTTGGTGGCCATCCTGSTGTGGGAGAACCAGGCTTTCACCTGGGAAATCAGGAAGAGCAGAGAAAGAGCCTGGTGTGCTGCTTTCTCCTCTCCTTTGCAATGCAGTAATATAATATACAATATATTCTATTCTATTCTATTCTATTCTATTCTATTCTATTCTATTCTATTCTATTCTATTCTATTCTATTCTATTCCATTCCATTCCATTCCATTCCATTCCATTCCATTCCATTCCATTCCATTCCATTCTATTAACAGGGTGAGGAGGGATGGGGCAGCTTTGTGATGCCTAGATTAGGCAGCTCCTAAGAGCCCCCCAGCCTGAGCTAAGCAGGAATGGGGTGCAAATGTCTGTGTTCCAGCTGAGTCCCTGAGGAGTGGGGCCAAGGCCAGCATGGATCCTGGAATTTCATGCTGGTTTCTGCACCCCAAAGCAAGCAAAACTCAACATCCTTTTTAGTATTCCTACCACTGGCAGCCTGTCTTCCAAACTATCCATCTGTAACATTTGTAGGGCTATTAAGAGGGAAATACAATTTCATAGTCACAGATAAGAGATTAGACAGATCAATTCYTCCCCGCCACATGGGCTGGGAGAGAAAGCTCAATTCCAAATCGCAGTGGAGGTTTTTGTTCTCCTGGTTTATTGAGCTGTGGGTCCTGCCACCAACTTTCCTGGTTGTTTCCTCATTAAGAGCAGCACGTTCATGACTGATAAGGCAGCCAGACTTGCAGTCAGGAGGGACCTGGCTGTGGGGAATCCTTTGGGATTAAGGAGGCTGAGCCTTCCTCAGCAGTCATCCATCTCCTGCTTTGAGGCAGCTGTGGCAGAGTGTCTCCTTCCCTTGCCTCCTTTCTTACAGTTGATATTTTTGCCCCACATCCATTAGGAATGATGAGGAGGACTCCATGTTATCAGAAGGCTAATTAATTACTTTATTATATTATATTATTCTATATTATATTACATTATATTTCATTACATCTAAACTGAATTTGCCAAGCACTTAACTCCACTGCACATCATCTTGTGACTGTCAGCCCACAGTCCTGACACACACCTGGATCCAACTGGTCAGTGAATCAAAACACTCACACCAGAATCCAATTACCAATTCCCTTCAGGTAAACAATCTTCCACGATGCATTCCACTTGTGAACAAACACAGGAGCAGCAAATGAGATAAGAATTTTTTTTTTCCTTTCTCTGAGGTTCGGAGAATGCGAATCCCAGAAATATTCTTGGGAAGTCGCGCCTTGTTTTTCTCCGTGAAGAAAAATGTGGCTACACTTTCCCATCCCTGGGGTTTGGGCTGGGGATGATTCCCCCTGGGAGGGTTGGGGCTGTTTTGGCACGGGGAGCACGGGGTGTGCTGGCACGGAGCACGTGGTGTGTGTGCCGGGGAGCCGAGGGGACTGTTACCCTGCAACATGTCACACTGTGCTAGGCTGCGAGACGAGAGGCTGTCAAAATATTTAGCAGCAGAGAAACTGAAACCTCTCCATCCGAGGATGGGGAATTCCACACAAACAGCTCTCAGAAAAAAAAAAAAACCCCTCCAATGTTTGTGGAAAGGGTTGGCAGAGGCGGGCAGAGCCTGGTATGACCCACAGCCAGCCAGGGACAGTTGCTCTCCAAGGTTTTGGATATAGAGACCAGGGTGGTTTTGGGGCAGAGCAGCTTGTGCACAACTCTTTAAAGGGTGGTGGGCTTGGCCAGTTGGTTCTGTGGCCCCAGCAGCCGTGGAAAACCTCTGGCTTCTCCCAGCAGCATTGGCAARGAGYRCTGCCGATAGCTCCTGCAGCWGTCAGGGGAGTGGGTGATGTGGGTGCAAGGGGACAAAGCAGAGCCAGTCCAGAAAGGCTGGGAAAAGGACAGGGACACTGCTAGGAGAGCTATAGGATGGTGAAAGGGCACTAATCTCCCAGGATCTGAGTCATCCCCAGGCACTGTGTGCTCCTCACACCTGCACACATCAGCTCTGTGCCGGAGAACCCTGAATTATTTATAGCTTGTTATCATCCCCCAGGTATTATTTGTGTAACCATTAGTTTCTGTAAAGTGTATGAAAGAAGCTGTAAAACATCAAGCATCTCCTCACTTCACCTGGGAGCTGATTATTTTCTTGCCTGATTTACCAAGCTTCAGCTCAACAACTTTAACCCTTTGTGACAGAGGCGTGCAAGCACTTCAGCATCTTGTCAGCTCTCAGCTGCTCCCCCAAGCAAAGCCTGGATCTTTGTCACCATGCACAGGGCAGGGTGGGACCCACTGCTACCTGTGCTGTCAGTGAGGGGACAGCTGGAAACTCCTGTGGTGGAAGAGTTTATCCAAGCAGGAGCAGATCTTGACTGAAAAGCTGTGGCTCCTCTCTGCATAAATACGTTTTTTTAAATAATGATTTATTCAACAGTATAATGAATTCAGTGCCTTTTAAATGTGACAGTGGATAAAATACATCGGCCTTCTGCAGGCGTAAATGTCATCTGGAAAGATCAGGCTTTCTTTTCCCTCCCCYGTGCTCGTGGGCAGTCCTTTAATTCACTGCTTTTTTTCCAGGTGCTCAGGGACTGGTGTGGCCATGGGGCACAGCATCCCCACATCCCTTCATCCCTGAATCCTTGCATCMTCACCTCCTCACACCCCACAGAGTCCCTGCCCAAACCTGACAAAGAGAAAACTGGGGAGAAGGATCTGGGGGGTGAAAGGCAGACCCCAAAAAAGCTCAGGGAGCTGGCAGGGAGGTGAAGGCCTTGTAGGGGGTTTCAGAAGATGGCAAGGTGTTTCTCTTCACACCCAAGTCAGCAAAACAGAATTACACTTCAGTGTACGTAGAGAGCCAACCAAAAAATAAAACAGAAATGACAAAGCTGACTAGCAAATAGCCCTGAAATTCACTTAGTACCGACGTGACAAGAGGCTCGGACAAGGCTTGAGAAATAACTCTATAAAGAGAGCACTTTAGAAACCAAATAAACTGTTCCAGAGACACAAAACAATTACCCCAAGCAAGCTCATATCGATTTCAGGCACCAAGCCAAACTAGCAGCACGCAGGCCCTCATGCCAGCAGTGCCCACTCGGCACCCGCTGGCCCCAGCAGCTTCCCCACCACCTTCTGTGGGAGAGAGAAGCCTAAAACCTGAGGAGAAAACAGGTGACAGCAGCAGGAGACAGGGGCAAAAGGGAGACCACAGGAGAAAGCAAAGAGATGCAGAAAATGCAGAGAAAAMTGCAGAAGCAGCAGCATAAACATGACCAGGCACTGCCCACTGATGCAGAGAGGAGTCCCCACMTCTGACACTCCCCAAAAGTCTGATATTTTGGGGTGTTCTTTCAAATGCAGGCACCATTCCCACAGAGGTTTGTACATTTTCCTCCTCAAATGTTTTTCTTCTCCTCTTGCTGCCGGGGTTGATGTAGGCACTTTTGCAAGGATGATTTTTCTGCCATCCCTGGTGATTCTCCTTTTGTCATCATCATTTCCCACGTTGATCCCTCCTTGCTCTGCAAGGGGCTCTGTGCTCAGCTTGCCCATTGGAAATAGCTGAAAAACTGCTGGAAATAGAAAACTCATCAAGAAATGTGGAAAAAAGAATACATTTTCTCTAAAATAATTTAACTGATTGGGTTAATAGCCATTGAGCATCCCAGGGCTGCAGGGCAGAGTCTGGCCATCCCCACTCATCACCCAGCTGGCCAGAAAGCGGCTCCCTCASTCACAGCTCCACAAAACAGCCTTTCCCTCCCTTGGAGAACTGAAGAGCCTTTGGAAATGCACACCAAAGGCACAAAACCCATGGGAAAAGTCCTCCAGTCTTCATGCAAGTGTGTTTGGGAGAGGGCAGCAAAGAGGGAAGCAGCACATTGGGCAACGCTGCTGGCACTGCAGACCTGGCCGRAAACAAAAATAGCAGAAAGCCTCGATTTGCAGCTTTTAGTGCCAATGGAGAGGCATGAAAAGTGGGACGTTCAGAGGCATCTCAGCTGTTGCCCACCATGGCAGGGAGGGGATGCCCTTGGCACACTGGGCACRGCTCCCCGGGCAGCGCATCCGCAGCGCCGGCCGCCCGCTGAGCAGCTGCCCTGCCAAAAGCAGCAGCTGGTACACGGTAAAAAAACAAGGGGAAAAAAAAAACCCAGTCAACAACCCACATTAAAATGTTTTTCTTTCAGATTATTGAAGCAACCGTAGCAAAAACTTCACATTTAATATGCGTGACCTGCTCTGTGCTCTCCGCTAGAATAAATTGGTGGAACATCCTGCACAGCCAAAGCATCAGGGGGTGGGGCCAGCTGTAAATGCCAGGGGGAAAAAACTCCAAGTGAAGTCAGCACATAAAACACGGACCAGTATTCTTATCTTGGCCAACAGACTTTAGATGGCAAACCTGATCATGGAGAGCAGAACATTTGGTAGTTGCTGTAGTCCAAGCCAGAGCCATAAGGGAAAGTGGGAAGTGTGGGGAGCACCCCCAGGAACACAGGTGAAGGCAGGAGCCTTGATCAGCTGTTCCATTAAAAAYCTGCTGCCAAACATCGTGTTTTCCAGAGCTCCCATTCAAAGGTGTGTTGTAGCTTGCAGCTTTCTAATTACCTTGGATGTTCTGCATAATTTTTTTTTTTTAATTTCAGATGGGAAAAGACCATAAACTTGCTAATTAATTACTTTTTAGCCCCGGCGCGTCGACTGAAGCACACACTTCACACAGAGCATCTCCTCTCCACAGCACTCCACRGGAAACCTCCTCTGTGCAGAGTGCTCCAGCAAGTGACTGTGTTCGCAGGGATTTCACCAAAACCCCTGGGAAATGAAGGAAGCAGAGAACAAGGAGCCTGGTAACCCATTTGGTAACCCAATTTTTGGCTTTGGCAGCAGCCAAATGCCCACCAAATGCACTGCTGTGCCCAGCTGCTGCTCAGAGCAGGGACAGTGACAGTGGTGAGCGATGGACTTCGTGTTTCAAAAGCCTGTGAGCAGCCCAAGAGGAAAAGTTTAGGGAATCTAAAGCAGCCAGAAGTAAACCCAGGGTAAAAATAATAAACTCAAAGAGSAAAAAGTCAGAGGAAGGAGATGGCAGTGATGGAAGGATTGCTTGCTCCCAAACCAGCAGCCAGGGCTTGTTCCTGAAGGTTCCAGATGCCTCAGYAGGTTTTGACACTTCTCTATCTGTTGTTCCTAAGCTCCCTGCTGTCTCCTTTCTCCCTGGGAACCTCCAGCTTGGGTTTTCCTGATCCCATCGTGGTCCATGTCCAATGACCCCTTAGTTAAAGGCCAGGCAGGATGATGAACTGAGGGGGGAATTTGAGGGAACWCTCAAACTACCTGTGCAGGTGAGAAGAGTGGCTGCTTGGCACACTGAGCTGGAGATTTTCTTTTCCTTTGCTTTTTGGAATCACTCATGTTTTCAGCAACTTGAAAAGCGAACRGGAAAATGTAAACAACAGGATTTTGAATTTATGACAGAACAGATAATGTTTCATTTCCTTTAATCCCTAATGAACGGACTTTAATGAGAGGTGGGAGCTCCATGGCCAGAGCAGGGGTAACAGGAGACACATCTGCACCAGCGATGAGAAGGGAGCCTGAGCCCAGTTCTGTGTGGGGCTGCTGGCAGTTGCTATCCCCATCTCACCCCAGATGAGTGACACCTGGATGGGGATGGCAGAGCAGGGCTGGGSACAGCTCAGGGCTGGSAGTGCAGCCCCTGCCAGGACCACAGCTGGTCCCTTCTGGCCCCCCCTGCCCTGCCCCACTCTGCTGCTTAAAGAGCCCTGTAAGCTGTTTATGCCCCTCGCCCCCCATCAATCATTTTTTCATACATTTGGAAGATTAGAGCTCCTTATACACTACCTCCAGTCCAGCTTGTCACGGGAAAACTCTGGGGAGAAATTCACAGAGATGTATTAAAGCCATCCAACACTTTCTCCATGGCAACTGGGACCAGCGCAAATCCCATCAGCTCTGCCTGGAGCAGGATGGAGCCTCTGCAGCTCTKCCAGCCTCCCAGATAAGGGCAGATCCAGGGGAAACATCTTCATTAGCTGGAGATGCCTCCCAACCCTCACACACAATAACCTTTGATTAACGCCAGAGCACTTACCACTTATGAAATACATCTGTCTGAGGATCCCTGGCCTTTTCCCAGCGTGTCTGAGGGATCCTGTGCTCACAGGAAAAGCTCTGACAGGCAGGGAGGGGGGAGAAGTGATGTAGGTGTGCTCACAGGAGCTACTGACCTGGCTAACAGAGACCTGGTGAGAGCATGATTATGCCAACCCACAATTAACAGCGCTGTGATTAGTTCTCAGAGCCTTGCTGTTTTTGCAGTGCCATCCTCAGCACGCCTGGGAGCCCCTGGACAAAGTGGGAGAGGGAGTTCCTGCTGCAAGGAGCAGATTTCACATGTTTCATGCTAAAAGTAATGGCCACAGCGAGTGCTGAAAGGTCTGTAAAAATAGCTCGAGGTCTGTGTGTGCACACTGCGAGCCAGAGGGATGTCCTACATTTCCCTGCTCTCTTAATCCCTCTGCCTGATGACAAAATCCCTGCTCATCCTCCTGGCAGGTGAGCTCTGAGGTGGACAGGAACCTTCCCATAATGAAGGACACTGCTGTTCCCAGTTAGTTCATGGGTTTGGGGGTCTCAGGGGGTGCCCCAAGCAGGGCACAGCTGGGTGCTGGARCTGGATGGGCACTCTCTGGGGCTGGGATGGTCTCCACACACAACCATGTAACACTGCCGTGCCATCACCTCCATCCTGCTGCTTGGGCAAAGCCACAGGGACAAGGGGACAAGGAGAGGGGCTCCACTGATGCTGTCCAGCCCAAATCCCTGCTCTTTGAGGGAAGGCAGCTGTCTGAACCACTGGAATGAACGGTGCTGTGACTCAACCCACACCAAACTGTGCAGGAGCAGAACCCTTTGAAGTCTGCCATGTCCAATTCATTATTAATCACTGTAAATCTGGTATAATCTCTACAAGCATATTCTGCTCCCTACAAACAGGCTGGTGCCAAGTTGCTCCAATAAATCCTGCGTCAGGGCAGCTATTGTGTCTGCTCTTCAGGCAGCATTTCCCAGCAGGAATATTTAAACAATAACACTCTCTATTTGGTGCAGTCACTTTTGTTTCAGAAGATTATGGTCTAACGTGTAACAGATTTAGAGTTTATGGAAAGGCTGGGATTTATGGCATGCTTTCTTTCCAATGCATTTTGTATCTAATAATCCCTGCAAGGCATTAAATGTCTCCATGTGGGTTCCTCACTTTGTGCTGAAGCAAGAARACTCTGTTCTTTCTACCTTAAACTTGGTGGCAAATTCTGAAGTTTCTGCTGAAAAGGAGCTTTGTAAAGAAGCAATGACACCCCTTGCCCATGAACTAGGAATGACTTACTGATGCCTCTGCAAGGTTGGGATGGCCCATGGAGAAAGAGAGGAAGAGCACATGTGCACAAGGAGCACTGGGGATGCTCACACACAAGGCAAGATTTGGTGTATGGATTGACCAGTGCCCCATCAGCAAGAGATGCCAACCAGCCAAAGCACCCCAAAGTGAGAACAAGCCAAAAATTCAACCCCAAAASAGTCACTGGCCAGAAAGAGTCAAACACGAGGGTAAGAAAACRGAGCCCCAGATTTTGCAAGGGGAAATGGAAGAGAAGGAAGTTTATACCAGGAGCTGCTCTGTATAAACCTAAACAGGAATTTACCATTTCCATCCCAGCCTCCTCACCGTGTAAGCACACACCAGTGCTTGCTTTGAGCAAAGCTGGTGTCCCAGAGAAACTGAGAAACTGCAAGGTTCAGCAGAGATCCTGATCCCAGACAAGTGAACCTTCTCCCCCAGGTTTGTGGCTAAGTGTGCCAGCCTCCTGTGGCCCCAGCAGCCCTGGTCTATKCTGGCAAACATTGGCACTGACCAGCTGCTGGCAGCTTCCAGGCACCAGGGAGAGAATGTGGGATGCTCCAGTGAGTGRTAGTAGCTTCTTYGAGCCAGGTCTCATAAGTTTTTGGAGGTCTATGACTCACCCAAGATAGCTCAACTACCTTTGGAGGCATAAAATCAGCAGGAYGACTTCWGTTGCAGTGTTGGAAACAAAAAGGCAAAATAACAAACAGAGAAAAACTGAGCCAGGTGCAAAAGGTTCTTACTCTAGTTAAAYACCTCAMAAAAGCAATTAGTTTCTTTATTCACTTCTTTTTCTAGTAAATTGCCTAAGCAAAACTGTTTAGCTCTTGTCCAATTAGCTATCCTTARGTTTGAGGTGCAGTCCCCTAAGCCTATGAGATGCCTTTTTCACCTAATCGAAGAGAGAAACCTCTAAGCTTCTTTCCTTTTTAAGGARACAAAAGATAATTTTGTCACTCTGTCAACAAAGAACACATTCTTACACCATGGGATTTCTGGATCTGCTGCCTGGGGCACAGCAGCCAGCCTGGGGATGCTCAGCTGCTCTAATCCAAGGGCCAGCTCCAGATGTGTCTTTAGGGAAGGTTTAACCATTGCTGGTTAAACTCACCCCCATCTGGGAATGCCTGTGAGCTCCACCAGCTGCGAGGACACCGTCAGTCCCAGCACCAGCTTGTTTGCTCTCACTGACACATGAGCTGCAGATCCAAAAGCCATTTAGCCCGGGCACAGAGCATTGAGGACCCGTGGCTGTGGCGCTGCAGGAGCCAAGCACAGGGCAGCTGTGGCAAACTTTGCCTCCAGGCACTTGGTTCTCACTTGACTTCCTCCTCTGGCAGCTCACAGCCAGCTCAACACTCTCCAAGAGGAGYGGTGAATTCCTGCCCGTGCCAAGGACTCCATCCAGAAAAGGCTTTTTTTCCTCCCCTGATGCTGCTCATTAATTTTGTTTGTTTTGCTGTATTGTTTTTTTTTTTTTTAAAAAAAAAGCTTATGCTGGCTTCCCAATTAGGAGAGGATTAAAAAAGCAAAAGAATGGAAACTTGAGGCACAGAGAATTCAGCTGGATCCCTCGTGGGGGCAGTGGGGGTTGCTGAGACACCAAACCCYTCCTTGGTGACAATGTGAGCAACCAGGCCACCACGTCCTCGCCTCCCTCCTCCTTGTGCCAGCATAACTCATGGTGTGCCTTGCCTGCATTGAAAAATCAGCAATAAAATCATKCAGGAACCCCAAGCTGGATCAATTTATTTCAATATTTCTGACACAGCTCCTGCAGGAGCCGCGGAACCAACAACAATTTCCTACCAGAGAGTCAGTGAGATGTTGRGCATAAATTACCCTGAAATGCCACAGATAACAAGGCTGCAGTCAGGAAGGTTCCTCTCTGTTTTACTCACATCAGAAACACTCCAAGATGGCAAAGTGATGTAGGAACATCATGGCAGAACCTTTCCAAAAGGATCAGAGGTGGTTCCTCCGCTGATGTGGTGGGGATGGAACYGGGGTATGAACCTCAGAGCTGTGTTTTCCTCCCTCATCCCCCATCTCTGCAGCTCTGAGGCCAAAGCACGTGTCTAACGAGTGAAAATCAGAATATTAATGTTCACCTTTCAGGGAGTAGTTGGATGTGCCACTTCCAATGAGGAAGGGAATTAATTTCAATGCTCGTAAGAGCCGTCTGAGACAGTTTCCATCATGATCATGGAGCTTTCTGCTGGCAGCCAAGACCAAAGAATAGATTTTTCTTTTATCATTTGCAAAAAGATAAATACACCTCGTACTCCTGCTCTTGTCGAGCACATTTCCAGCTGGAGTTCATCACTTCTTCCCACTCCTCTACAGCTGGAATCCCTCTCAAATCCTGTTTGGAGCAGTGATTTTGGTAAATAACCTGCTGGGGGTATTCCCTTCAGTTCAGCACGTACACAACCATTTCTAATGGCTCAAATCAGGATTCCCTGCGGTGCAGCAGTGACTAATTGCATCTCCTGACACTCCCCTGCTTCAAGCCCCACTAGCTGATTGCAAGCACCTCGTTAGTGTGCTCCCCCACTCATACCTGGTGGCGTGGGGAGTGGGTAAAGCTGGCAAAGAGGCTCCACATCCCATCAGGTGGGACAGGAACCCCATTTTGGGAGTGGGAGGGCACCCAGGGGGTGCCACCCTCTCGGGGTCAGCTGCTTGTTCTCTGCCCCCGAGGTGAGCTGGGTGGTCCAAGGAACGGCCCCAGGTTCTGAAGAATGAGACTGGACTCTCTGATGTTCGGTCTTCAGGTTGTTTATTTTATCTTATCTAAAAAAATTTTCTCCCTGCCAGACAGAGGTCTGTCCAGCACGGCAGCCACAACGCTCTCCGCCCTCCCTTAGAGGCTGCGTCATCTTTTATACTACAAATTACGTATATCATATTTACCTTTACTTTCCAATACCCATCACCCATGTTAGACAGTGCACCTCTATCCTAAACCAATCCCCAGGTGCCAACATCACAGCAGAAGATGGAGAACAAGAAGAAGAAAGAAGAAGGACGAGACACGCCCTGTTCCCTCCATCTTGTCCCCATTACCCTAATACTTAAAATCCTAAAATCTACATTTTCACCCTGTGTACACCTTATAAAAACACCCTTTAAACCCGTGTGATCTTCCAGCCTTCATACCAAACTTGGCAATTCACTTGCAGGATCAAAGTCCAACCACCAAGTGTTCCGGGCATCATGCCAAGRTCTCCGAGCCCCCCGAGGGGGTCTYGGCTCCCAAYGTGGTCTCGGGATACTCCTCACATCCGGAGTGATGTGCAGAGTTCCCACACCACCCTGCAAGGGCACGCACCCTCTCCTCCTTGGCACTTGACAAAATGCATGTGCAGAGGGAAAYGAGGGGAAGGCTGGAGCAGGGGCTGCAGCAACGACACGGATCGGCTGCRGTAACGAGCTTTTCCAAAAATATCTCTCCTTGGTCAGAGATGCTCTATTTTTAGAGCTCCAGGGTATCACACTGACAAGCAGCAGGGTCAACGTGTACCTTTAAACGTCCAAAATGCCTTTGGCCTTGCACAAGCACCTTGCTGCTCCAGCTGGAGAGCAAACACACCAACAGACACCTCTGGTGTGTGTGGCTGTCACCTGGCTGTCACCTCCCCCAGAGCCACGCAGGAGGGGCAGCTCAGATGTGACTGGGCACTGTCTGTCCCATGGATCACCAACRTCTTCACCCTGAGCAGTTGACACAGGGCTGTGAAAAAAAAAAAATCTGCGATTGAAAACCCCACAATGAAACCCCCAAGTGGGGAAATTGCCATTCTGTGGTTTTTGTATGGAAGATGTTGGCACTCAGGCTGAGAGGTGACTCCCTGGGTGTCTGGATCCTTTTCCCTGCTCCAATAGATGCAGTGGAAAAGGGCAGGTCCATAAAATTCAGCATGGATCTGAGAGCTGCTCGACAGCAATGGAAATAGGGAAGATGACAGTCAGAGCTGTAGGACTCCTGTGTCTGCATAGTGAGCTGAGAACATGGGGTGTAAAATTAAAAATCCAACAGTCCTATTGTTAGGAATAAAAAACCCTGTCATTTGCATGTTAAAACACCTCGACTTACAGCAGCAATTTCTCTCTTTAACTTTCCTGGTTTACCCAGTTCCCAGGATGAATAATGCAATGGAACTCCTCAGCAGCCACACAAATGAAAAAATTCAATAGGACTCCTTTTTCCCCTCCAAACCTACACATCTTCTGCAGGAAGCCTTTCCATTGAGACGTGGAAATCCCTGCTGCCAACGCCTCTGAAAGAGCTTTTTAACAGAGAAGGCTGGGGAGGAGCTGCCAGCCCCAGTGATAAACCCTGTTTGCCCAAATCCCAGCACAGCCTCTGCAGAGTCATGTTAACCAGACCTCGCATCGCTCCCTTTAGGAGTAAGCAAATTAGCTCATGGGGGAAAAAAAGATTATCGTCAATGCAGCCCTGACATCTGGAAGCAGATTACATCAAATTTGAATAATCTAGGTGACATTTCAATTTAAATTGTCCTCGCGTCTGGAGAGGAAAGAGAATTAAGTGCGAACTCATCGATCGGYGCCTTGGGGCCGAGCTGCTGCTGCTGCAATGAGCATCCCCAGACCCAGCAGGGACAGGAGTGCCCACCCTGCTGCTGCCCCCCTGCATGCCCCCCACCCCACCACGGCTTTGCTCATCAGTTCTGTACATTCCTCACCCATTCCTGTGTTTTCCCAAGCTACAGAAGTGGCTCAGCCGCCATCTGGGGGGAAATGATGTCCCCAGTGTCCCCCAGCCCACCACAGCTTTGCTCATCAGTTCTGTACATTCCTCACCCATTCCTGTGTTTTCCCAAGCTGCAGGAGTGGCTCAGCTGCCATCTGGGGGGAAATGRTGTCCCCAGTGTCCCCCAGCCCACCACAGCTTTGCTCATCAGTTCTGTACATTCCTCACCCATTCCTGTGTTTTCTCAAGCTGCAGGAGTGGCTCAGCTGCCATCTGGGGGGAAATGGTGTCCCCAGTGATGACCCCACCTTGCAGGTGCAAGGGAAAGGCCTGTGCTCTTTGTGGCAGAGCAGGGACATGGTGTGCCCAGAGTCCATCCCATTATCACTCCGTATGGGAGATATTCCTGCCTTTTTCTCCAYCACCAATTCAAAGCAGACTCAGAGGGAAACATGACCTTCCCTGAGCTTGGAGACTTGGCTTTGTGAGGAATAGGAAGGCCTTTCCACTCTGAAACACGGAGAGAAAGGGCATGAAGGCRCCAAGGAGCAGCCCAGACTCTGACAAGGGGGTTTAAAACCTCACCCTCTGCCACCTGAGCAGCTTCCTCTGCAGCTGAGTTCAAGTGCTGCACCCACTCACACAGCACTGCYKATCCTGCTCCACAGCTGGGCATTGTCACCTTCCCACTGCTGCATGACAGAGGCTGGGGCTGGGCAGGGTTTTTCAATGTGAAAAGGGACCCACAWATACAATTACATGGAATATTTTGGGTTCCATGTCACCCACAAGTAAGTGATTTTTGTGTGTAGGTGCTGTGTGCAACCTGGTCACCAGAGGTAACAATCCTCCTCYTGTTGGGATTTCCCAGCATTTAGTGCTTTTAACGTTTATTATGCACAAATCTTCCACCAGCCTCAGTGAAAACACCTCACTGGCTTTAACCAACACCTATTTACAGGAGTATATCWTGATCCTGGCATGGTCAGAATGATGTGACAAGCATTTTTGAAAGCAGCATCACACCAGTGTGGAGGAGCCACCTTATCATTGCTGTCACCTCCAGGGAGACACCTCAAGGRCACAGCAAGACCTGACCTGAGCCTTCCCACAGCTGACAGTGCAAAACTGTTCACTACCACAGCACATCTCAGTGCTTGGGATGTTKGGAATCCCAGCAAAAGTGAGAAACTCTGTTTGCAGGAGGTTCAGGGCCAGAGGCCCTGGCTGTGCCTCACACCAGGGCTGCTCCAGGAACAGGCGCTTTCTATCAATGCAAATTTTTTGCTTGCGTTAGAAAATAAAATAATTTCCATTTATACATGTTAAATGAGAATTTCAAAAGCGAATAATGCAGCCAATGCTTCCAGGCTGTGTGCAGGCATCTGGAGCTGCAGATGAGGGGTTCTGCTGCACCGCTGGATCCCAGCCCACAGCTGGCCTCTCCCATCCCCTCCTGCAGCGTGGCCTCCCAAGCTCATCCCTTAAAATGTGAAAAGCATCTGGGCTCCTGAGCTCCCCCTGCCCAGCCACCCGTGGCAGCAAAAGGGAGGGTCGGCTCAGCTATGAGACCAAAGCTCCCTCATTAACAAGCTGTTAAATTATTAATAAGTTTATATGTAATTTCTTCTGTGTACATAATCTCACATTTTTCAGAAAACTATCATCGCTTTTCACTTAGTTCCACTTGAGGGAACAACAGCTCCTGCTTTCACTTGAGCAGATGAATATTTATGTTGAGCTTGTTCTGTCTGGGGCTGAGGAAAACCAGATTATTTGGCTTCTCAGTGTGGGGAAGGTCTGTGGTGGGGATGGCAGGTGCCTGCCTGTCACTAGTGCCCCTCCAGACATCCCACCCCAGCTAATGGGCCCCCAAAGTGCCTGAAAATTTGGCCAGAGAAGATATTGATGTCCCACCCCTGTAAGTGTTSCAGGCCAGGTTGGATGGGGCTTGGAGMAACCTGGTCTGGTGGATTGTGCCATTACCATAAATATATGTACAAGACCAGGAGTGCACATCTGCTCCAGCTTGGAGGAGCATCCTCCACAAAAGCCCAGCTGCCCAGGGCTGTCATCATTCATCCACATGCTGCTGGAATGAGCCACCAATGAAGGGGCTGGTGGAGTGTTTTAGRTGTGAGGGGTCAGCAAACAGGAGGGTTTCAGGAAAGCTTTGCTCCCTTGGGAGTGGTGAAGGTGGCTGGCTCCTTCATGGGGTGAGGATCCACGCCTGTGGAATGATGTGACTTGATGCTGTGGCAGCTCAATGTCAAAGCAACCCGAGCTGAACAGAAACCTTCTGATCTCAGAATATTCCTCCCTTGCTGTAATGTCACAAATTTGTGGCTTGCTGCTCCTCAGCTTCCATGCCTTGACACGTCCTTCGGCAGCCTCAGCTTGCTGCGGAAACCAAATATTTTGACTCTGCTGTTTATTCCCCGTTTTTAAAGTGTGTTCTGAGTGAATAACAAATATGTTTTGTGAGGCAGCTGGTGCTTCTTCCTGGAACGTACAAGGTAAGGGAGAAACAAACATATTTGCTTTTGCTCTGTCTATTTATCCAACAATTGTAGCTGCTGTTTTWACGGCACAAAAATGTAATTACTGCATGTGTTCTTACCAGCCCTAATTGGCAGCATGCTTAAGCATTCACTTAGAGACACTGCTGCTCCATCACAGCATTCCTGTGGGATCRTTAGGGGCTGGTGGGGCTTTGCCCTCATGGGTCACCTTGTGCTGATTGAATAGCAACATTTGGGCACCTTGAAATCCTGAAATWTCAGAAAAATGCAGGAAATCCTGGGATTTTTTTCCTGTACGAATCCCAGACACTGAGAGCTGCATCTTCCCAAAGATCACATGTGGGAGGACACCAGAGGGATCCAGCACAACAGGCAGTAATGGAGCTTTACAGAGGGTCGTGTCCCTCACTTGTCTGTAATCGAGGCTTTGCTAATCCAGGAGATTTTTTATCTTTTCTCCTTTTTTCCCTTTGTGTTGGCAGTAACAGTAGCTCAGTGAAAGCATCATTAACGTAATTAAGTGAGCAATTTGCTTATTAACAGATTGCAACCTTTTCAACAAACTTTGCTGGGTTTTCCCTTTTTAAATGCCAGCTCCTCGTGCTCAGGAAGGAAAGGCTGCTGTGAAGAAGGGGTTGAGCTGTGTATCCCAACCTCTGCTCTGCTCCATCAACAGCATCCATCTCAAGCTCAGTCCCCAAGGCTGAGTCTGCTGCCACTTCTGGAGCTGCCAASCCCCAGATTTCCTGGCTGGGGCTCCAGGAACAGTTGGTGTGGAGCAATGGGTAAGCTGCTGTCTCATCTCACCCCTCAGGAATAAGAGCCACTGGGGCTGGTGAGGCAGGATGTGAACAGCTCTGACATCACTGGATAGAGAGTTAAAAACTCCWGGGAGAGTTTGCCATGATTTTTCACTGTGCATTCAGGAAAAACAGCTTGTGCCCAGGAGACCTATCTTTCCTCCAGAATCCATCCCACGTTGCCCTTCTCTGCTCTGAATGTAGACTAGTCTTTTTTTTTTTTCTTTCMATTTTCTCAGTGTGCTCCAAAGTAGGTGTAAGAGAAGTCAGGAGTSGTTCCTTTGCCCCGTGTGAAGCAGGTTGATGCTTATTCTGGAGCCTGTGCTCTCAACAGCTCATCCCAATGGGAATCTTCCACCCTTCTCACCAGAGAAAAGCACTTGGTGTTTCCCTGGGGCGGTTTTCCCTTCTGCAGTGCTCAGTTGCCTGGATATCTTACACTGCAGTATTAAAAAACATGGATAATTATTACTGTTCACCAGCATAATAGTTTCAAGGATCAGCATCCCTACTTTTCACAAGGAACACATCCCCAGGCGGTCGCCTTTGCATATGAGCRCACAAAAAAAGTTCAAGTGAGAAAAAACCCCTATCAGCAAAGCACATTTATAGAGATGAATTATTTGGAAAATTTCTGAGCATCCAAACCCTTCGCAGCAGATTTGAATAACAGAATTCTGAGCAACAAGTTCATCTTGACCCTCTGGGCTAAAAAGTTATAATTAGCGCAGGCACCATAAAACTGGCTTTTAATTAAATCAGCCTCGGAAGAGAGGGAGCTCTGCAAGGTCCCTCCCTCGCTTACATAAGGCAGCCGGCCTGAGCGGCCACCGTGGGGATGCTGTGGCACTCTGAGCCTTCTGCAGGATTTTCCAGAGAGGAAAAATGAGAATGGGGAAGTGGGGAGCGCCCAGCCAGACCCCAGATCTCACCCAGCCGCGGGCCAAGGAGCGATCCCCGCCGCTTGAGCTGCAAGGAGGGTTTGTGTGGGTGAGTCGAGCTGCGTTTCTGGGTCCGCGGTGCCCTGGGTGATGGTGACAGCAGTTCAGGGCAGCCCCAACACCCACAGCTTCTGCTGGGCATCACGACCTCCCTGGCAGGACCCAATCCCAACTCATGATGGAAGAGTCAGCTCAGAGGCCACTGGTTTTGCTTTGAAGCCTCCAGAGCAGCCTGGCAATCTGTCCTGCTGTTGTTGCCGGTATGATAATGGGCTGAGTGTATTCCCAAAAAGCATATGCTGCAGTGCCGAGCGTGGCAATGCCAGTCTCACAGTTGTCTCTTTCTTTGCACTTTCAAAAGGCTGTAGGAAACAATGACATATGGCACCCCGGCTTATGGTGGTTTAATTGACACAGGTAAGGCCAGGGAAAACAGAGCTGGGTTGTGGTATTTTCAGGGGCAGGAAGGAAATGATGAATCTGACTCCATGTTCTTAGAAGTCTAATTTATTATTTTATGATTATATATTATACTAAAGAATGCTATACTAAAACTATACTAAAGAATAGAGAAAGATACTTACAGAAGGCTTAACAAGATACTAATGAAAAACTCGTGACTCTCTCCAGAGCCTTGACATAGCTGGCTGTGATTGGTCATTAAGTTAAAACAATTCACATGAAACCAATGAAACAATGACCAGTTGGTAAACAATGTCCAAAGCACATTCCAAAGCAGCAAAACACAGGAGAAGCAATTCAGATAATTATTGTTTTCATTTTTCTCTGAGGCTTCTCAGCTTCMCAGGAGAAGAAATCCTGGCGAAGGGATTTTTCAGAARATATGWYGGTGACAYGGAGTGGCATTCCCCAGGGGGGACACCTGTCCTGGTCCCACTGGGATGCTCCAGCTGCCTCCCATCCCCACAGACACCAGGTCTGGCAGGTGCGTGTGCTGCCAGTGCCAGCCCARMGAAGTTTCAGCCCCACACTGGCACTGGGTGGATCAAATGACTCAATTAACAGGTGCCTCCCCATCAACACCAGAGCTGAACTTCTCGTTCTGCAAATATATAATTAAAGCGCAGTCTCACAATTCTAAGATTCTCTTCCACTCGAGCGAAGGCGGAGGGCTGGCAGGTGCTGGAGTCAGTCCAATTGTTTCCACTCTCTCTCCTYTCCTCTGATGCGTGGCACAGCCTGGGCATGGGGTGAGGGAGGGCGGGTGGTGAGGCTGAGGGTGGAGCTGAGATGCCCTGGCAGGGGCTGCACCAGTGCCTGGAGTGGGTGCTGATTTGGGCTCTGGATGTGGGAGTGCTGAGGGCAGCGCTGTGGCTGACAGAGCCTCAGGAAGGATGATTGAATCATGAGACAGATTCTGGTGCTGTCTCAGGATGATTGAAGTCATGAGCAGTTTCAGGAGTCAGCGCTGGGAGTGGAGCYTGTGCTGGATCAGGAGGGGCAGGGAAGGCTGTCAGCACAACTACCTTGAGTAGCTGGGAAAGAAAGTGCTGCTATTTTCCCTTAATACCCAAAATTATCTGCAAATGCCTCTGCTATCATGTTCTATAAATATTGGCTGTTCCCAAAGCCTCCTGCTCAACAGCCCTCCCCAAGCCCACTTTTCCCCTCAGACCATGCACTGAATCACACTGTTCCCTCCCCAGGGGTGACAAAAGACCATGGCAGGAACACCAACACCCAACTCATCATGCCAGACCTAGAGATAGAAACCTGGAAAAATCCCAGCCATGGAGGACACGAAGCGCCATGGACCATGGGAGTGCATTCATCCCTGGGAAAGCACCCAGGGGATGATGGACACCCCTCAAAGCCTGCTTGGATAAAAGGAAAAAAAAAAGCTTTTCATCCCACTGCTGAGCCAGAGAGAACTTGAAGCTGGGTGGCAGTGGGAGGGCATCAGCACTGGAGCCAAACCTGGAGCAGCCACAACAGCAGCCAGCCAAGTGTGGGTGGGAGGCATTGCCTCCAGAGACCAAACCCACTGCTGTCCCCAGAACAGCTTGGAGATCCAAGGGGAAGGGCACAGTGGGGATCCCCCCCAATCAGGCTTTTCCCTGGCATGGTTTTGGGGGAATATTGGAGTTAAGGCTCAGACCCACCTCAGCAGGCACAAACCCACCTCCATACCTGTGTGGGCTGCTCAAACTGTGATGMTGGAAAAGCCAACRGAGACAATCTTAACTTGCCAACCTCTTTCCATGCCCTTGTCCCTTCTCCAGGGGAACAATCACTGCYGAGGATCTTTGCCAAAATTAGTTTCTTTAAGATCTGAGGGATCTTTCTGCTACTGCACCGAGCAGTGGGAGTGAGCCCATAAATCCAGTTAGTCACAGTCGCTGGATTACATCGGACCTTGTCCTTCTGCCTTTAATAACACAATTGTTTGCTGCATAAGGAGCTTTATGTAACTGGGAATCAGGGGTGATCCGCAGCACTGCCCAGGCTGGAGCTGTCAGCCCTCCCTTCTCTCTGGGCTYGTGTGAGCCTCCTGCTGCCAGGCAGTATCTGAGAAATAAATAACCTCCTTGCTGTGGCAGTGAAAGGTCTGACTCCAGCCCACTGTGGTGGTACAAGATTTCAATCTCATAACACATGGGTCAGGATCAGAGGTGATGCAGGGATGGAGTTACCCCTGGAAGCTGTTTCCCACCCCACACTTCTCCCCTGAGGACAGCCCTCAGGTGCAAGGGGAGATATTTAGGCTCCCCCCTGGTGCCAGACAGGAGACCAGCATGCCCCAAAGCCATCGAGGCTGTTTGGGGACAGCAGTAACCAGCTCCTTCATCTATGAAGGGCAAGTACTGGGAGGTGAAGGCGCCGGGCCTGCAGCCTGCACTGCCTGCAGCGCACACCGTGGTCTCGCCCAGCACCATTAAATCTCTGTTTTATTGCAACAGAGCAACCTCTGCACTCCCCCCACGCTTTCTGCATCCCTTTTCCCTCTCCATCTTTTTAAGTGACTCTGCCWAACAGTGCCTGCATAGCTGAGGCCATGCACTGGTGCTGGCAGATGGGCAGCATCATTAACGTCTCTAACAGTGAGCGGCGTCATTTTGGGTGAAGAGCTGCTCTTTAAGGACGAGTTTGGAGATCTGACACAGCAGCACGACTCTGAAATTCCTCTATGGTTTCTCAGTGAAGTGGCTGTGTCCCTTTCCCAGGCAGCTGGGACGTGGCTTCAGGCACGTGCACCACTCCCCTCACTGGACTGGGTGGGTGGAAAGCTCTGGCATGTGAGAGCCTTTGCATTTGAGCATGGGCAGCCTTAATCCTCACACAGAGTTAATTAGTTTATTATCTGTTGGTTTACCTATCAAGTGCTGTAAAATGAATGTATAGCCTTGTTGCCATGCCACCACCCAGCCTAACTCCCAGGGCCAGCAGGTCTGTCTGACAGCAGGGCAGCATTATTAATGTAATTAGGGAAAGGAAGGCAGGTAAAGCTGCCAGAGCAGCTTGCAGGGAAAACTTCAGAAAAACACAGGAAAAACACTGGCTCAGCCTTATCCAGCTACTGGAGGGACTGCTTTCCCCTCAAGCCTGGGTGTCCCCACAAGCTGCTTCCATCCAGCACGGCTTCATGTCCCAAAACCTCACTGGATTTTCTGGAAAGTGTTCACTGGCTTATCCTGTGGCCAAGATACACACTGAGGGACCTGTGGGTGGCACAGAGGAGCACTGGCTGGTCCCCAAAACCTGGCAGGGTGAGAGGTGGTGGCTCCAGAGGTGGTCGCTGGTGCCAGCTCCTGACAGTGCAGCACACCCTGGGCAGCGTCATCATGCCCCGAGTGAGACTTGCTGGATAAATAAATATTCCAGAGATGCTCCAGGTCATGTATTTTTCATGAGTTTGTTCTGCTATTGGGAGCCGCACCCTTTAAGAAGATTGGATGCATCTGGAACAGAAGTCATTTTTATAGTGAATAATTTGATTGAAAAGCTGACTCTGAATATCTCGGTGCAGGAAACACATCTTGGCTCCCTGGAATTATTCTGCAGGGACCCACTGAGGGTCAGGTGTGCTCCATGGCTCTGCCCAAGGAGAGCTGCTCTCCTGGCTGCAAAAACCAGCAATTCCTGAAGGAAAAACACACTGAAGCAGAAATTTCRTGCAGATTCCAGGAGTTTTTGGGGAAAGGCATGGACCCTTCCCAGCCTGGGGGCTGGCTTGGGTGACTCCCTCAGTGATGCCAGAGCTGGATCCGTGTGGATACACAGAGAGAACTTTGGGATCCTGGTGGAACAGCCAGCACAGTATTTGTTATTGTGCTAGGTTTTGACTATGGATTTAGATATTGATGGAGTCTGCACCTCCGAGCAAAGAGCGCTAATTAGCACCCACAACAGAGAGCCAGCTTTTAATTAAACACAGCTTAGCGAGGGGGGCTTGTTAGAGACACCRTGCCACGTGTGAGATGACGTGTGCAGGAGGATTTCAGAGCAGGGCTGAGTCTGGCAGGGCACAAGGCACTGGGATGGGATCCCCACAGTGGGACAGGGTGTGGGRTGGCTGCACTGCCAGGGCCAAGCAGAGCCTCAGGGCTCCCAATGCCTCCTCCACCAAGAACCATCCCATCCCTGTCACTGCAAATAACCAAACAAGCTGCACAGAGAAGAGAATAATATTAATATTTAAAAGGCATTTATAGTTTTAATCAAGCTTTGGGGGGAAAAGACAGCTTAACACGGCACTTTACACAGTTGATAAAATGTTTGACATTTACTGGTGCCTGTAATGAATCTTGTCTCAATTTTCTCTTTTAAAATGCCACTCCAGATACTCTATCTATCTGTAGGGTTTGAAAAGCACTTACCCAACAAAGCATTATCACGATGGAGAATATGAAAGGGCGTCTTGGCAGAGTAGCACCAGCTCTAGGGTTTGCTGGCACTCAAGCAGGSCCTGCGTGGGATGGGCAGAGGAGGGAGGATCAGTGTGGCTCCATGGCCCTGCTGCAGCTCAGCCCACCAAAACACCTCAATTTTCCCACTGGTCACAGCTCAGAACATGATGCTCAGCTGTTGACCAGTGTTGAGTGCCTGGGATACAGCAAACCCAAACGYTTTGGAGGCAGAGGARGCTGGAAGTTTGCTTTGTCCCAGAAGAACAGGCCTTGGCTGCCAGKGCTGCCCACRGCAGGACAGTGCAGGGTGTTATCAGGGAACCACAGTTCTCCTGTGCAAACAGAGCTGCTGCTCCACGGGCGATGATCCAAGTGCATTCCTGCTCCTCCTCTGGAAGGACACTGCGGAGGGAAGTATCAGCAGTGAACACAGGCAGCTGCTGGCCTGGACTTCCCTTTGAACAACCACTCCAATGTCCTTTGCTTCTCCCTCTTTACTTCTTTCAGAGGAAAGAAATGAATTATTCTATGGAAGTTAGTGTCTGTCTCAGGAGCCTGGTATAGAAAATTAGGTTTTAATAGCTTTGAAATTGAAGCTCTTTGGGTCAATAGGACAAGATTCAGACAGTGAAATCACAGGCCCATAAAGGGGAAAAAAGCAAATATTTTGTTAGTCATCAGAGAGTCACAGTCCAAAGATAGCAGGCAGGAGCTTAAAATACTGCTGTGCTCGTCAGCTCCCAAAGTGTTTAGTCATAAGCTCCTTTTTTCTCTTGTTGTCTCTCTATATATTAGCTTTGGGAATGCAGAATTTGGCTTTCTGTCCTTGGACGTGCCTGGGAATTCCTCAAGTCACCGCTGGAATTGGAAAGTTTACTTTGAGCTAAAAGCACTGTAAAATCTGTGAGGTAAYGCAAAGAGAGAAGCCACCAACTCAGGCAGCACTTCAGATCACACAGAATGGAGAACTTCCAGAGAAGTTCTGTCAACAGGCTCTGGAATTATTTGACTCATTATTAAAGGGATGAATGGGTTGTAATTATTCCTAATTTCCTATTCAGAGCTCATTACCACCCCTAAGAAGGGTAGGTGGGGAGCCCTTGAGATCCGGCAAGTTACTTTAAATATTCATAGGGCTGAGAGAAATTTCTCATGGTTTGGAGCTGTGATGGGGAAATGGGCCAGATGTGCTGGGAGGCTTCTGCCCCATGGCCAGTGCTCCCCAAGGGAGCCCAAACTGACAGCAGCACCAGCCCAGCACTCAGAGCTAAGACACTGCTAAGGGATCATCCAGTGGCAAGCAGGAGTTGGATACCTCAGTGTTTTATCCAGGTCACTCACTGCTTCGTGGCTATCCCAGGTTGTASCTGCAGTGAGGTGAGGCAGTGGAAGGCCACGGGATGGGATGTGGCTCCTGGTGAGAGCTGCTGTCCTCTGACAGGGGCTGATGGCACATAAGGCACCCCGAATGTCGCCTACAGTGCACACACCCCTAACACCTGTCTCTTATACACATCTAGATGTGTATAAGAGACAGGGTCACTCACTGCTTCGTGGCTATCCCAGGTTGTACCT
Organism: Sporophila hypoxantha; assembly: GCA_002167245.1. Classification (NCBI taxonomy): domain Eukaryota; kingdom Metazoa; phylum Chordata; class Aves; order Passeriformes; family Thraupidae; genus Sporophila; species Sporophila hypoxantha. The sequence continues at coordinate 771,921 of NDFG01000306.1, forward strand.
GCAGTGAGGTGAGGCAGTGGAAGGCCACGGGATGGGATGTGGCTCCTGGTGAGAGCTGCTGTCCTCTGACAGGGGCTGATGGCACACGAGGCACCCCGAATGTCGCCTACAGCACACACACCCCTAACACATGGAAATGTCATATTGCTTCACCCAACTTCTGTCCTCCAATCAGTGCCCAATTTCCTTCCAAGGATAAAGCTGTCTGTTATTTTTGGCTGCCCACTCCAGCTCAGGGCACTCTCGTTTTCCCCCGTGCACTCAGAGCACAGACRCTCCCCGTGACTGCCTCAGAGCAATGACAAAACAAGCACATTCCTAATGGCTGGCAGAGCACGAAGGAAATATATTCAATGTATTAACTTTGGCACTTGCTGGGTCTCGGGAGGAGCTCTTGGAGCTGCTCCTGTGCCTCACCTCCACTCCCCCGGCTCCTTTATGCTCTCCCCTTCTGCTAGGAAATTTCCCTGTCCCCAAACCGTGCCTGCCTGGAGGTCACCAACATTTGCCTGCGGCTCGTCTGAGCTCTGCTGGGAGTGGCCCAGGCCCGCGAGGTGAGGCTGGCAGATGGCACTCAGCCACCCTGTGCCACAGAGCAGCTGAGCCAGGCCAGCAGTGCCTGGGCTGGGAGATGCTCATTGCTCCCAGGGGCTTGCACAACCCCAGAGCCAACTCACGAGCAGAGCAGGGAGCATGGGAATGTGTCCAGGACAACACGACCAACTGCTCTGTTGGCTCAGGAACACCCGGACTCACAATGCCCAGATGCTTAAAGCCTGGCTGAGACTCTCTGTGGGCTGTGCTGCGTGGAGCAAAGCTCTGGGAGGAGCGAGGCTCTGGGAGGAGTGAGGCGAGGGATAAGGCAAGTGGGAAATCGCTTCCTTGCCCCCACACTGGGATGCATCCCCCAGCTGCCATGTGGGACAGAACACCCCAGGATGCCCAGCAGGAAAATATGAGAGGGCTCCTCCGCTGTGCCASCTGCCCAGGGTGGAATTGTGGCTGGCATTGGTCATGGAGCAGCCACCCACAGCAAACCCAGCCAGCTGCACGTGGGAAGCGCTCCCCAGGGCTCGCTCCCCGGCCACACACAGCCTGGAATTTGATTATGTTTTCAATAAAAGAAGTGCTGGAAGATAACCCCCTTGAGTGGCATCTGCCACGTGGGCTGCTGCTGCCAGGATGGGAAAATTGCCCTTTGTTCTTCACAAATAAATCTGAGGGAAAGCCTGCTCTGAGCAGGCAGCGTTCTCTGGGGGCTGCTGAGGACTTTGCAGGCGTTGCCATGAATAACAGTTTATCTACAGAGTTTCGTTCAAAATGAAGCCTCAGACACAGCCTAAAATTATGGGGATGCTGTGAAAATGGCTTTATAAACTATTGCTTTTTCCTTTCTGAGCAGCAGCAAAGTACAGGCCAGACAAAAGCCAGCCGAGACTCTAACTGTCATAAATAAGTCAGCAGAGCTGATAAAAATAAAGGATGAAATATAATTCAGCCATTCAGTGACAGATCCCATCTTAGCTGTGATATAGGGTCTGTTGAGACTGTCATTGCTTCAGGAAATTAAAGAATGAGCCCATTAGTGAGGATATTTAAAGATGTTCATATTAAGATTATGACTTCCCAGACTCAGCCCGACCAGGGAACTCACTCGATTCCAAAGTCATTTTTCACAGTCCCTTTTCAGTGCTGCTCCAGAGGACCCAGCAGTGCCATGGGGGGTTCTGAGACGAGGAGAAAGTGGGGGCTGTGGGTGACAGCAGCCAGCTCAGCTTGTCTGTTGCAATAGGAATACCTGTCCAGAGCCCCGAGAGGCAGCACAGAGGGGACACCTGGTCCTGGGAGAGGGACTGTGACCATGTGCCATTCCTCAGCACTGCTGCTCCTTGCACGCACGTGTGAGCATCTCCACGCTCCCTGGAGCTCCTCCTGGAGCCAGGAGAAATTGCTGACGTTTGCTTCCTCTCCTGTCTGGCAGAGCAAACACAGATTATGGCAACAATGGAGCAAATCACATCCTAAGAGTGGGTGTCCCATGAGAGGGAGCCCCAGGGAAAAGGAGGAATGAGGAGCCACAGGTGCTGGTGGATGCCTCTGCCTGAAGGGATGTTGGGTAAAAGAGAAAAGCAATGGCAAAAAAAAGGTGAAGGTTCCAGTCCCGGGATGTTGGAAAACTGATGGATAATTGTAATTAGCTTTCAGAATTTTTAATTATAGAAGGGGTGTAAATAATCACAAAGCACAGCTTCACTAATGAGAGTCCTTGTGCTCAGAAACACGGGGATGCATTTGTTAGGGAGACTTTGAAAGCTCTGCTGTTAATTAGGTGTCTCACAGCCAGCAGGGTTTCAGGAGAAGGAGAAACATGTATACATTTAAATCAGGCTCATTGTGAGAGGTACCCAACATCAATTATGGGATAGCAGGGTGCTAAAATGAACGAGCTTTGTAATTAGAGAGTGGATCTGAAAGGCAGAGAAGAGCCTTTGCTTCCCCTCAGGTGTCTGCCAAAGGTGTTTAACGTTGGTCAGGACACAGGGGAGGAGGAGATGTGACCTGCCTTCCTCACCAATGGGGATCATCCCACAGCAGTGACCTGGGTTCCATGTGCCCTGGTGAACATCCCACAGCAGTGACCTGCCTTCCATGTGCTCTGGAGGATATCCCACAGCAGTGACCTGGCTTCCATGTGCCCTGGATTCACCCCACAGCAGTGACCTGGCTTCCTCACTGTAGGATCATCCCACAGCAGTGAGCTGGCTTCCAAGTGCCCTGGTGAACATCCCATAGCAGTGACCTGGCTTCCTACATGGAAGTGTTCACTATATGACACGAAAGAACACGCACACAACACCGTTCTCAAGGTGAAGGAAAAAAGGGAAGTTTTATTTCTGACTCCAACATTTATAGTTTTACAAAAGTGACAGCGGATTGCAGGGTGACAGTGACACCTCTCCAATGACACTGGTCAAACCAACAGTCCATCAACTCTCTCTTCCTCCATAAAGGAATGCAAAACAATSAGTTATTTACAGAAAGTGTGTGAGRAAGCTCACTACRAGAATGTCAACATCAGAAGGYTTAGAAAATCTTAAAAAACCAGGGTGACAGGAGAGCATCCCATGGGGGTAACCATGCCCTGCAGAACATCCCAAGGCATCCTGTGGTGGGCTGGGCTGGATCAGAGCTTCATCAGGAGATCCCTGCTGGGGCTCCTACAGCCCCATGCCACTGCTTTTATTGGAAGAGAAGCAGAAGGGGAAGGGGAAAGCTAGATTAGTTTAATTAAGCATGGGGGAACAGATTGGGTTTCCCCACCCACAAAAGCAATCAGGGGAGCTGCTGGCCCTGCTCTGGCTTGTGCCCAAGACTGSAGGGAGGTCCAGCCCTCCTGTGATCTCCAATGGGTGCACAAAGTAAAAGAGCATCTAAAGACAGTGAGTGAGGATGTTTTCTCCCTCCACTTCCTTTCTGGGGCCGCCTGGTGTGTTTTCTTGGTGGTTATAAACAAGCAGAAGAGGAGATGACAAAGGCTGAGAGGCACTTTTTGAAGCTGTGTCTGTTTTTTGGCTGCTCTGAGAGCAGCAGTGAGCTCAGACCCCGAGGCCAATCTCCACAGTTCCTCCTTAGGTTTTTCTCTTTTGGCTACAAATTTCAAGCCCTGCCACAGGAGTTTATGTAAGTAATTACGTTTAGTTGGTATTTGGCTAAATCTAATGAAGCAATGATAAACAGCTCAGCGTTTTCTTCCCTGATGGCTAATGAATATTAATTCCTCTGTCAAAAAGGAACCTCTGCTCACTGCAARAGATTAGATTCCCATGCTAAAACTTGGGGAAGGGGTAGAAGATCACYGGAAAGGATGGGGTTTTGGGAAAGCCTGCATCTGGCTCCTGTATGGAGAGCAGCAGGCTGGGTTCAGGTGCCTTCACAAGGAATGGCCATCAATCCCTGTCTGACCCATCAGCTTGTTTTGGCAGAAACCTGGCCAAGAGTTGTGAGGATGTGTCAGGCACTGAGTGTCCCATGGCACAGCGTCCCCAGGAATCCTCCTGCAGCCAGGGAGTGCCTTCGGCAGGAAAATGGCCCAAAAGTCTTCTACAGGTGATTTTCCTGGCAGSTCATGGCTYTCCCTTTCTGGAACTTCCAGGGTAGGTGTCAATCTGCCACTTCATGGTCACTTCTGGCAGTGTGGGAGATGTGGTGCTGCTGTCACCACGGGAGCCCCAGCACTGGGGATGATTCTGCCTCCAGCATCCATGGGATGTTCCTGCTGCTGGGCCCATGCCAGCCTGGCAGTCCCAAGGCCTTGGGGCTCTCACCCCAGCTCCCTGTGCTGCTCTGTGCTGCTTGGAGAGACGACTCTGTGCCAGCATCATGTTAAACTGTTCTAACTTTAATCAGCTCGTGGGCTGCACTGAAACACAGTTCACACATGATGTGTGGGGAGCCATGTGGCAGCTCCCAGGGAGGGGCCGGCATGAAAATGGGTCTGCCCAGGTGGGCAAGGGGCAGCAGGACCCAGGTGGCAGCTGCAGATCCCCAGCAGGGTCCCTGTGTGGTGACATTTGCCTTGCCATCTCCTTCCAGCATGCTGCTGGCTGGCATCCCTCCTCCTCYGAGGAGGGAATTGGATCTTCTTCTTCCCAGCAGCTGCTCTCAACAGCCCAGTAGGATGTGTTGAGATTCTTGTGTTGATTCTTGGCGTTCTTCAACGCTCTTGACGTTGCTCTTAAGCATCAGCACCCTGTGCCCGAGGCAGTGCCAAGGGCCTGGGAAGCATCCTGGGTGCAATGGGGATTGGGTCTGTGTGTTTTAAGGGCCACAGAGAGACCAGGGCAGCTCCTTGGCAGCTGCATCCTCCCTGTTGTCATCTTGGCAAGGTACCAGGAAGCTCCTGCAGGAGCACACCCAAGCCAAGGCACTGCAAGAAGCAGCGCAGGGTTTATTGYAAAAAACAGATGCTAAACTTTGATTTTGGCAAAAAGAAGCAACTTCAGCATCTGCTTGAGGAGATGCCCAGGCTGGGGAAYGTGGGAGCTCCCAGAGCCCAGCAGCTGCTTAACCAAACTCATTTTTTCTACTCATACTTGTGCAGCTCAGAGAAAATCACCCATGAGTTCACCCACTGACCGGTTTAAGGCGTTTCAACGTGCTGAAACATTTCCCCAGATTGTGGAACTTTGTTCCCTGCGATCCAACATCCCAGCAGCGCTGTCACCCACCCACCCACTCTGCACTGAAAACCTGCTCATCTCTCCAGGCTGAGAAAGGGATGAGAGTGGTGCCTGCTCTGCCACTGGTGGGTACAACTGAGCGTTYCTTAGAGCAAGAATGAGGGGGAGAGGAAAGGGTGCCCTGTGCAAACACCATCTGCATTCAGATTCAAATAAAATTATAGCAAATCTGCAGCACTGGAGATAAAAATGGTAATGAGTTTTAATAGTTCCCTTTGATTTCTGCTATTGAAATGGACTCTGGGAGGCTGATATTGTATCGGGAGATGTTAGATCCCTGGCCATGTATCAGGCAGCTGTACTGCTTCCAGGAGTGAGGAGAGGGACTGGAGCCACTCTGGAGCATTGTGGTTGTGGCAGGAGTGGGGAGCTGTGAGAGGCAGCCATTAGAGCAGCCGTGCAATTASTCCAGCCATCGATTGTTAATATACTTTTAATCAATAATCTGGGCAAAGCCAGGAGCTGGATTGATGTCGCAGGGGTGTGCAATATCCATAAAATTGTCATCTGAGCACCCAGGGAGGTGAGTTGCTTCTCCACTGCTGATTAGCTGGACGGGGCTGTAATTGGCCCRGGAAAGGCAGGAGGTGATACCAGATTATTCATCCCAGAGTGCAAATCCCTGCCTGACACACACACACTCCTGCCAGCACCAGCTCTGCCCCCCTCCCCTCTCTGTGGATCACCATTCCAGCTAATTGTGCCTCCCTCTCCCTAACTCCTGGAATTGTTCATGCACACTCATCAATGTCCAAATCCAGGACTGGCCCCCCGTTCTCTGAGACTGAACTCATTACCTGTGATCAATTAACGATCTTGCTGTTCCTTGTATGCAGCCACAAGTCCAGATGGAATGATGGACTYGGGAAGGATGTGCCTCTGCATCCCCACTGGTGAGAAGGGCCTTAACCCCAGTGTCACCAACGGAGCCATCACCTCCCTCTGGWGTCAGATCATGTCACTGCCACAAGCTGTGGCTGTGCTGGCAAACTTCACCTCTGCCAAATGGATTTCTCTCCTGCCGTGGGGCCGGGGCTGCCGGGAGCTCRAGGCTGGCGCCCTGGGCTCCGGATGTGCCCTGTGTGCTTCTGAGGAGCCATCTGGGTCAAATAGCAGGAGGAAAGCTCAAAACCTCTTTTTTTTTTCCTCTCTCTGAGAACTCAAGGGCAAAATTTGAACATCAGAGGCAGGGACAAGTCTTCCTGGGCTGATTTGTGAACATCTTGTKGAGACATCCAGGATCAGATGTGAGAATATTTTAGTGATGCAGGGAGTGATTCAGAGTCATCCGGGTTATCCCCCCTCACTGAGGATGCAATTGAGATGTTTGTGGCTGAATCTCACCCGGGAAGAGCTGAGCAGTCACACCGGCACACAGACTGTCATGTTTATATCCCAGCATCTCCTCAGCCTCCCAGCAAGCCTGAGAGGAGCATCCATCATTTTCATACTCGGGCTCAGCGCTGCAGCAGGGCTCCCTCACTCAGTGCCACTCCTGGRTCTGACCCAGCTGCTCCAGGAGGGTGGGCCACAGCCCCTTCTCTGGCTTCCCACACAGCGGGGATGAGATGCTCAGGGGAAAGGCCAGGGATATGCTGTGGCTCAGGAAAAGCTGATCCCTACATTTTTTACACCAGGAGCTTTTAGTGCAGGAGATTAACTTCTGCAGCCCATGGATGCAGCTCAGCCTGGCGGCCACTGCAACAATCAGGGACCAAGGGGTGTTTAAGATGCCCAGGCCCCCCCATCTCCCACCCTGGCATCCTCTGCCATGGCAGCACCCCTGTAGTGCTACAGGAGTCTCGGGTTGCTGTTGTTAATTTCTGCCCCAAGATGTGCAGGATGTCTCTGCTTCGGCCCGTGCGGCTGAAGAACGAGTCTGGACTCTTCACTTTTCGGTCTTGAGGTTGTTTATTAATTCTTATCTATGAAATTTTCTTTCTGCCCAGCTGAGATCTGCTCAGCAAGGCAGCCACAGGCACTCTTTGTGTTGTCCTTTTATACTACAAACTACGTGTAACATATTTACACTGAATTCCCAATACCTATCACCTATGTTAGACAGTGCACAATCCCAAAGTGCCAACATCACTGCAGAAAATGGAGAACAAGAAGAAGAAGAAGAAGAAGAAGAAGAAGAAGAAGAAAGGCTAGACACACCCAGATTCCTCCATCTTGTCCCCATAACCCCAATACCAAAAATCCTAAAATCTACATTTTCACCCTGTGATCATTTTGTTATTACACTATTCAAACCTGTGTGACTTTCACATGCTCATACAAAGCTGGTAACTTGCTCCAGGGGTCAAAATCAAATCTCCAGGTGCTCTGGGCTGCATGCCAGGGTCTGCGAGCCCCCCAGCGGGGTCCTGGGCAACTCTGGACACCCGGAGGGATGTACAGAGTTCTGACACAGGGGCACTGGCTTTGAGCTCCAAAGGGATCTCCAAGGGATTTCCAGCGGGTGCTGTTTGCTTCCCGGCTGCCGGCGYGCGCGGATGAAACGCTGCCTCGCTCCTTCCCTCAGCGCTAGCCAGCTGCCCAAAGACAAACTGTCCTCCCTCGGGGGGTACATTAGAAATGCTTAAGCAAATTAGCCATAAATAGAAAATGTAACATATGGGGCTGTAGATAATGTTTCATTATAAATTATCATATTCTCCAGGGAGATACGCCTCTTCCCTTCACACCAAAGACTCTGGGTTTCTTCTTCTGTGCAGGTTTTGAGTTTCTTCTTTCTTTCTTTCTTTCTTTCTTTTTGGTAACTGTTTCTGACAATGACTGGACTCAGTAGTTAATTTCCTGGGTGCAGAAATTGGGATGTGTAGCTCACTTCTGCTGCAAATCCTCTCAGATTTAAAATTCCCTCATAACAAAAAGAAAAGAAGTGAATACAGTCCTGATGAAAGGTGCCTGAGTGAAGGCCCTGAAGATTAAATGAAGTTGTTTATCCACCACAGAGTCGCACCAAGGACAACAAGGCTCCTTCCCCTGCTCTGTCCCAGCACTGCCAGACCACAGTCCCAGTTCTCAGCCACATGGAAATCAGGCRCTTTCCAAAACAAGAACACCCACGAATTACTCCCTTCTCCTGCTCAGGCTGAGCAGCTCAGGAGGAATCAGCTTAGTGCAGAGGCATCTCCCTGGGAGCCCATCCATCATCCCAGCACCATTCAGCTGTTGGGGATMCTGGTGGGCAGCACCAAGCTCCTCCCTCCTTGAGTAAATRTGAGAAAAGTGGTACTATTCATCCAGCTACAGAATCCTTGAGGGAATAGATTCCCCAGACAGCCCAAAACTCATCTTTAACATCTTGGTAATTGATTAGTATGTTTTTTCCTTCATTTTTGCTTATAATTTCATAAGTTTGTTCCCACAGTGATCCAGAAACAAGTTCCAGGGGCCGCTCAGGTCCCATCTTGCCTACATTGAAAAATGTAGGCATTTTTCTTTTTGCTGAAACCTCCCTGAGCTGACCTCCACTGAAGTTTCAATCCTCACACAGATGGCAGCACAAAAGAGATTTTTTTGCCCCAAAATATTATTGTGTATGCAAACACAGACCGTGCAGGCAGAAGCCACAGCACAGGAAGTAGTTTCCTGCTCCACAGCTRTGGGTGCATATTGATGTTGGTCTCCAAAACCCAGAAATTGAACCTGTTAGAAACACTTCAAGTGAGATTATTGCAGACGCAGAGATTTACCTGCTGTAATTGCAGAAATCTTGGCGCTCACATTCTGGAGCTAATTGATGTCATCAAAGCACTGAATGAGTTCTGATTTTGGTAGTTACAGTCCCACCTGGCACCTCCCCCTGTCTGTAATAACCACAAGCTTAAGGGAAAGGAAATACAGAAAGGAACATCTGTGGCAATGCAAATTTTGGGAGGATGGTGGCAGCTCCTACTGGAGATGTTTCCCTGCCTGGTTGCACGTGCAATGTGTCCACTCCTGGTTTGTCAGCATCCTCCTCACCTGCTGGTGGGATGCAGAACTCATGTACCACCAGGATGCAGCGAGTGTTGGTGGGTTGTGGAGCTCTGAAGCATTCATGCTGGTGGGATCCTGTCCTTCCCAGGACCAGACTGAGCCTGACAGGGTGGGATGTGGCTGTGCAAGCAGCTGGTGGGATGCTTTCCCTGTTATCCCATCCCCGGTGTGCTGTCAGAGAGGATTTGCAGCGGTTCCCAGTGGCACCGAGGGGTTTAGTGGATATCCCCTTATGCTGGGGACAGGTGACTTAAYTGGGTCAGCAGGCTTTGCTCTGCAAAGGCTTAAACCTCTCCATTAGCTGCCTCTGTGTGTCTCCTGCAAACTCCAAACCAGAARGAAAAATGCCTTTAAATTTATGTGGAATTTTGTTCTTGCTGGAACCTGGTGGAGTTGCGCCCTTGCCTTGGCATTACCAAAAGGAGATGGGTGCTGGGGTGGTCCTACCTTGCTCCCCACAGGATGCTGGTATCACTGACAGGGTCACCAATTATCACAGAAGGGGTATTGGGGACAGACAAAGGTGATACAGAGACTCCATCATCAGAAGGCATGAAAAAGGCACTTTATTATTAGAAATCCACAGTTCTTATAGAAACAATGGTGGACCTAAGACCTGAATGGCCTTTAGGAATTTTCTCTCACCTATTGGTCAAGAAGGGATAGCTCCTTCTTGTAAACACCTTTGACAAACAGAGATTGCTTGCCAGGTGCAGAGATTGGGATAATAATTGTTTTAATTCTTTTTTCTGAGCGTTCTCACAGCTTCCCAGCAAAATCCTGTGAGAGCTATGTCTCTCTCTGTTCAGAGGATATGTGATTATGCCATGCTGGCATSGTGCTGGGGCTGGAGGAGACCTCACAGTGCCCACTCATCCCTCTGCCTCACTGTCATCGCTCCCTGCAGAACATGGAGGTGCCATCAGGAGACACAAACACTGGGTTGTCTCTCTCTGGGGTCACCCCAATCCCTTGAGGCTTTCATGCTGTGTGGAACCCTCACAAGAGCCTTGGAGTGAGGTGACAGTGGTGGGGCCAGCGTCCCTGCTAAATCCCCTTTGAACATTCCAGCTGGAAGCAGTGGCTGTCATGGCTCAGGAGGCTCGGAGAAACTTTGTGCCCAAGGAAATATTGACCTTTCCTGCAGAGCAGCAGAGCGCAAGGATGAACAGAGCAGCGCCCTCAGCACCCGGCTGAGAGCCGAGCATCCTGCAGATCAGCCCCGTCAGTTAAAATAAACAACAACCCMAATGCATCCCTGCCAGGGCAGAGCTTCAGCTTATTGTTCCAGTCAAAATAGAATTATCGCCCTGAGGCCGTGGAGATCAAAAAAGGGGGAATGAACAGCGAAGGCAGTGAGGGAATTGCTGGAGCACTGATTCTCTCGCCAGTGTTGGGAGCTGACGCTGGATTCCTGTAGACACAGGGAATGATGAACTGCTGAGGGTGGGAGTAGCAGCCTCTCCTGGATGCTTGATCCTCTTTCACTCCTCAACAACCTCTGGCTTTCATAGCCTTCCACTTGGATTTTTTTTTTAGAAAACACAAACCCATTGCTCATTTTCTTGTGGCATGACACATTCTGTGACAGTGTTCACAGGGGTTTTTGGATGAGGGAAGAGATGAGGATCTGACTCCATGTTTTCAGAAGGCTTGATTTCTTATTTTATGAATATATATTACATTAAAACTATACTAAAAGAATAGAAGAAAGGATTTCATCAAAAGGCTAGCTAAGAATAGAATAGCAAAGAATGATAACAAAGGCTTGGTGGCTTGGCTCTCTGTCCGAGCCAGCTGGGCTGTGATTGGCCAGTAATTAGAAACATCCAACATGGCCAATCACAGATCCACCTGTTGCATTCCACAGCAGGCAGACAATCAAGTGTTTACATTCTGTTCCTGAGGCCTCTCAGCTTCTCAGAAGGAAAATTCTAAGGAAACGGATTTTTTCATAAAATTTGTCTGTGACAGCACTCTATGCAATAAGATGGACAAATGCAAGGGGGATCTTGAACATGGGACAGCACAAGCTCTTGCCAGCAAACCCTCCACGGCCAAAAACATTGGAGTCCTAATCCGAGTTGGAACAGGAGAGGGAGGCAATGCTCTCTGGACATCTCAGTCTCCTCTGGAGGCTGTGACAGGCTCTGGGGCAGGATCAGTGATGCCCTGGCCACACAGAATTCCAACCAGGCAGGAAATCGAGGCAGAATCTGCCTGGTGTGCTCTGTGTGCTGGTGATGAATTATTCACGCCCTCCCRGCCAGCATTTCCAAAAAGGGCCACCTTAGTGATGAAGGAAGGACACAGGGGGAAGGTGGCAGGGCCGGGTCCTGCAGGAACACCGCGCGCTCCCAGGAGCGGAGCGGGCGCGTCTCCCGCACGTCTGCGCAGAGCAAACACAGATTATGCCGTTTCTTCAGGCCTTTCATTTCACACGTCATTTTTTCTATCTAAGTATAGGTTTACACGAGAGGTAATTACCATCCTTTCACAGCTCTTAGTGCAGAGCAAAATGAGACGGAGTATTACATTCGTAATCTAATCGTAAATAAAAAGGGCCGTAATAACCCCCAATTAGCACATTAAAGTGTGTCRAGGACTTGTTTTACCAATCCGGTGTAAACAAGACCCCTGGGAACACCTCACATTGCTGAGGCAGAACTGGTGGGTCCCTCTTCTCCCTCACGGAGCCAAGTTATGCAACACCCTGAGCACCAGCTCTTAGTTGGAGTCAGACATGGATTTTTCATGAGGATAAATTAATTATGGGCAATTCTGTTCCCTCTGCTGACACATCTGGTGCCAGGCAGGGAGGAGAGGGATGGAGTTTCCTCTTCCAAGCTGTTGGGACACAATTGCTGGTTCCTGTTGGAAGGTTGTGGGGAAGCAAATAGAGATGAAGCAAAAGGGTGGTGTGAAGATGAAGGTCAAAAATGACCAGGAGCCCATTGCTGCTCTCAGAATTAGGCACTGAACACAGCATTGGATGAAAAACATCACCCAGCACTCCAGGGTGGGTGGGCAAAAACTGAGGTGGGGGCTGATGGGGTCACCCCCATGCCTGGGTTGAACCCGATGGAAGTGCATCAGCCATCCAAAAGGAGATGATAGTATTTTTTTGTCACCTTCTGTAAATACATGGAAGGCAAACAGGCTCAGGCCTTTCCCATAGCCGTGATTGCAATCCCCCAGGGAGACTCATTTTCAAATGATCTTGTTAGACATTGTTAGGAATTGATATATTTGCATAGCATGAATGTTAAAACTCAGAAAGAACTCAAATGCCAATTAGAACCACGGCGTTTTTTTCCCCCCCTCATTAATCAGTCATAAAAGAGCAGCTCCAGGTGTTTTTCCCTGACTAAACGCCGGCAGAACTCTGCTGTTATTAATCTTGATGACCCAAGTGCCATCACCATACACAGATTTCAGCAAAGTGATGGAAGACTGGGAATGATGCAAAATGGGAGGTGTAAGAGCAGCCATGGATCACTCCCAGGGCCTGGGCACCACCCCTGGGATAGCCCTGCTGGGATAACCCTGCTGGGATAACCCTGCTGGGATAAAACAGGCTTGGAATGCAGCAGTCAGGAAATGCTACTGGGATAGCAGCACTGGGATAACCCTACACTCTGCATAAAATCAGCAACAAACCYTGGAATTTCATCCCAGAAAGCAGCGAGGAAGTGATGAGTCAAGCAGGACCAGGCTGAGAAATGCCTGTGCCAATGTTCCAAGGCAAGGACTACAGCGCTCAGGTGAGGGAAATGCCATTGGGAAAGTAAAAGGCATCACAAATCAAACAAACACACAGATGGGTTGCGTTGTGGCACCTGGCACAGCCAGGAGGATCTGTGCTGAGTCACCCCCTTGGCATCTGGGCACCCAGAGTTTCCTTTCTGGGGCAAGCTCCCTGTTTTGTCATCACTTGTTTTCCTTGCTGGGCTTCAAATGGCACAGCCTAGCACGGGGGTTCCATGGCAGCTCAGCTTTGGTGGATACTGGTTAYGGAGAGGAGGACCTTGGTAATGAGCAGGGCATGAGGGCAGCCCTTGTGCCAGCAGGGATCGAGGCAGATGCCAGCCTTGTGGCTATCCCAGCTGGGACATGCCAGCCTTGTGGCCATCCCAGCTGGGACATGGCAGCCTTGTGGCCATCTCAGGTGGGACATGCCAGCCTGTGGCCATCCCAGCACATCCCAGCCATCCCAGTTGGGACATGCCAGCCTTGTGGCCATCCCAGGTGAGACATGCCAGCCTTGTGACCATCCCAGCACATCCCAGCACATGCCAGCCTTGTGGCCGTCCCAGCTGGGACATGCCAGCACATGCCAGCACATGCCAGCACATGCCAGCACATCCCATCACATACCAGCCTTGTGACCATCCTAGGTGGGACATGCCAGCCTTGTGGCCATCCCAGGTGGGTCATGCCAGCCTGTGGCCATCCCAGCACATCCCAGCCATCCCATCACATACCAGCCTTGTGGCCATCCCAGGTGAGACATGCCAGCCTTGTGGCCATCCCAGCCAGCACATGCCAGCCTTGTGGCCATCCCAGCTGGGACATGCCAGCACATGCCAGCACATGCCAGCACATGCCAGCACATCCCAGCCATCCCATCACATACCAGCCTTGTGGCCATCCCAGCACATCCCAGCCATCCCAGCACATGCCAGCCTTGTGGCCATCCCAGCTGGGACATGCCAGCACATGCCAGCACATGCCAGCACATCCCAGCACATCCCAGCCATCCCAGCACATGCCAGCCTTGTGGCCATCCCAGCTGGGTCATGCCAGCCTTGTGGCCATCCCAGCACATGCCAGCCTTGTGGCCATCCCAGCCTACAGGCAGTCAGAAGGACATTGCCAGGCTGTTCTGAGCCCTCCCAGGAGGAATCCAATCAGCTTCACGGTGATTAATTACCCGGCCATAGCCTCAGGTGCAGYGCTCCCCTGGGACAGGACAGGGCAGAGGCACAGCCCTCCCCTGACTCCCACCTGGGAATAAAACCTGCATGGGATCAGCTGTAATTAGCAGCACCCAATTATATATCCCACTACAAATGATGATGAAAAARGCAAAAACCCTGAACTAAAAATATCTCCCCTGGGAGAAGTGTGGCCAGTGTTTAAGCTGATAAGACAGAGAGGAAGAAGATGAAGCAGCAAACTGTCCTTCCACTTAAAAGGTAGGGCTTCAGATATGCAGATTTTCAATAAGCTTTTGAAATTCTCTAATAAAAATACTGTTAAATATTAATTATATTGCTATTTATAAATCTATACATAATTAATAGGAAAAATTAATGGAGCAAGGRTTGGTTAAGAACTGTCTTCTAAATATTTGAATAGTGAAACATAATTATGTTTTGATGTGAAAATGTCAGGAATACACTGAAGTGTTTTTCTATTATTGAAATGAGCGAAACTTGCTGGGAACTGCAGCCCTGGGAAGGGGCTGTTTCACCTTGTTCCACTTGACCCACCGAGTTTTTGTGCACTTTGCTGCCTCTGGATGGTGAGTGCCACTGGGAGTGAGAACTGTGGACACAACAAATTGTGTTTCATCCCTTTTTCAGGCTACARACCCCATCATGACCCAGCTGGAGATGCCCTGGGTGCTGGTGGGGAGCAGCACCCTCCTGACAGAGTGGGGACAGGAGCACAGCAGTGGCCAAGGACAGGCCACACACATTGTGGGAACCTTGCAGAGATATCCAAAATACTTGGCTGCTTTGCCTCTTTTTGGGGAGATTTCATGGGAAAGAGATGCCAGGCTGTTTCCTCTGGAGTTTGTGACCTCTGCCGCATTTCAAGTGAAATTGGGGTGGAACGACCATGGAGGGAAGTGCTYGATGTGAACCCAGTCTTGGACAGCTGCTGGGACCTGGAGCAGGGTTTCCTGGGCTCCCCAGGAGCATTTTTTGGTGTTTTGGGCAGATGCTGCACTCACCACCCTGTGCTGCTGCATCCTTGGGCAAGACGAGGGTGCAGCAGCCCGTGGCATCTCCAGAGTCCACCCACAGTCCTGCTSTGYAKGTTTGGGAGRGCTCTGCACTAAAAGCAACRCAAATCACACGTTTTTCTTTACAGCAGAACACAGAACAAGCTTTTGCACTTAGTCAAAATGCTTTTTTACCTTAAAAGTGTGATTTGCTGCAAGGGAACAATGAATTCCAAATAAGTTTTATTTGCAAATAGTCTTATGTGCCAGCTTGCTTTGTCCTGAAAAACTCCTGCTTGGTTCTGCTCTCTGTTTGGTTCTGCTCTCTGTTTGGTTCTGCTCTCTGTTTTTGTGTTTGCTGATGAATAGGGTCATTGAGAGATGGCTGGGATGGAGGGCAAGCCCTTAGCCAGGCTCTCTGGCCCGGCCCTGGCTTGCAGCAGGGGAACTCTGGCCAAGGAGATGGATCCTTGAGGACCTCCTGCTAAGGAAATGGCATCTGTGAAATTCAGATCCAGATGAAGTCTGAGCATTCAGCACAAGGAACACTGCCTCCATCACAGCATTGGATCTGCTGTGGTGCTGGGGTCTTCACCCTGTGTCTGCTCCCAGCCCCTGCCCCTCTGGCTGCTGATTTGGCTCCTTGGGGGCTCCCACACCAGCACAGCAGCTGGATCCCCCCTTGCCATGGCATGAAGGCAGAGCCATTGGGGCCACACATCACTCCTGTGGCACCAGGAGCTCATCCATAAATGTTCCAGAGGWGTTACACAACACCACGGACCCAGAGCTGTGAAGGATGTGGCGCACAACACGAGGAATTCAGCAGAGCATGTGAAAGATGTTACAAACCCATAYATTTTCCCCTAATGCAATCCTTATGCAGATCTGGGCACGGGGCWGGGCCCTCTCTGCCATCACTCACCCTGACAAATGAAACTTCCCCAAACTTTTGCACATGAAGGAAAGGTTTGCAGTTTGGTTTCCAGGTTTGCTYGTTTTTAAATGCGTAACATGAGTGATTATGCCTCAAACCAGATGCTTCAAAGGCCTTCTAACTTTCTGGAAGATTCATGGCACAGCTTCCCCATGTTTTTTGAAGAGGAAAGTACATTTATTTATTGCACTTTAAGGGAGAGATAGTATCTCTCAGCCAATTCCCTAAAACAGCTCTGCTGTCCTAAGGCACTTACTGAGTATTGCTCTGCTCAGCTAATATATTACTATATAAAAAGGGAACAAATGACCTTAAAATTCGGACATCTGTCTCTGATGGGTTTCTCTGTGGTTCTCAGAAAGAAGTAACAGAGACAGACCTCCCTCAGGCCTGTGCAGAAAGCAGGAGCTATTCTGGCTKCCCTGCTGYTCCTGCCAAAAATCTTTGGCTGGAGCAATGCCTGAGCATTTCTGTGTCAGCACAGGGAGAGGTGCCCTCTGCGAGGACCTGACCCAAAAGTGGGTTTTTCTTCATGACTTTGGGGACTCAGTGTGACAGTGTTCACAGGGGTTTTTGGATGAGGGAAGAGGCGAGGATCTGACTCCATGTTTCAGAAGGCTTGATTTCTTATTTTATGATTTATATTATATTAAAACTATACTAAAAGAATAGAAGAAAGGATTTCATCAGAAGGCTAGCTAAGAATAGAATAGGAAAGAATGATAACAAAGGTTTGTGGCTCGGACTCTCTGTCCGAGCCAGCTGGGCTGTGATTGGCCATTAATTAAAAACATCCAGCATGGGCCAATCACAGATCCACCTGTTTCATTCCACAGCAGCAGATAATCATTGTTTACATTTTGTTCCTGAGGCCTCTCAGCTTCTCAGGAGGAAAAATCCCAAGGAAAGGATTTTTCATAGAAGATGTCTGCGACAACTCAGGACTTGCCCCATCCCTGGGCCCTGCCCCACATGCAGCTGTGGGACACGGTCACAGCACCTGCTGGGAGGCCAGTGGTGGCTCCCAGTGCTCACACTGGGTTTGAACATGGTGAACATCCCCAGGTCCCTGCAGGMACTTCCCTTTTGGTGGGGGATGCTGAGGGCCCTGAGCCTGAGTGATGCACCAAGYTCCTGGTGCTTGGAGGKAGAGGAGATGAATCSTGAGGCTGCGCATTGTCACAGACRTYTCTTTTATGAAAAATCCTCTCTCAGGATTTTTCCTGCTGAAGCTGAGATGTTCAGCAACAAGATGTAAACAATAGGTTATCTGCTGCTGTGGAATGCAACAGGTCCATCTGGATTGGCCCAGCTTGGATGTTTATGGTTGATGGCCAATCTGGGGAGGGAACTCTCTCAGAGTCGGAGAGAACTGCCTTGTTATCATACTTTTCTATTCTTAGCTTAGCAAGCTTCTGAAAAGCTCTCCTGCTTTTTCTTTGTAGTATAGTTTTAATAGATGTATATATCATAAAATAATAAATCAAGCCTTCTGATAATGGAGTCAACCTTCTCGTCTCTTCCCTCAATTGAAAACCYTTGTGACAACTGTCACAGTGCATGGCTGTGCCTGCTCACCACGCTGTGTCACAACTGGCCCCTCCACTTGCAGGCTGAGCATCTGCCCAGTGCCATCCCCATGGCAGGGCCCTGGGGCACGTGCTGAGCCCCAGCCTGTGGCCTGAGCTGCTGGAGGCAGCAGTAACCCCTCTGTCCTTCTGATATCCCCCACTCTTCCCCCCAGGGTTGCAGGTGATCAAAAATGGGCAGCAAACGAGCAGTCAGCATTTGTACTTGAGAGGTATTTAAAAAGGTTAAAGCAAAACAGATCAAAACATCCTTTATTGTACAGCCTTTTCCCCAAAGTAACACGGTAGCCCTAAGGTAAAAATCAATGTTCAAAGCCTGTACCAATTTTCAGAGAGACAAATGCTGTGTTTAACACTTTGCGTCCTCGGTGTGCGTGAGGWGCTGCCAGTGGCTCCCAGTTAATGTCTTTGTACTGGTGAGGTGGTTCTGCAGATTGAGGAGAGAAAGAGCTAAACCAGGCACTTGTGGGAGCTCCTTTCACAGCATTTCACACTGAATGACTTTGGAGGATGCCGACACTCTGAGCTTGTCAGCCACATCTCCCTGGGACAAATGCAGGGATTGGGCTTCCATGCCAAATCAAGGCAGCACAGTGCCTGAAGATGTGCCAAGAATGCACTGCCCAGCCCCCAYGTCCCACTGGAAGAGCCTCACTGGGACCAGCATGGTGCTGGTACGAGCACAAACCAGTTTTGATGACCTTCTYAAGTCTTTCAACTCAGCAAAACCGRCAGCACCTCGCTCAGACTTGTAAGGAAAAGATTGGTTTTGTCCACAGGAGCCTTTCAGAGTTTGTGAAAGGTCAGTGGGGGATGTGAAACTCTCCACGGAACCACAGTGGATTGTTCAATTTACAAGCATCATTTGTTTCAGTGAAAGCAGRAAGTTATTCAGGTCCCTGCCTCAGCCCTGCCCGCTCTCACCAGAGGATCTGGATCAGAGCATCAGTGTCAGCCCCGAGCCCATGGGTCACAATGGCCCAGCAGAACATGAGTGATGCCAACAAGGCTTCTCATTAGCCCACAGCAGTTTAATTACTCGTTGCATGGATGTCTCCTCAGAGAGAGGACAAGGGGCATTGATTCTTGCTGCTTCTTTCTAAGCAAATGCCAGAGGTTTAATTCCTAAATTTTCAGACATTTTCCTGATTAGAGGCTGCTTCAAGTGCCAGGGAAAAGCCAGCAGTGGAGAAGAGGTTCAGGTGCCTCGTTGACCCTTGCTCTCCACAGGGATCCTGGCAGTGAWCCCTGATTCCCATTCCTGCAGAGCTGGTGCTCCTGCAGSCACTGGCTCTTTCCACACAGAAACATGTGGCCGATCAAACATGAAGCAATAAAAAAATTCCCTCAGCCCACAAACACCTTCCCCAGTCAACTGGGCATTTTCTGAGCTAAAAGGGCTTTTTTCTTCCTTGATGGATCCCTAGAACGATAATTGAACGATTTGCTGTAATAAAAAGTTAAATTGCATAAAATTAATATTGATCCAAATTAAGCCATTTGTCTCCCTTCCCTTTTCGGGTCCGCAAACACGATTATTGCTTTGGCTGTTACAAACCAAATACAATCACAAGTTGCAATCACAGCTTGTTTTCTGCCCTTTGCTCCCCCTCCCCAKCTCCCTTCTCTTGCAGGGGAGAAGGCAGCGCCTTTTGGATTTTCCTGAGCACCAGGATGCTTCTCTCACCCTGGCACATGCTCCAGCCTCAAATGTTTGCAGGAGGGACCACAGTGGACCAGGAAGGAGGAAATACCCCATTGACAGATTTCAGAGCCAGTTCCCTCCTGCTTTCTCTTCCCCTCCACCATTTTCTCATGGAGATAATTGGAAAGGAAGGAAGGAGCTATAAATACCTCTGGAAATTAAAAGGAGCATGTATAGTCCTGGCAGAGAGGGAAAATATCTGGAGGGTCTTGGCTCCTCTCCCCTACACCTACTGGCAAGTGTTTACTTTGAAATTTTTCATTTGTCTCCTCTGGGATTACAGGCAAAACAATATTTGACAGCCCAGGAAAACTGCGGTTTCTATGGAGCCAGGGATGGAAATCTGGCTCGGAGTAAAGCAGGAGCGGGAAAGCAGGGTTGTAAAAATGAGTGAGCCTCTGCAGTGGGATGTGGGAAAAGATGCCCCCACTGCCTGCAGTGAACCTCAGAGCAGGGATATGGCAAAAAAAGCACTTCTGGAGCTGGTGAATGGAGCCAGATTTCCAATGTCCACCTGCAGGTGGACACAGCACCTGAATTCCTACACAGAATCCTACAGCACTGCCCTGACAAACCCTGGGTTTCCTGGAGACCCCCTGGCTGCCATCCCCATGCCCATCCCCATCCCCATTCCCATGCCCATCCCCATCCCCATCCCCGCAGCACTGCCCTGACTAACTCTGGGTTTCCTGGAGACCCCCTGGCTGCCATCCCCATGCCCATCCCCATTCCCATGCCCATCCCCATGCCCACAGCGTTGCCCAGACAAACCCTGGGTTCCCTGGAAAATCCCCTGGCTGCCATCCCCATGCCCATCCCCATTCCCATGCCCATCCCCATCCCCGCAGCACTGCCCAGACAAACCCTGGGTTTCCTGGAGACCCCCTGGCTGCCATCCCCATGCCCATGCCCATCCCCAGGAGCAGCTCAAGGCATCAGCCTCCCCATCAAAACCTTCTCTCCACAGGCCAGGGAGCTGCTGCTCAGTGGCTCTGGGACATCACTGCTGGAACCAGAATTTGCTGGGGCAGAGTGAAGCAGAAGGAAATCCAGAAAACATATTTTTGCTGCATCTGGGCTTGTTCCAGACCAAGTCCCTGAGTGCAGGGCTACTTGCCAGGTCCAGACCCCTGCCTGGGAGTTGGAGAAAGTTCATGGGACTAAAGGGGTTTCAAACCAAACATTCCTGGCTCAGGGAAGCAGAGCTGTTCCTGCAGAGCCATTCCAAACCAGCCCCAGTGCCAAGCAGGTTTATTCTATAAACTTTGCAGATGCCGAGGCAGGGCAGAGTTACTGAAACAGCTCTCAATGGGCAGGTTTGGGGCTAGGCTGCCATGTAAAACTCCACGGAAATATTCGAGGCGAGCAGCTGGGGCCAAAGTCTGCCAGAACTCAGCCCAGAGCATCGCACAGGACCAGGGACAGCTCCCGACCGCAGCTCCTGGTGTGCCGGATTTACCAGGACCAGGGAGGAAGGAAAAGAAAGGGAAAGGCAATTGTGCATTCAGCTCAACCCTGGATTGTTCTTTCACCATGTTCAGCTGAGCTTTACAGTGCTTAATTTAAAGTGCTGTTCCGTGTGGGAAACTCGTAAAACACACGATCCATATTTATTATCTCTTGTTGGTTCTGACTGAAATCTTCCCATTTTGTGAGATTAAGAGGGAGGCAGAAAAGGCTCGTGCTGCTGTGCCAGCTCTGCCAGAGGGTCACACGTGGGTCTGTGCAGACTGACTATTGTATTGCTGGGAGTGTCCTGATGAAGGCAGGAATGATGCATTCTGACTCCATGTTCTCAGAAGGTAATTTATTTTTTATGATACTATATTATTATTAAAGAATACCTATACTATACTAAAGATATAGAAAGGATACGTACTAAATGCTCAAAAGATAATAATTGAAAACTCATACTGTCTTCCATAGTCCCCACACAGCTTGGCCCTGATTGGCCAAAGAGTGAAAACAACTCACAGCAGAATCCAATGAAACAATCACCTTGTGGGTAAACAATTTCCCAAACACTTGCACATGAAAAAAAATACAAAAAAAAAGCAAATAAATAAGAATTATTTTCCTTTTCTCTGAAAGCTTCTCAGCTTCCCAGAGAGAAAATCCTGAACAAAAGGATTTTTTCAGAAAATGTAAATGCCTAAAACTGACCATGCTTTGCTGCTCTGCTTGGCCACCTGCGACAAGGAAGAGTCTGCAGAAGACACTGCCCTTGCCAACATCAGCCTCCTGCCCTTATCTCTCATTCCTTCCCCTCAGGAAAACACAAACCAGCCGCACTCCCAAAGCCTTGGAGAAAAGGTTTTTTGTCCAGCTGCAGGTGGACAACCCACAGTCACCACACCCACAGGAGCTTAAAGAGAAGAGGAAACCATAGCTGAACCTTATTTTTCTAATAAATAGGTAGAACCCAGGATTTTTTCAGAAAAATGTAAATGCCTACAACTGACCATGCTTGCTGCTCTGCTTGGCCACCTGCACAGGAGAGTCTGCAGAAGACACTGCCCTTGCCAACATCAGCCTCCTGCCCTTACCTGCCATCCTTACCCTCAGGAAAACACAACCAGCAACTCCCAAAGCCTTGGAGAAGTTTTGTCAGCTGCAGTGTGAACAACCCACAGCCACACACCCACAGGAGCTTAAAGAGAAGAGGAAACCATAGCTGAACCTTATTTTCTTAATAATAGGTAGAACCAGGATTTTCAAAAAATGTAAATGCCTACAACTGACCATACTTGCTGCTCTGCTTGGCCCACCCGCGACAAGAAGAGTCTGCAGAGACACTGCCCTTGTCAACATCAGCCCCTTGCCCCTTAATCTCTCATTCCTTCCCCTCCAGGAAAACACAAACCAGCACCTCCAACCTTGGTAGAGAAAGGTTTTGTCCAAAGCTGCAGGTCGTGAATCAACGACCAGTCACAGCACACCACAGACCGCTCTAAAGAGGAGAGGTGAACCATAGCTGAACCTATATTTTCTTTAATAAAAGTAGGTACGAACGTCTTTCCAGAGATTATTTACAGAAAATGTGAAGATGGCTACAACCTGACCATGCTTGCTGCGTCTGCTTGCCGGTTACTCTGCACAAGGAGAAGAGTCTGCAGAAGACACTTGCCTTGCCAACATGCAAGCCTCCTGGCCCTTACCTTGCCACTCCTTGCCCCTCCAGGAAAACACAAACCAGCGAACCTCCAAGCCTTGGAGAAAGGCAGGTGGACAACCCACAGCAACAACACACCGCAGGAACTTGAAGAGAAAGAGGTAAACCATAGCTGGAAGTCTTATTTGTTTTAATAAATAGGTAGAACCAAGCAGCCTAGTCTGTCCTTTTCCCTGGGAATCCAGCGTGAGCAGCTGCCCCGGYCCTGCCCGCGCCTCGCAGCCGCTCTCCAGCCGAGCTCTGCTCCTGCCTATTCTCTGATGCCTTGTTGTCCTCCAAAGTGAACATGAATTGCTGCCAGCTCAAATTAGCATCTCCTCACAAAACTGAGCTGCTGGAGGAGGAGAAGGAGTCAGGATCTTCCAGCCTTTGGAGTTTGTTCAGCTTCTGTTACACGCTGCCTGATTGCCGATGGGTGGCTTTGGAAATTGGGTGTCTCTTGTCTCCTCTCAGATGGGAACCTGGCTCTTCTCAGAAATGCCATGGAGCAAACCTCTTGCACAGGGATCTCAGACAAGGCTCTGAGGAGGTTAAATTTTGTACACAGGACAGAGAAGCAGCAGCAGTTGAGCCAAAGGTACCAAGGGCAGGGTTTCAGCAGGAGATGCCAAGGATGTTTATAAAACTGCAAACCAACCCACCAAACCGACCTGCAACAGTGAACTGGCCTCAGAAACAGCTCAGTGATCTGCAGCTGGCCAYRGCAGCAGCTCCTGCARAMCATCCTGGAAATGCCTTGTGCAGGAGTTGGGGAAGAGGGGAATCCCTACTGCATTTCTTCAGAAACATGAATAACTGCAGGGACTGAGCTGGAGGAAGAAAACCTTTCACTGGGGCCATTGGTTATTTGATCGTGTGTGGTTGATTGCACAGCTTTGGTGTCTGACTGCCACACATGACATCCCCCTGGAAATGGCATTTGGCTGCCAAAAAAATGAACAGGAGCCAGAAAAAAAACCCCAGCTCAATCTAGATACTTTTGCCTGGTTAGTTTTGATTGTCCTTCCAGTCTGCTTGCAGACCCTGTGGAGGAGGATAGGCTTTTTATTGACCAGATAGCTGTGGCTGTAATCTCTCTGAAAATGCACATTAAAGGAATTTTAAAATCGAGATTATCTCCGTGAGTAGTCCTTAATGACTCCTTYGCAGCTGTTACAATGCTTATGTAAATATTGCCAGTGAATATTTAAGGCTCTATTAAAGAGAAATTTACTGTGCTGTTCATAATTGAATYTCTACATAAATCCCACTGCACAGGTTGGCTCTCTGGAGAGTCACTGCCTCCCTGTTCAGCTCAGTGTCAGGATCCTCCCCTCCACAATCCTGATGTGGTTGTGGATATGATGCCTGCAGCATCCTCGGAGAGACACAAACCCCTGGAGGGGACCTGCATCCCAACTCCTTTAACTTAAACARCTTCAAAATGTAGGAATAGTGTTCAAGTAGGGGAAAAAAGTTAAACTAGGAAGATGTAACAAAATGTGATTGAATTCAGTATGAATTAATATTCCAGGTGGGAGCAGTACATGTGTATGTATGCACAACTGCCATCAGCTCTTTTGTTTGAAGCTGGAGGAGCATGAAAACAGAAACTTGTCTCCTATCTGAGCTCAAACCTGCCAGAAGCAGCTGAGACATGAGGAGAGGCTTTGGCATTTCACTGGGCTCATGAAGAGAAAGCCAAATGAATTCAGATTCATCTGCACTTGAAAAGCCACTTCTCTGCAGGGCTGGAGCAGCAGATGGATGGAGAACAGGAGCACCAGGATCCTCCWGAGCATCTCCCACCACCCAGCACTGCAGTGCCCAGGACAGGAGCTGAACCAAGAGCTGAGCCACACAAATTCCAGCTTTCCCTGTAATGCTCTGAAAGATCATTACAATGAACTGAACAAGATGAAGTTCTCTGAACCAGATGGGCCTTTTCTTCTCCTTCTCCATTACCAGGTCTCAGTCTGCCCACACACACCTGCCCCTGTGGCATCCCCTTGGTCTCAACCCACAGCCACACACTCCCAGGAGCTTAAAGAGAAGAGAAAACCAAAGATCACAGCTAGCTGAACCTTATTTTTCTTAATAATAATTATTATTGAACATTTACAAGCAAATATAGCATCAGGATCTTAGGAAGATTTAATGGAAAAAAATTAATTTTCCTAAACTAATGAAGTACTTGAGCTCCAGGGCAACAACTGCTAATGGTGCTTCTATCTCAGCTGAAGAGGCAAAAAATTGTGTTTAATAGTAATTTTAAATATAGATTTGAGGTTCCTTCCCATAAATCATGAAGTCAGATAAGGACTGCGCATAATAACTTGTCAGATTACATAAACAAAACTGATTTCAAACACTTTAAAAAACACTTTTATTCCATTTGCAAGGCTGCATGCTTGTGAGGAGACTTCACATCTGCCTGAGCCACCACGCACTTAACCCTTCACTCGTGGCAGCTCTTGYCATTTAMCARCACCGAACGTGGTCATCATACAGCCTTTAAAAAAAGAATTTAAATTGTATGGACATGAATTTGTCCAGGGAGGGATCCTGGCAGCTGTGCTCAAGGAGGAGAGCTGATCCCCGTGCAGGGGTGTTGGGTACCTGTGTGACATCAGCCCCACCAGCACCAGATGTGTGTGATGGTGTTCACAGGGGTCTGATGTTGAGGGAAGAGACAAGGATCTGACTCCATGTTTCAGAAGGCTTGATTTATTGTTTTATGATATATATTACATTAAAACTATACTAAAATAATAGAAGAAAAGGTTCTCCTCAGAAGGCTAGCTAAGCTAAGAATAGAAAGGAATGATAACAAAGGTTTGTGTCTCGGACAGAGAGTCCGAGCCAGCTGAGCTGTGATTGGCCATTAATTACAAACATCCACATGAGACCAATCACAGACCCACCTGTTGCATTCCACAGCAGCAGATAATAAATGTTTACATTTTGTTCCTGAGGCCTCTCAGCTTCTCAGGAGGTAAAAAATCCTAAGGAAAGGATTTTCATGAAAAGACGTCTGCGACAGATGTGCGAGGAGATCCTGGGGTCAGAAGSAGCCAAAACCTCTGCTGGTGGCTCAGGGCTGCTTCCCCCCGGGTTTCCAGCCCCAGCAGYCTCCCAGCTCCTCACAGGAGCATTGTCCCTCCACCAGGAGCCCTGCATGCCAGGGAAATGCAGCATCCATCAGTTTTATTCCCTGTGTGCTGCCCTGAGACACCTYTCAGCTGCTGCCCTGCTGAGCTATTACCCTGAATGTAAATAATGGCCCGTGCTGTTCCACTGCTTCACAACAGGTGCTTTTTTAATGCTTCCCTCCCTGAATCCCTCTTCCCCCAAGGACCCCAGCACTCAGGCTGCCACGTTACTGCCGTGGAACCCCCTCAGCAGAGCAGCACCCTCAGCTCAGCATCTCCAGGGATGCTGGAGCATCCCTTTCACCGAGGGAGCAAACACTCCTCTCTGATACATTGAAAACGTCAGGATGATCATTAACATCCTCCCTGAACCTCTGCTCCCTTCAGTAAAGAGATGCTACGGGGAAAAAAAACCTCATTAACAAAACTGGATTAGCACTTGAGTGTCTGTAGACAAATATGGGGGATTTGTACCATGAGCCCTCCAAATTCACCATTTTCTGGTCTTGGACTATCCCTAAATCCCCCTGACAGGATAAGCATCCATCCCCAGCTTTAGGGCCTGTTGATTACCATGAATTATCACCAGTTTGTGCTGAACTGAACATTCCTATGAGGGAATGCCTGGGTKCAAGCAGTGGCTCACACTGAACCCTCTGTCCCTGGCCAAGGTGCATGGAGGGAGCAGGGCCACAGCTGCCAGCAGGACCAACTTCATGGTTCCAACTGGGACTCCTTGGAAAGCCCAAAAACCACTTCCCTTCTCCAGAACAAGCAGAGGGACCTAATATCTCCATCCCAAATGCCCTACCCTTTTCAGTGCTTTATAAACTTTTTATCCAGCTGTAAAATTTCTAATTATCCGAGGTAACTAACCAAYGTTGCATGAACTCAAACCGAGACTATTCCAGTCAAATACATAATTAAAAATTTCTGCTGTGCTGGTTCCTTCYCCCAGTTACATAAATTACTGTGCAGGGTGCAGCACCACAGCTGGGACCCCAGCTTGGTGGTCCTGACTGTGGCAAATGCCAGCACCAGGAGGGATGAGCTGCACCCTGCCCTTGCCCCCACTGCAGTAGCACTGTCTCTCCTGGCAGCATTCTCAACTCTCCCAGCTGTCATTCCCTGCTCTGTCTGCACTTTGGAGAGCCACTGGGAGCCCCAGGAGCAGGCTCAGGTGGCAGAGGGGGTGCCAGGATTGGAGCAAAGCACATCCTCAGCTCGCCCCTCCTCAGAATCTACTCTGGGAAATGTTGTTCTGTAAGGAGCCAGCAGCAGCTGGAGACTGGAAAGCCACAAAGAGGAGAGATTGTGGCAGGGAGAAGCTGATGCTCCCAGYTTCTCCAGGCTATGCCTGTCCCAGCTGCTGGGACCTCAGTGTTTGCATCTCACTGAGCACCAGGAAACTTCTGCGTCTCCTCAAGCCGTGCCAGAAAACCTGATTTTCCTCCTAATGATTCACCTGCCTCCACACTGCATCAAAGACATCAAGTGGGTCTCATAGCAACTGCCAGATTAGCACTTCTCCCTAAGCCAGGCTTATCACCACGAGGGGAAGGGCTGGGAGGGARTGTGTGTGATGCCAGCTGGGAAACAGGAGCAACCCCCCCTGACTGCCACATCCTGCTAGGGATGAGCTGCCTCTGGGCCCTTAGAAAGGACAAGCAAGGGCTGAGCCCCTGGCTCCTTGCCTGGCTCTTCAATAACCTCTGCCCTGGCCTGACCAAGCCTGCAAGGCTCCTGTCCCACACCTGCCTGTGAGAGGAGCTGACTTTCTGAGCTCTGCTTTGGCTCAGCTGTCTCCAGCTGTGGCCTCTGGCATGTCCATGTGTGCCATGTTCAGGATTCCCTCAGCTTCCCACAGCCCATGTGTGTCACTAGAGGAAACAAAATAAAACCACACACACGCTGGAACCTCCAAGGTAAAAAGAAGGGAAGTTTATTTTCTGAYTCCAACATTTATAGACTTTCAAAAGTGACAGTGGATTGGAGGATGAAAGYGCCACCTCTCCAATGACACTGGACAAGCCAACAATCCATCAGMTTTCTCCTCCTCCAGAAAAGAATGCAAAACAATAAATATTTACATAAAASTGTGTGAGAAACTCCATYACAAGAATGTAAACATCAGAAGGCTTAGGAGAACTTAGAAGAACAAGGCAACACATGTGAGCAGGGAGAGGGTCTGCAGAAGCTTCCTGTGCTTGTGTCCATGCTCCACGTGCACTTGAGTTTCCTGTGGAGTGCTGGGCACTTGTGTTTGGGAGTGCTGGCAGAGGGTGTCAGCCCTGTCCAGCTGCAGGAGGGATTCAGGATCACAGAATCACAGAATCACAGGAATCCAACCGAATACACTAGAATCAAAGAATCACGATACAGAATCACAGAATCAGAATCCAAAACACAGACTGGTTTGGGTTGGGAGGGACCTTGAAGTTCACCTCGTTCCAACATCCTTGCATTGGGCATTGGACTACCTCCCACTAAAACCAGATGCAGGTAACAACCTTCCCATCTAAACCAGGTGCAGGAACATCTTCCCACTTAAAGGCATGGGTGTCAGGGTAACTATCTCAATCTTCTACCATAAACCAGATGGCAGGAAATCTCCCACTTTATACACTAGGTGCAGGATACATTCTCCCACTAATGCAGGTGGCTGGACATTCTCTCCTACTAAACCAGGTGCTAGGAACATCCCCACTAAAGCAAGTTGCAGGAAACATCCTCCCACTAACAGGTGTAGTATACATCTCCACTTAAAGTCCAGGGTGACAGGTGATACATCTCCACTAAACCAGGTGACAGGAAATCTCCCACTAAAGCAGGTGCGTGAACATCTTCCCACTAAAGCAGCTGGTTCACTAAGCGTGCAGAACATCTCCCACTAATACCAGGTCTGTTTCCATGGCTCCTTTTGCTCCAAGGGTGCTGCTGGAACAGCCCCAGCCCAGGCTGGCTGGCTGGAAGTGCTGCTGGGAGAGGGAGGCCAGCCATGCCAAGGGCTCCTGGCAGCCAACACGCACAGGGGTGGACAAGCACATCCTACTCCAGCCCAAATCCGCTTTAGATCAAAGGCATTTGACTCTGCCTAATTGCAAAGAGCCATCCCTCCTCCCCAGCCCAGCTGTAGGACCTCCCAGGCACCCTAATCCTGCTGCTGCCCCAGCTCTGAGTGTGGGGGCTGCCTGGGGGTGMCACAAGTCCCATCTCCTTGGCAGCACTGTGGCAAGAAGGGACAGGTTCAGAGCAGTCCTGACAGCTTCTGTGGCATTTTTGGAAAGGGCTGTGGCAATCCTGTCCTTTGGGTCTCACTGCTGCTGCTTTGCCCGAGCGTTTCCAGCCTCTCCTTCATCTCTGGGATTTACCCTGCTACCCATGGCACTGATCAGCAATGCCAGGGAGCTGGCAGGACCCTGTGACCCCCTGTCTATAGTAACACAGCTCTGGGGATTTTGCTTGCCAGGGCAGCTGGATACAAAGACATCTCCAATGGGAGTGTTTAAAGCTCCTCACCACAGATTATTGGAGGGTGCTTTAAACCCCAGGGCCATTTTCTGAGCCTAATTTTCCGTTCCAGCCCCTAACATTTCAATTTCCCCCTTCACTGATCTCTGGCTTTAATGGCTCTCCCAAGCTTTCCTCAAGTTGAGAAGTGCCCATTTGGTMCCATTCCTGCTGCATCCTACCAATGCCTCTTCTTCTTTCTTTCTCACACCCCTTTCCCTTTTCTCACCCTTTTCACCTTGAAAACACAGCCTCAATGTCCTCTCTTCCCTGGGAACTGCAGCACTGGCCCTGCCCCTGMGGGGGATGCTGCATTCCCCCTCTTGGCTCCCTCACATGGGGCTGCAGCTGGACCCTGGGAAGGMATTTCATGGAGCTTGGGAACTTTCMCTTCCCCTTTTCTTTCCTCTCTTTGCAAGCCAGRCTGGCACTCYCYGAGCTGACACTTTGTGCCWCTCTGGCAGGACTGAGGGCAGYTCTTGGCCACCAAACAGCTCCAAATCCATTCAGTGGGGCCCAGCAACCCTCGGTGGTCTCCAGTGGCTTGGGGGGCTCTCGTCCCCCTGCTTTGTCTGCTCTGTCCATGTGCCCAGGGCTTTTGGCTGGTTGCCACCAGCGAGGCTGCACTGTCCAGTCTCTTCCCAGCCCCCTGGGGATGGGATGCTCGGGCTTTGGCAGCTGCTGCTCGGTGCCACTCAGCTGTCACTGCCTTTGTCCCTGCCAGCAGGCTGTCTCCTTGCTGGGAGAGGGGCTTCTCAGCCACTCCCAGTCTCCCTGGCACTAAGCAGTGCTGTGGGCTCTGCAGGGAGTTTTCTTGGGCTGCTTCTTTTCCCATCCAGCCTCAGAGTYGTTCCTCTGGGATGTGAGCACAGCCCTGCTCTGCCCTCCCCTCTGCTCAAGGAGAGGTGACCTCAGTGCCTTTGGGAGTCCATTACTCAAAGCCAGACAATTCTAAAACCTGCCAGCACTCAGGGAAAGGGGTTTATTGGCATTTGAACTATTAGTCCTGGCACCTGGTTTTCAGCCACGCTCTCTGCTGGACTTGGAAAAATGCTGGACACTGAGCCAGGTTCTGGGACAATGACACTGAGCCAGGTTCTGGGANGACACTGAGCCAGGTTCTGGGACAATGACACTGAGCCAGGTTCTGGGATAATGACACTGAGCCAGGTTCTGGGACAAAGGATACTCAGCCAGGTTCTGGGATAAGGAACACACTGAGCCAGGTTCTGGGACAAGGCACACTGAGCCAGGTTCTGGGATAAGGGACATTGAGCCAGGTTCTGGGACAATGACACTGAGCCAGGTTCTGGGATGAGGCACACTGAGCCAGGTTCTGGGATAAGGGACACTGAGTCAGGTTCTGGGATGAGGGACACTGAGCCAGGTTCTGGGATAAGGAACACACTGAGCCAGGTTCTGGGACAATGACACTGAGCCAGGTTCTGGGATAATGACACTGAGCCAGGTTCTGGGATAATGACACTGAGCCAGGTTCTGGGATGAGGGACACTGAGCCAGGTTCTGGGATGAGGGACACTGAGCCAGGTTCTGGGACCTCACAGGTAGAGGGAAGTGAACAGGAGCCAGCTTGAAGGACTGTAGTGAATCCTGGTGTGGGATCCCACTGTCGCTGCCTCATGGTCCTGTGAAACCCAGGCCACAAACTATGGCCGCTGTGTCACCTCCATAGATTTGCCTTTAAAATAGCCCGAAGCCATTCCATTACGCCCTTTTATTAAATCTTGAATTCTCATTGATACCGTTTTCATGGAATCCATAATAACCACACGTGACGCGCTTCTGGAAAAAATCTATTCGGGGCCTCGTACCTGGAGCATTAGCTCATGTAATGCAGCTTCAATTACAGATGCAAATTCTGGAAGCTGCTGTTTTGGTTTCATTAAGGATAACAATATGAGATTGATGCCCAAAGCCTGTTTACCTGTCTCTGCATCGTTTACTCGCATCAGGTGTGTTTTGCACCAGCGTGTTTTGTGGGAACAGCTCATTGCGTACTGGTGTGGTCCCAGCTGAAACCAGGTGCTGGTGGGGAAAATCCTCAGGGTGAAATGACAGCATTCCAAGTTTCACGTGGTCGCTGTGTAAGGTGCAGATGGCATGGATGAGGAGGCTCCCTGCTAGGGGCTGTCCCTGCCAGGCTGTCCCTGCCACCGTGGTTGGCCTTGGTGCTGTCACCGAGCCTGCCAAGTGCCAGAAGGAGCCGCGGGATGGGGGGAAAGCAGAGGAGTGGAGGCATATGAGGATGCCTCTCCAGCTCTTGTTTCTAGGGGAGAGGCTGGTGGGAAGAGGAGATGCAGCTGCTTGGCTGCAGCCGTTCCCGGGGGAATGAGTATGTCCTTGGCTTGGCATCCACAGCTGCCGCAAGGTCACCTGAAGGGGACAGTTGCTTGTTGAGCCCACTGCACCACAGCAGAGGAGAAGGATAATCTGGAAGCATGTGCAGACATTTCTGGCTGGCAGGGGCTACATGCAGCTTTCTCCTCTCTAGCACCAGAATACGCAATTATAGGGTCGTTTTACACATTTCTTATAATTGAAACAGCACTTTCACAGCCTCTAAGAGGACTGTCCTTTGTGTGCACATGTATCCGTTGCTCAGGACACTAAGAAAAATAGGTATAGGCATACAAGGTGTAGGGCCAGAGCTGGAGGCACGACATGAGTGCTACGGATGCGCACTCGTCCCTCTAATTGACGAGAGGGGTGAGAGGCAAAGTATAGACAACACGAGCTCAACTATAAGCATGTATTGGTTCTTATGAGTTTTAGACACTGCTACAGGAAAGAGTAAGCCAAGTTGGAAATTAATGTCAAACTTCACATCTGACAGTCGTGAGCCTGTGCTGGAGGGCTGACCATGGTGCCTGGCCCAGCTGGCACCCCTGGCCTTGGGTGATGCCAACAGATCATCAGGCTTTGGGCTGAGCGGTTTGATGGCAGCAAGATATATGAATGGATAAGCACTGTAGAGCATCTCCAGGCCCAGAGGAACTGCATGGCAAGGCACCTCGTTGTGTCAGAGAAACCTGGTAAAAAGACTCATTCAGTGTACAGCGGGAGCAAGATGTGGAAGCTATTTCCTGGGGTCAGATTCCTCCCTGTGCAGGCAGGAAGCCAGCGTGGGGGAGGGTTGCCTGTGCTGCACAGGCAATGTCCCTGTCAGGGGCACCATTACCGTTCCCCACAGCAGGCATGGCTGCCCGCTGGAATAAAGCTGGTGGAGCTTTCCAGCAGATTGCCTGTGCCTGGTGTTCCTGGGCCCCATCTGGGAGCACAGCTCGCATTGGTAGGTGTTCACAGCCTCAGTGGGATGTCAAGGCTCAAGGCAGCAGCTGCCTTCTGCAGGCAGAGCAGATCAGTCTGTCTGCAGCACGCCTTGGTGTGGCAGTGCAGCCTCAGTGCAGCCGCTGGGCTGGCTGAGGGGAGGAGTGGAGCAGTCAGTGGAAGCTCTCAGGAGTTGACCTGAAGGAGGAAGTGAAAACTTCTCTTGCCTGGTGCCGGAGTGGGGCTGGAGGAGCACCCAGACAGAGAACGAGGTAGCAGCACTGCTCTGGCAGACCAGCAGCAGGAACCACCGTGGCCAAAGACTTGAGTGGCTTATGTGTCCAGGCACCACAAGCCAGGTGATGGCTGGTTTGGCTTGGTTTCAATCCTGGCTTTGGGGCTTTCTCCGAACATGAAGGTGTTGAGATTCCGCATTATTCTTGTCCTTAATTCCCGCCTCTCTTTGACTGAAAAACACCATGGGGAATAGATTATACAAAAATCTGTAAGGTTGATCGCGGCTGACGCTACTTTGCACAAAAGAGGCATTATGGCGATACAAGACCGTAGTACACCCGGGCCTAAGCTGGTGCATTAACCAGTGCCCACCAGCAGCCGACGGATGCTGGGCGACCTCGCAGGGAGGGACAGTTTGGGGCAGCAGCTGTGCTGGTTTTGGTGACAGCCCAAGCCTGACCCTGCCCTGGCACAGAGAGCTGTGTGGTAAGCCACGCCGGGAACAGCCGGCAGCAAGCTGCTGCTGGCGCCCGTTCTGCCTAAGCAACAGCAAATGGTTTGTGTTAAACAATTAACAGATAATGAGGTCATCATAAAAGATCCCAGCTGTGGTCTTTGGAGGATGTAGCAGCAGTCCCAGCACAGCCCGCCCACAGGAGATTAAGGACTCTGGAAAATCTGTCTCGGCTAATTAAGACTTCAGCGGTTGTTCTTAGGAGATGGGTGTATTGGGGCCATGCTTGCTTAAAAATAGGCGGGTTTTTTGTAGAGGAAAGAAATCCTGGAACAAAAAGCACAGAGCAGGAGCGATTCTTGGATGCTGATCCACAGCCAGGCAAAGGGGCACAGGTTTAGGGCAATGGGTGGATTAAGGAATGTGTATGCGCTGACAATGGCTGACAGGGTGTGGTCCTGCTGGCAGCTGTCTTTGGCACACCCAGCTGTGCTACAGCTCATTAAAATGTCAACGGACAATGTAGACGCAGGAGTGGGCCACGAGCGACAGTGATGTAGAGGTGATTGTCTTCACATTGAGGGTCCGAGATTGCAGTTAGGAAGACATGCTTCTGTAGATGGTAAATAAATAGCGTGTAAGGACTTTTTGATAGGATCTGCTGGTGGTTGGTGCTGTAACCAATTCCCTATTGAATTCTTTAGATTTAACTTTAAGAAATCGTTGGTTAGCTGCTGTGTCAGTCATCTGCTCGTCTGCCATGAGCGACTCGCTGCTCGATGGACCCAAGTGTGAGAAGCTGAGCAGAATGCAGGGATGATACTGAGAGTAAAATCCGACCCTGGAAGAAAGGACCACCTGAGGAAGAGAAGAGAAGTGGTGGTCCACAATCACCAGCCACAGACCAGAAAGCTGCAGAGGAAGGAGGAAGGAGGAAGGCCCCACTGGACAACAAAACAGAGAGCAGAAACTGAGCTCCCCCAGGAATCCCACAGCTCCACAACAGGCCAACGGGGGAAGGAGTAGGGAGAAACGCTCTAGCTGTGGGAGATCATCCATGCAGTGATGGCCAAGACTTGGTGCAAAATCCACATGTCGTTTGACGTTCAATCTTGATTCTTTTGTCTTCCTTCGTCCTTCAACAGGGTATTCCATATGGGTGAAACGCTGTAAAAGATATAAAAAAAAAATAATGGTTACCCTGTACCTAACCATTCGTGTTTAGCCAGTAGGAGACTCAAGAAGAAGCCGTCTATGGGACAGAATAAATAATTTTTATAAAAATAGAAATCACCGCTATAAAGGTAATGAAGTTGCCAAGGAGCACGTTTTTGGGAGGAGAGAAAGGGAGAGTGTGCGAGGTAAAGAATCGCTCGTGGGAGGGGAGAAGGAGGAGGAGGAGGAGAGGAGGAGGAACCAGCAGAGGGATGGAAAGGGAAAGATTGAGCGCCTAGGAGCCCGGCCATGGACGGTGACTCTGAACCTGTGCAAATACATTACCATTATGTGCCATGAACCGATGCAAAGACTTTTGGCAAAAAGAGCGGAGACCAACAACCGCCTGGAAATGGTGTGGAGGACCAAGTGGGGCATCTCTTCTGGTGGGGTCATTCCTTCCAGTCCATACATACGTATATTTGTGTTAGAGAGAAAATATATACATATAGCTAGTATACAGACACACAAACAACTTTTGTTGTAGCTGTAAGCAAGTTTTTGAAGATCTTAAAATACTGCATTTTTAAAGAAAGATGCAATGGGCTAAAAGTCTCATTTCTTTAACACGTCATCATGCAAACTGGTGATCTGATGTTTTCTACTTTTGGCAGCTTCCTTCAACCTAATAATGTGATATATATAAATAGGTAGACATAATATGACATGATATATGAAACGTGGGTGTGTATGCTTATATGAACATATATAATGTTATGTAGTAACAATATAGTATAATATAATTGTTGGTTCTTGTTTGGAAATGCTTTTCAGCACGATGACCGTGGGTGGAGAGAGCAGCTGGCTTGTGCGCTGCCGGGCGGGGAAAGCAGAGGAAAAAGCTTCTCAAAAACCATCCAGATGCAACAGCTCAAGGCGATTGCTGAAAGGTATTTCCAGGCGTCTCTATCCGATACATCATCACAGGTTGATGGGAAGAAGCTGGAAATCCTAGGGGCCTGCCCCGAGATTCCACAGCCTGCTAGTGATTCTGCCGGTGCTAGCATGACACCTCCAGGGGTGGACGGGGCAGATTTAGTGGGTGACTTCCAAAAGATGCAAGGCCTCTCTTGGAGTCAGAAGAAAAAATTGTAAGGAGTGGGGTGTGGGAAGGGTTTTTTGGAAAATGGCCTTCTTGATTGAGCCACAGCGCACCAAAGTTAATCTCGAGCCCTGTGTGAGAGAACCAGAGGAGAGGAGCCATGTCCTCCTCTCCCCGCCTGGGGTCTTGTGGGATTGAGAGAACTTCTTCCTTTGTTCTCCTGGTCTTGGCTGGAGCTCTGCTGCAGCAGAGACGACACAGCGCGGCATGTCCAAGCGAATCCTCTTAGTAGACTCTCTTAGTAAGTGTTACAACAGGAATTGTTTGCAGGGGAAGCAACGGATTCTGCAGCTCCAGTTTGGTGGTGTTGCTCTATGGAAACACGTCAGCGAAGACGTCCATCCAGCACGCTGCGGGGGTGGGTGGTGTTCGTGGGTGAATGACACACACCGCTCTGTCGGCAGTCTTTTTCCAATGGAGTACAGAGGTGCTGCATAGAGCCGTCTGACAAATCAGACACCTGGGGATATGGTCTCACTTGGGTCCCTTGCAGATTTTAAAAGGGATGGGAAGAGATCAGCAAGAGAATCAACCAAAAAGTCCTCCAGTGTCTTTTTGTAAACTGCCCTTGGTAAAATACTAAGTGAGGTGTTTTTAGAATTGTCCAGATGCCACGTTTACACTCCCCACTAGATATGACTCAGCCTGCCTTTTCTTTATGATAATAGAAACGTGACAGTTGAAAAAACGAAACAGAAGAAAAAAAAAGGAGAACCCTGTGGTGGTTGGCGCATAGCCCACGCGTGACGGGTACTCTTGGTTCCCCAAATAGTGTCCTTATCTGTCCTTTCCGCATGATTGCAACTAGTACTGGATTATTTGGTCCTTGAATTTTCTTGGACGCGGGCCGTCACGAACACAGAAGTCTTCCTTGGCCAGCCCTGACAATAGAGTACACGCATGAAGGACTTGAGGCACCAACATCATTCGCCCTGGGCAGAGCTGTGTCTAACCTGGGGTGGCTGCATC
This sequence comes from Sporophila hypoxantha, assembly GCA_002167245.1. NCBI lineage: Eukaryota > Metazoa > Chordata > Aves > Passeriformes > Thraupidae > Sporophila > Sporophila hypoxantha. The sequence goes on from NDFG01000306.1 coordinate 808,413, forward strand.
GTCCATGTCCTCTCCAAGAAGACGATTGGAGTGCCTCCAGGGAGAAGAACGGAGACAGTGTTTTGCCTAGAGCAAGTGGCCCTGGCAAAGCTTTAAGCTGTCCCTTGGGGGAACGTGGGGAGTGTCTTCTTAGGAACTGTGAGGTCTGGGCAACTGCTCCCAGTAAGGTCATCTTCAGTGTCCTGGGGGCTTCCTGTGATGCTGGCGTATAGTGGTGGCCAGCCTCTTGGCCCACAAGGCTCTCGCTCCCAATTTGGACTTCATGGGAATCCATCCACGCAGCCTTTGAGCCATGTTCCTTGTGCTTGTCCCCTGTAATCTTCCCTATTTATTTCATTCCCCACAGTATTCCCCAGTGTAAAATCGCGGTAGCAAGTGTGACATAGAAATGTATCTCACGCTCCTTCATTAGCAGGGCAATCTGAAAGCAGCAGTTCCTGTGTTTTACTGCATGGATGGAAACCTGCTTCACGCAGGGAAGCTTGTCAGGACAGAAGCTGGAGGGTGCCAGGGCAGACAACTGGTGCAAGACAGTGGTAGATGGTGGGCAGTTGGTCATGGAGAGCAACGATGGCTCAGCGAGGAAATGTCCCTGTGGAGCTGGGGAAGAGGAAGGGAAGATACGTAGTGTGTATTGATGTGGTGTGTGTGGTGTGTGTTGTGAGAGAGAGAAGAGGAAGGTGAATCCATGCAACCCTGAGGACGGGCACAGTTCAAGGGCAGGGCTGTGCATGAGCTTCCCGCCCCCCAGTCTTTCAGCCAGGACATTGTCCCTGGTCTCCCGAGAGCTGAGCAGTGAGACCAAGGGAACAAAAAGTAGATGCACAATTCTTCCCTTAATTTATAAGACAACATCAAGCGTTGCACTTATCAGAAGGAAAGCCTCCCCCATCCATGCTGGGGTACTTGCGGTGGAGGAGAGCAGGAAGGAGGAGGAAGGAGGCTGGATGGAGCTGCGATGAGTGATGGACGAAGGCAGGAATCCGAGGCTTCCCAAGGTCTTGCACAGTGAAGTAGAAATGAAGCTGTGTTGATCGTGGCAATTCCACTCCTATTGATGAAAGCCAAAAAACAAGAAGAGAATGAAGAATAGAAAGTCGCATTTTCGATGGCTTAGTCTAGTTGAGGAGATGTTCCCCACCGTGGAAAAGGCAGGGAAGCATGGTGTTCTGCAGAACACGCTCGCTGTGGGAGCTTTGTCATATTTTTTGGGCACATCTATCTCACCCAAAGGTCCCTGGAAGCTTGAAAAAAGAAAAGTTTGCTCTCTTGCTTTGCTGAGTAAAGCCCTCGCAGCTCCAGCTGCTGGCTTGTTTTTTTCAGTCATTTTCCAGAGTTCCCTAGCCCTGAACAGTCCCTGAGAAAAACACACCAATGGCAGCCAAGAGGCAGCCCACATTTCCCCAGACATGTCATGGGTGTCTGTGTGTCACTTGTGGCTCTCTTAGAGAAAGTGGTGTGGCACAAACCACCCGTGGACAAGGAGAGGTGGGCTCTCCCTTGGGCTCTGCAGCAAGGCCCCAGGCTTTTTCCCAGGGCTGTCCTGGGACTCTTCCTCCCTCCACATCCCTTGCAAACCCCTGAGCAGGGGCCCAGGATGTGAGCCTCCACACAGCCCCTCCCCACCGGGCCAGGGTCGGTTGCCGGCTGCTGCCACCAGACACCGGTGGGCTTTGTTCCTGACCCAAACTGAGCAGGTTTGGCGGCTCCAGGTCTGAGCTCCCATGTCATGTGCACCAACAGGTAGGGCGGCAGGGTGTTGCTCCTCAATACCCCTGCCCTTGTGGAAGCCCACGAGGGGCGCTTCACCCCCACAGCACCCCGGGCAGAAGCCGGCCCTGGGCAAGCCGCCTGTCTCTCCAGAATCCGATTGCGTTTACCTTCACTTCTGTCTTCCCAAGTCTGGAGAAAGAGGGCGCCGGTGTGGTGGGCAGGAGCCCGTGGCTCCAGAGAACACCGAGTGCCCAATGGGACACCATGGGGTCAAGGGACGACCGGAGCCTAGCCAGGTAGGAGCGATGGCAAAGGCTTGGCGCGCGGGGAAACGATTTCAGTTACCTCTCTTCTCACTGGCAGCCTTGTTGCGAAGGGAAAGTAGTTCAGCTTGAAACGGTTAGTTAAATAGTAGAATATTCTATCACATAATTATTTTTGTATATATATGATAAATTAATATAAAAAAAAAATAAAATAGAACAAAGAATATATCTTTTGCCTAAGTCTCACGCCCACCCATTCAGGATGAATGTTGGTTGGAATTTTCGTATCAACAGATATTAAATCTGTACGCGATTTTTTCAAAGCAGCAAAAATCCCTTTTGCCAATGTTCAAGTCTGTGGTTGTTTGGTCTCCCGAGCTCATGTAACGCTTCTCACCATTTTTAAGAATTACTCTCAGCATTTGTAGACATATTTTAATAGTGTAAACGAGTGAAGATAATATTTACTTTGAAAATAAGTAATAGCGTTGCACAAAAATGTACCACTAAGGGCACAGATTTCTAGACCCAGATTCTCTATTTTAGTTCGAGGGGTTTATTTTTTTGTTTGATAAGGACATGTACCAGTTGAAAAGTTTTACACTTTATTATTTATTTTGCCAAAAACTACGTTTTCTAACAGAGACAGTTTTAACATTTGTAACCGTTTTACAATGCACTGAGTACTTCCTGTTCATTTTTCCTTGGGAAAATCCTGCAACGCAGGAAGGCCCCCGGTGAAGCGCCGTCACCTTTTGGCATTGTGGCTTGCCCCACCCCCCGCAGCGCGAGCTGGGCAGTGCAAAAGGACCTTTTTTCTTCCTGAAGCGGGTTTTTAATTTGTCCTCTGTCCGTGGAAGCCGTGTATTTGAAGCACTGTAAATGCCACCCTGTCCCCTTGCCCTCTGTATATTTATACTCTGATGTTGCTATTAAAACTGATATGAGAAACCGCGCAGCCGCTGGTGACTGGGTTCCTCCGTGCGCGGTCCCGGGGAGGGGACGGGGTTGGTTTGGTCTCCAGGGGGATCCATGTCTCAGCAAGGAAGTCTTTCTGGGGAAATCCCCCTGTTCCCAGCTGTGCACACCTCGGGTGAGAAGCAGGGGAAATGGCCCTGCCTTCATCCTGGGAAGAGGGTCTTGTGCATCCCCTTGGAGTCCCCGCCACAGCAGTGCCACCTCCACCACCCGTGGGCACAGGCGGGAGGGTGCCAGGTCCCCAGGCTCACCCAGTGTCCCCCAAGGCATTGAAGGATGCTGTGTTGCCTTGGACAGCTGCTTGGAAGAGGGAAGACATTGAACAGGACTGTTGGGGAGTTAATTAAGCATCACTAAAAGACGCCTTAAACAAGCAGCTCTGCTGTGAAATCACTTCATCCAGCTACATCTTTTACCCAAGGGAGTCCTGGCGCCATGAGCAGGTAAGTGGTGGCTCTGGTTTGCAACATTGAGTGTGGAGCAGGTGATGATGGGTCACACTCAGGCTGGCCCTGCTCTGCTGCTCAGCAGATGGACAGACCAATTGGACTGACGGATGTGGGCACTGGGCAGCACAAGGAGGGCTCTAGCCAGGCAGCAGGGAGAGCTCCCATAGCCCCCCTGGCTCCCACAGCATCTCCCTTCCCCAGGGCACTGTGGGACAGCGTGGCTTGTCATTCCTCAACAATGCCATCTTGACCTGGAAAGTGGGAAAAACCTTTATTGGTTCCATGTTGGCTTTGAAGAGGGATGGCCTGGGATGACAGAGACCAGCACAGCCACCTGCATTCCCAGGCTGTGGCAGCAGCCTTCCCACAGTGCCAGCACACCCCTCACAGCTCTCGCGTGCCAGCACCAGAGCGGATGCCACAGCCCCAGCCCAGCCAAATCTCCAAAAGCTCCATTCTGCAGGAAAAATAATATAGAAAAATGGGGAGGGACCAAAGTGAGCTGCTCTTCATTTTAAGGCCAAATTGCCAGCTTAAAATCACCGACAATGTGTACAAAGCGAAGAACAGGATGCGAATGGCCTCAGACTGCATATATCAGCCGAGAAATCTGTTCATTTCCAAATGCAAGTGGGATTTCAGGCATGAAATACAGTGTTAGGTTCTCATTCCTTTCCCTGCTATTTATCACAGCCGGAAACGTACTCACCAGCCTGAGCTGTTCCAAGTGACGCTGCTGGAGCGTGGAGGAGAAATATTGTGCTGAGCTGTGGAGAGAGGATTGGGGTGGACGAGGCAAGCAGCCAGAGGAAGAAAACCAAGGGCAAAACCAGATCCCTACTCCCTCCAGCACCCGCTGCCCCAGCATGGAGCTGGAGCATCCCTCCTGCTGCTCGTCCCGCCGTGCAGAGAGGGCCAGGGCACGGCCACCACACACCATGCCCTGGGTTAAACGGTGCCACGAGTGGTGCCCAGGGCTGGAGGGGCTGTGACAAGGGTCACCATCCCCTGTCAGCACTGGAGACTGCCAGCTCATATGTCCCTTCCAGCGCACTGCTCGGCGGGCGAGGCTGGAAAATGAGGCTGGAAACAAAACACCACAACACTGGTGCCGCAGCACACAGTTCTGATAAAAAGTAGGACTAAGCATTAATCACAAGTTTTAATTATTATAATTATACCGGGGCGAAGTAATTGCGGGGATATTTTAAGCTTCAATCAACACGCTATTTTGAAAACCGAAGCCTTGATTTACCCAGGGCAGGTGGTAACCATCAACAGGCACCCGTGCTGCTGGCAGCCAGAGGAGCCCACCGGGAGGGTTTGTGAGCTGCTTGGAGCTTCTGTCTTAAAATAGGGATTTGGGAGGGTAGGGGCTGAGACAGCGTGGGAAGGTGGAAAGGGGTCCCCATGTCCCACAAAGCATTGACTAGAAGTCTGGAATGCAGCAACAGGATGGCTGCAGGAGCAGCATCAGCTTCAGGAAGAGAAGCCATGCAGGATAGGCAACCCCAGCTCTGAGGGAAAGAGGCTGGGGCTGGATTGATGTAGTGATTGCTGAAATCATTTAAGCTTGTTATGGGGTTTCTATGGCCTCTGGCTGGATGTAACAAATTGTCTGCATCATTTTCCAGATGGATCATTCTTAAATCATCCAGGACAGGCTTCAGGGCTCTGCACTGAAGCGGCGGAGAAGCACTTTGGTTCAATAAATGCTGGAACGTTCTGTATTCAAGCGCTATTTCTTATTAAAAGTGTAAGTACATCATCCGCAGCTGATAGATCTCACAGCCAAGATCTCCTGCTCTGCACCTCTCTGAGTGCCCTTAGGTCCCCAAGGGATGGGGGACAGCAATGGGGGCCCCATGTGGGGTGCCTGTGGTGGCAGGCAGAGTGGCTCAGTGGCAGAGCAGAGGGAACACTGATGGATAAGGTTGCCCAGCAGCTATCCCTACTCCCTGCTTCCCCTCCCCAGGCAGGTACCAACCCCCAGCACATGCCCAGCTCCTGCAGATGGCACAGCCCAAGCAAGCCTGAACAAAACCTCATTAAAATTGAATTAGCTGACCCCTTATTATTAGAGCTGACCCCTGTCTGTGAGAGAAGGCTGCAGCCACAATCCCTCAGTAAGTTCTGCTGCAGAACAGAGGGTTTATCACTGCTGCCCTCGCTGAAGCAGCCCGTGGTGCCCCGGGGCACAGCAAGGTGCCGATGTGCCCGGCTCTGTCCACGCTCTTGGCTGTGCCCAGTGCTCCTGGTGAATGATGAGAAGATGAGAGATCGAGTTTGTTACTGCCAGGCAATTTGGGCTAACGAGCAGTTCAAGGCAGCGACGCCTCTTCAGCACCTATGAAAGTTATGGCAGGAGGGCTTGGAGAGGAAGAGCCCTGAGGGGTGCTGCAGTGGAGGAGCCTGCATGGCACATGATTGCACAGCCCGTGTGGTGCTTGTCCATGGTGGGCTCAGTCAGATGTGGGCTCAGCCCAAAATCTCCTCCAGCCCACCCTGGAATGGGCAGGGCATCTGCTCATGACTTGTGTGTGGATTGGCTTCCCCTGGGACTTCTCCTAAGGACTCAGGATGCAGTCCCCAGGTTCAAATGCCAGGCTTTGTATTGGATCTAATCTTGGTATTTCTGATGCTGGCAGGGACTGAGCCCCAGGGCTGTGGGACCTGCTGGGCTCTGCCAGCAGTTGCCATGTCTCCTCTTGTTTAATAAACGTAGCAGAATGAAATCCCTGTTGTTCCTGCTCATCTTCCGAGCTTGATTTTAACTGAAAACTGACAATTTATCTTAGTTCCTGTGTCAGCAAAACAGGACAGACTTTCTTGGGGGGTTTATTATCTTTCCCTTGCCAAATTTTCAAGCGTGAATAAGTGCTGTGGCTGGCGCAGAAGGACGGAGCAAGGCTGGTGTGGGTGTCCTGGGAGCACGCTCCTCCTCTGCCACAGCAGCTGAGAGCAGGAGGGGAAAAGCCCTGGTGGCACCTGGGGGGGCAAGGGACATCGCAGTGTGAAAGCCCATGTGGCACTCAGGTCACAGAGACAGCAGGCATTCACTCAAGCAGCAATGCAGGCGGAAAACGATGCGTGTGTCCTCTACCAGGTAGTGCTTTAATGACCCTGCTTGAGGCCTGCTGAGAGTGTCCTGAGACAGCCTCACTATGGCGCCATGTCCTGAGTCGAGGGCCAAACGAGAAGAGATTCTCAAACCAAGACGGTCTATTAAGGCACAGGTAACCTCAGGAGAAATACATTGTATTTCTCTGCGCCCACTATAGCATATGAGCACAGCTGGCCCTTCTAAATAAACACCGGTTTATAATAGGAAGAAAATACCACCTAGGAGGTACAGACTATCGAAACAACGAAAGTGTATGCCGTGATATGCTTATGAAAAGAGTCCTGTGTGCACAGGAGAGTTTTGTCCTTCCGAAGGAAAGCACCTCACGAGGTACAGAGAAAGACCACCTCAGCGAGTTATGCAGGTGCTGCTCAGTGGAATTATGCACAGGTATGCAATCGCTCCTGTATGGGTGCGCAGATGTTGGATGTCTCATAATTAATGCGCCGCATAGTCTACCAGCTCCAGCTCTGGTCACTTAGACTCTTCTGCAGATCGACAGATCAAGAGATATTGAGAAATCCAAACTAGTCTCGATTCCTTTCCTTTCAAGCCTTCGTGAACTGAATAGTCAAGGCTTCTCTATGTCCATTCATTTTGAGTGAGGTACGTTTTAAATATACTCAAAATGTTCTTATTAATATAGCATGATAATAGAATCATAATGAGCTCACCACAAATCAGTCACCTTCTGAGAGACACTGGAGTCCCACACGCATATCGGTTTAATTCTCAATCTGGTCCTGAGACCGGCTCTCTTGTTCATCCTCCACAGGATCAATCATCGACCCTGAATGTTGCTCCAAATAGTGTGAGCTAGCACTTAACAGGTTGTGGCGCCACGATGTAGGGCGCGCGAGTGTGAGAGGGTCTTAAGTGATATGCCTCCCAAAAAGGAAGCGCCACAGCTCCAACCTACCAAGCACGCTACCCAATGTCAGCCTCCTGCCGCGCACTAGAGTGTCTTCCTACAGAACTTCTCGCTGCCTAACCCACAGGAAAAAACTGTGGCTACTTTGCCCTGAGCGTGACGCTTATGGAGCATCAAACATCTTTTGCCATGAGGAGGAAAAACTAGAGGAATCCACTTCAGGATCTAACTATCCTCTGAAGAGCTCCCTCCTCTCCCATGAGAAGAAACCCTTGTCCCTATGCTTCGCGAGCTTCACACTAGAGACTTAAGGAAAATCAAGGCATGAGTCGACTTTAGTTGAGGTGTTGCACTCGCCCATTTTGGTTCACAAGCACGAGGCTTCCAAGGCAAGCCTCTCATGAGTGAAAGGCAAATCCCCACCGAGCGCGAAAAGAAGAGCTGGAGTGGGCCAGGATGTTCACTCTCGAGTGCTCGCTACAGGGTTAACTAACCTGCCCACCAGCACACCCCACACCTTTGTGCCCAAACTTAAGACCTCAGGGCCCAAGTCACTCCTCCCACCCTTCTTACAAAAGCCAAAGCCCAGGCCTCACTCGTGGCCCCCTTGCACCTAATAGAATACAACGCATGCAGCGCTTAGACAAATTTGTCATTGAATAAAATTACCCACACGTACTATTTCACATGCGATTATCCTAATTCTCACCCAACAGATCGCTCGTGTGCAGTGATACATGGGGCGACTCGCATCCACTGAGCAGGTCGTCCCTATAGCCAGACATAGAGTCTCCGGGCAGGGCGAACGAAAGCCAGCAAATGCGGAACATGTGCAGAGCCAAACCATAGTTCGTTAGATGTGCGGGTCTGTGAACAGCCAAGGGCGACAAGAAGCCAATGAGTCCACGATTAACATGTCCACAATGAATAGGCTGGCTTCGGATAGTGGAGATAGCTAGTCGAGCCCGGGCTCGTCAGGCGCCCTGCGACACATAAAAGCCCCACTACAGCGATCGAAGATCTGGTCGAGTCCACACCTCACATCTAAGACCAGCCTCTTTGAGTCCGGAACAAGCCATGCTCACAAGCATCATGGGATCGCTGTTCAATACTTTTGGGTTGCTGATGTCTTCCTGCCGCCATGGCATTCTCTCAGTGGGGCTAATAACGGAAGACAGGATCCCTTTCAAAAACCTCGGGCCCTACCTATCGCCTAGGTGAGCAGGCACACTCTGCGCACAATCCGTGGCAAGCGCTTTAACTGCGCCTCTCGCGCGAGGTGCACCTTGCACACATCCTCACTCCCGTTGGCGCAGAAGCTCGCTCAGTGTCATTGTCCCAGAACCTATGTCAGTGTCATAGGCTCCCAGAATCCTCGTCGCAGCTCAAGTTCACTTTTATAGTTCCCCAGAACCTCGGCCGTGCGACTTGCAAGGGGTCATGTGTCCCGAGAGACTGTGGCCACGTGGTCTCTCTCTGAATCCCCGACCGAATCGTGGCTCGAGGTGTCATGTGTAACCCCAGAAAATCTAGCTGCCACTATAGGGCTAGTACATCCAAACATGAGATTCTCGTCATCACACACCCTGCGAATGTCACAGTGTCCACTCCCCATACCCAGAACCGCCTGGCACCACGTTGGCGCATTGTGAGCAGCGCACCAGCACCATGAGGAGCTACGAGTTGCATTCCTTATGCACCAAGAACCGGAGTCAGTGTCACCCGCGCGCGAGTCCGACACACACATTACGAGCACAAACTCTGGAAAAGAAGCACTAATGTAAGTACAAAACAGAGGAGAGGAGAGACAATCACATAATACATCGAGGTGCTGACTATGATGTCATATTCATATAGATCGCGCTGAGAGAGAGTGAGTGACATAATTATACGTAGATAAGTGCTTAGTATAAAGAGAAGTGACAATTCTGTTTAGGGGTCACAAGGGCTAAACAATATAAGAAAAGTAAGCCGGGCTCAGTGTCGACTTGCACCAGCAACCCTTCTCAGATGATCGCGATCAGGTGGTCGCACGAGTACCATGAGCTCAGTGATGGTTAATCCTGGATCACCGATGACAGACATAATTCGACAATATTTTATGAGGTTATAGTGTAGCTTATATATGGCGGGATTGTCCCATCTGCCGAAACTGAAGGCATGTAGCTGGGGGTATGGTTACTGGGGAGGGAAGGAAAAGCCAGGGAGTAAAGGATGAAGAGCTGCTGGAGAACAACCCTTATCCATCAGATGATCTGGCTCAGTGCTACCCCCTCAGTCCCAGAACCTGGCTTCAGTGTGCCTCTATCCTATGAACTCACAGCTGGCACATTGTCCACAGACACACCCTGAGCTCAATGTCTGGGTCCCCTCACTCACCCCGAGAACCTAGATCAAACCCTAATAGTATGCCCAGAGACACCCTAGCGCTCAGATGGGTGCGATTCGAGTCACTCATAACCCCCTGGTACTCATTCTCGCTCCATATGCACTCCTTCGCAGAACCTGCGGCGAACGTGTCCCTATATCGAGTGCCCAGAAAACCTGTCGATCAGTAGAGACGCGCTCCAAATCACGCAAAGACTCGGTAGGCCCGTCAGTGTCATTTGGGTCCGCAAGATAGCGTCTTGCGCAAGGTGTAAGCATCTGATTCACAGTATATCAGCTTGGACTCAGATATGTTTCCTAAACCCAGAAACCTGCGCTCAATTAAATACATTAGAAGAGAATAGTGGCTTCTATGATGTCACCATACCGAACAGAAACCTCGGTCTCAGTTGCTCAGCGCCATCTTGTCCCAGAACACTTGATCGACAACGATGTCAATATGTCGCCTGCAGTATACCTGCTTCAGCTCTCCGATCGCTTGTCACCCAAGTAAACGCCTGGCTCATGTGTCACGCGTCTATCCCTGCATCCAGAAAATGAGGCCTCCAAGTGGTCCGCTTGTCCCAAGAACCTATGAGCTAGTGTCATTG
>NDFG01000306.1:818816-912689 GCA_002167245.1 Sporophila hypoxantha
CCAGCTTCTGCCCAGGTGATGTGGGACATGCAGCCACAGCAAAGCTTCAGCATGCCAGTGCCTGCCCAGGAGGGACAGGTTTTGAGGGATCCTGTCTCCTTAACCCCTGAGAGAATGCCAGGGCAAACACAGCAACCCAAACATTAACAGCATCCATGGATGCTGAATGGCTTTGGCCAAGAGGCTCTTAGAGCTGATTGAAAGCAAATTGGTGATTGTGGGGCTTTTTATCTCCCAGGGGCTGAGCACGGCTAGCTGCTCCAATGGACAGCTTTATGGACTGTTACATGGATATGGCTCTTCCCATGGCTTCACAGACCCATTTCACAAATGGTGCTGGCTGCAATCCACTGCTCTGTGCCGAGCTGCTGGTTGGGACACGGTCGTGGAGGCTGAAGCGACGAGGAGGAAAACARGGATGAGAAATAGATAGGGAAAAACAAATGTCAAGCTGTGCTTTTTATAGTGCAAGGGCAGATTATTGGCTGGGCTTTTAAGAAGGGAAGGATGGGCTGGTAATTGGAAAGGTGCTGGGGGGAGGGTGGCAGGGGTACCTGCAAGCACTCAGGACCCCTGGCCAGCCAGCCCTGGGCTGGGATGCTGCACTCTGAGTGCCCACACTGAGCCTGGCTGTGACCAAAGGCAGTGCCCCTCAAAGTGCAGCCCTGATCACCCCAGTGATGGAGCCTGCAAGGTTACAGAAAGGAGACTCAGAGGGAAGGACCGAGCTGGATCCCAGTTTCCAGGCAAGGTTGGCACCATGTCACCTCAGGCAGAGCAGTCTTCTGGGTTAGCAGAGAGTTTGGAAACACTCAGTGGCAGGCAGAGGCTGAATTGGTGCTGCTTAACTGTGGCTTTTTGTGGGAAACTAAACCCTCAAGGCCACAGGTGGCCATACCTGTTAGTGCTGTCCATCAGACACATCAGGTGATGTGCTCCTGTGGGGGTGATCACAGGGGTCCCAGGACGAGGGAAGAGATGAGAATCTTGACTCCATGTTTCAGAAGRCTGATTTATTATTTTATGATATATATTATATTAAAAGAAAATGATATATTAAAACTATACTAAAAAAAATAGAAGAAAGGATTTCATCAGAAGGCTTGAAAGGAAAGGAATGGAATGATAACAAAATCTTGTGACTGACCAGAGAGTCTGAGACAGCTGGACTGTGATTGGCCATTAATTAGAAACAACCAACATGGACCAATCAAAGATGCACCTGTTGCATTCCACAGCAGCAGATAATGATTGTTTTTCTTTTCCTCTGGGGCTTCTCAGGAGAAAAATCCTGGCAAAGGGATTTTTCAGAAAATATCATGGCTACACGCTCCTGCCAGCGAATCCTGGGATCTATTCCTAAACACGGTGTTATTGAAGGCCAGAGTGAGTATCAGGCAGAGAAATCAACTGTTCCCTGAGCTAAGCTGACTGGAATCAATTGCTGCAGGGGGAAAGTGCTGTCAGGCACCTCAGAGCCCTCAGGCAGGTCAATAAACACACCTGGGAGGACACGCTCGCCTGCAAGGGTGGATGTGTTTCCCCTGGCATTGCTGCTTGAGTGATGCCCTGCTGTCCTCTGTGACCTGAGTGCCACATGGGCTTCACACTGCGATGTCCCCTTGCCCCCCCCCAGGTGCCACCAGGGCTTTTCCCCCTCCTGCTCTCATGCTGCTGTGGCAGAGGAGGAGCTGGCTCCCAGGACACCCACCACCAGCTCCTGCCTCCGTCCTCTGCGCCAGCCACAGCACTGATTCACGCTTGAAAATTTGCAAGGGAAAGATAATAAACCCCCCAAGAAAGTCTGTCCCTGTTTTGGCCTGACAAGGAACTAAGATAAATGTCAGTTTTCAGTTAAAATCAAGCTCGGAAGATGAGCAGGARCAACAGGGATTTCATTCTGCTACGTTTATTAAACACAGAGAGACATGGCACTGCTGGCAGAGCCCAGCAGGTCCCACAGCCCTGGGGCTCAGTCCCTGCCAGCATCAGAAATACCCAAGATTAGATCCAATACAAGCCTGGCATTTGAAACCTGGGGACTGGTCTCTTATACACATCTAGATGTGTATAAGAGACAGGCCGGCTCAGTCCCTGCCAGCATCAGAAATACCCAAGATTAGATCCAATACAAGCCTGGCATTTGAAACCTGGGGACTGMATCCTGAGTCCTTAGGAGAAGTCCCAGGGGAAGCCAATCCACARCACAAGTCATGAGCAGATGCCCTGCCCATTCCAGGTGGGCTGGAGGAGATTTTGGGCTGAGCCCACTCTGGACTGAGCCCACCATGGACAAGCACCACCACGGGCTGTGCCAACATGTGCCATGCAGGCTCCTCCACTGCAGCACCCTCAGGGCTCTTCCTCTCCAAGCCCTCCTGCCATAACTCATGTCTGCTGAGAGGCGTCGCTGCCTTGAACTGCTCRTTAGCCCAAATTGCCTGGCAGTAACAAACTGATCTCTCATCTCTCATCATTCACCAGGAGCACTGGGCACAGCCAAGAGCGGTGACAGAGCCGGGCACGTTGGCACCTCGCTGTGCCACGGGGCACCACGGGCTGCTTCAGCGAGGGCAGCAGTGATAAACCCTCTGTTCTGCAGCAGAACTTACTGAGGGATTGTGGCTGCAGCTCTCCTCACAGACAGGGGTCAGCTAATAATAATAWGGGGTCAGCTAATTCCAATTTTAATGAGGTTTTGTTCAGGCTTGCTTGGGCTGTGCCATCTGCCAGGAGCTGGGCATGTGCTGGGGGTTGGTACCTGCCTGGGGAGGGGGAAGCAGGGAGTAGGGATGAGCTGCTGGGCAACCTTATCCATCAGTGTTCCCTCTGCTCTGCCACTGAGCCACTCTGCCTGCCACCACAGGCACCCACATGGGGCCCCCCATTGCTGTCCCCCATCCCCTTGGGGACCTAAGGGCACTCAGAGGAGTGCAGAGCATGGAGATCTTGGCTGTGAGATCTATCAGCTGGGATGATGTACTTACACTTTTAATAAGAAATAGCGCTTGATACAGAACCGTTCCAGCATTTATTGAACCAAAGTGCCTTCCGCCGCTTCAGTGCAGAGCCCTGAAGCCTGTCCTGGATGATTTAAGAATGATCCATCTGGAAAATGATGCAGACAATTTGTTACATCCAGCCAGAGAGCCATAGAAACCCCCATAACAAGCTTAAATGATTTCAGCATCACTACATCATCCAGCCCCAGCCAATCTTCCTCAGAGCTGGGGTTGCCTATCCTGCATGGCTTMTCTTCCTGAAGCTGATGCTGCTCCTGCAGCCCATCCTGTTGCTGCATCCAGACTTCTAGTCAATGCTTTGTGGGAMATGGGGGACCCCTTTCCACCTTCCCACTGCCTGTCTCAGCCCCCCCCACCCTCCCAAATCCCTATTTTAAGACAAGAAGCTCCAAGCAGCTCACAAACCCTCCCGGTGGGCTCCTCTGGCTGCCAGCAGCACGGGTGCCTGTTGATGGTTACCACCTCGCCCTGGGTAAATCAAGGCTTCGGTTTTCAAAATAGCGTGTTGATTGAAGCTTAAAATATCCCCAGCAATTACTTCGCCCCGGTATAATTATAATAATTAAACTTGGATAATGCTTAGTCCTACTTTTTATCAGAACTGTGTGCTGYGGCACCAGTGTGTGGTGTTTTGTTTCCAGCCTCATTTTCCAGCCTCGCCCCGCCGAGCAGTGCTGGAAGGGAYATGAGCTGGCAGTCTCCAGTGCTGACAGGGGATGGTGACCCTGTCACAGCCCCTCCAGCCCCGGGCACCACTCGTGGCACCGTTTAACCCAGGGCATGGTGTGTGGTGGCCGTGCCCTGGCCCTCTCTGCACGGCGGGACGAGCAGCAGGAGGGGATGCTCCCAGCTCCATGCTGGGGCAGCAAGTGCTGGAGGGAGTAGGGATGCTGGTTCTTCCCTCTGGCTGCTTGCCTCGTCCCACCCCAATCCCTCTCCCACAGCTCAGCACAATATTTCTCCTCCACGCTCCCAGCAGCGTCACTTGGAACAGCTCAGGCTGGTGAGTACGTTTCCGGCTGTGATAAATAGCAGGGAAAGGAATGAGAACCTAACACTGTATTTCATGCCCTGAAATCCCACTTGCATCTGGAAACGAACAGAGTTCTCCGGCTGATATATGCAGCTCTGAGGCCATTCGCATCCTGTTCGCTTGTACACATTGTCTCSGTGATTTAAGCTGGCAATTTGGCCTTAAAATGAAGAGCAGCTCACTTTGTCCCTCCCCATTTTTCTATATATTTTCCTGCAGAATGGAGCTTTTGGAGATTGGCTGGGCTGGGGCTGGGCATCCGCTCTGGTCTGGCACGGAGAGCTGTGGAGGGTGCTGGCACTGCGGGAAGGCTGCTGCCACAGCCTGGGAATGCAGGTGGCTGTGCTGGTCTCTGTCATCCCAGGCCATCCCTCTTCAAAGCCAACATGGACACCAATAAAGGCTTTTCCCACTTTCCAGGTCAAGATGGCATTGTGAGGATGACAGCCACGCTGTCCCACAGTGCCCTGGGGAAGGGAGATGCTGTGGGAGCCAGGGGGGCTATGGGAGCTCTCCCTGCTGCCTGGCTAGAGCCCTCCTTGTGCTGCCCAGTGCCCACATCCGTCAGTCCATCTGTCTGTCCATCTGCTGAGCAGCAGAGCAGGGCCAGCCTGAGTGTGACCCATCATCACCTGCTCCACACTCAATGTGCAAACCAGAGCCACCACTTACCTGCTCATGGCCAGGACTCCTCCTTGGGTAAAAGATGTAGCTGGATGAAGTGATTTCACAGCAGAGCTGCTTGTTTAAGGCGTCTTTAGTGATGCTTAATTAACTCCCCAACAGTCCTGTTCAATGTCTTCCCTCTTCCAAGCAGCTGTCCCAAGGCACACAGCATCCCTTCAATGCCTTGGGGGACACTGGGTGAGCCTGGGGACCTGGCACCCTCCCGCCTGTGCCACGGGGTGTGGAGGTGGCACTGCTGTGGCGGGGACTCCAAGGGGATGCACAAGACCCTCTTCCCAGGACGAAGGCAGGGCCATTTCCCTGCAGCTCACCCGAGGTGTGCACAGCTGGGAACAGGGGGATTTCCCCAGAAAGACTCCTTGCTGAGACATGGATCCCCCTGGAGACCAAACCAACCCCGTCCCCTCCCCGGGGACCGCGCRCGGAGGAACCCAGTCACCAGCGGCTGCGCGGTTCTCATATCAGTTTTAATAGCAACATCAGAGTACTAAATATACAGAGGGCAAGGGGACAGGGTGGCATTTACAGTGCTTCCAAATACACGGCTTCCACGGACAGAGACAAATTAAAAACCGCTCAGGAAGAAAAAAGGTCCTTTTGGCACTGCCCCAGCTCGCGCTGCGGGCGGGTGGGRCAGCCACAATGCCAAAAGGTGACGGCGCTTCCACCGGGGGCCTCCTGGTGCAGGATTTTCCCAGGAAAAGAAAGAAGTACTCAGTGATGTAAAACCGGTTACAAAGTAAAACTGTCTCATGTTAGAAAACGAGTTTTGGCAAAATAAAAATAAAGTGTAAACTTCACTGTACATGTCCTATCAAACAAAAAAATAAACCCCTYGGAACCTAAAATAGAAGAATCTGGGTCAGAAATCTGTGCCCTTAGTGTACATTTTTGTGCAACGTATACTTTTTTCAAAGTAAATATTATCTTCASTCGTGACACTATTAAAAATGTACCTACAAATGCTGAGAGTAATTCTTAAAAATGTGTGAGAAGCGTTAGATGAGCTCAGGAGACCAAACCCACAGACTTGGAAATGGCAAGGGATTTCTTGCTGGTTTTGAAAAAATCGCGTACAGATTTAATATCTGGTTGAACGAAAATTCCAACCACATTCATCCTGAAATGGGTGGGCTGAGATAGGATAGATATATTTTTGTTCTATTTTATTTTTTTTTTAATTTTTTTTTTTACAAAATATATATTATGTGTAGAATATCTACTATTTAACTACCGTTTCAGCTGAACTACCTTCCTTCGCAAACAAGCTGCCAGTGGAGAAGAGGTAACCTGAAATCCGTCCCCGCGCCAGCTCTGCCATCGCTACCTCCTGGCAGGCTCGGTGCCCTTGACCCCATGGTGTCCCATGGAGCACTGGTGTTCTCTGGAGCACGGCTCCTGCCACCACCACCGGCCGCCCTTTCTCCAGCTGGGAAGACAGAGTGAAGGTAAACGATCGGATCTGGAGAGACAGGCGGCTGCCCAGGGCCGGCTCTGCCCGGGGTGCTGTGGGGTGAAGCCGCCCTCGGGGCTTCCAAAGGTCAGGAGATTGAGGAGCAAACCCTGCCCGCCCTACCTGTTGGTGCCATGACATGGGAGCTCAGACCTGGAGCCCCAAACCTGCTCAGTTTGGTGCAGGACAAAGCCCACCGGTGCTGGTGGCAGCAGCGGCACCGACCCCTGGCCCGGTGGGAGCAGCACATCCTGTGGCCCCTGCTCAGGGTTTGCAAGGGATGTGGAGGGAGGAGAGTCCCAGACAGCCCTGGGAAGCCTGGGCTTGCTGCAGAGCCCAAGGAGAGCCAACCTCTCCTTGCCACGGGTGGTTTGTGCCACACCACTTTCTCTAAGACCTGTCTCTTATACACATCCAGAGCCCAAGGAGAGCCAACCTCTCCTTGCCACGGGTGGTTTGTGCCACACCACTTTCTCTAAGACAGAGCCACAAGTGACACACAGACAYCCCATGACATGTCTGGGGAATGTGGCAGCCTCTTGGCTGCCATGGTGTGTTTCTCAGGGACTGTTCAGGGGCTAAGGAATCTGGAAAATGAACTGAAAACAAACAAGCAGCAGCGGGCTGAGGGCTTACAGCAAAGCAAGGAGCAAAMCTTTTCTTTTTTCAAGCTTCCAGGACCTTGGGGTGAGATGATGTGCCCAAAATATGACAAAGCTCCCACAGGAGCGTGTCTGAGAACACCATGCTTCCCTGCCTTTCCACGGTGGGAAGATCTCCTCAATAGACTAAGCCATGGAAATGCGACTTTCTATTCTCATTTCTTTCTTGTTTTTTGGCTTTCATCAATAGGAGGGAATGAGATCAACACAGTTCATTTCTCTTCACTGTGCAAGACCTTGGGAAGCCTGGATCCTGCCTCGTCCATCACTGCATCAGCAGCTCCATCCCAGCCCTTCCTCCTCCTCCTCTCCCTCCACCGCAGTGGCCCAGCATGGATGGGGGGAGGCTTCCTCTGATAAAGTGCAAGTGCTGTTGGTCCTTATAAATAAGGGAAGATTGTGCATCTACTTTTGTTCCCTGGTTCACTGCTCAGCTCTGGGGAGACCAGGACATGTCCTGCTGCAGACTGGGGGGGGGGAAGCTCATGCAAGCCCTGCCCTCTGAAACCTGTGCCCGTCCTCAGGGTTGCAGTGATTCACCTTCCTTCTCTCTCTCTCACACACACACACACACACACACTCATACACACACGTTTTCCCTTCCTCTTCCCCAGCTCCACAGGGAATTTCCTGTGAGCCACGTGCCTCTCCATGACCACTGCCACCATCACCACTGCTTGCACCAGTGCTGCCCTGGCACCTCCCAGCTCTGCCTGACAGCTTCCCTGCGGGCAGCAGGTTCCATCCATGCAGAAACACAGAATGCTGCTTCAGATGCCCTGCAATGAAGGAGCTGAGATACATTTCTTGTCACACTGCTACCGCGATTACACTGGAATACCTGTGGGAATKAAATAAATAGGAAGATTAAGGGGACAAGCACAAGGAACATGGCTCAAAGCTGGMGTGGATGGATTCCCATGAAGTCACAAAGGGAGGAGAGCCTGTGGGCAAGGGCTGCACCACTGACGCCAGCATCACAGGAAAGCCCCAGGACACTGAGATGACCTTGGAGCAGTTGCYCAGACTCCACAGTTCCTAAGGACAGACACTCCCCACGTTCCCCAGGGACAGCTAAAGCTTTGGGGGCCACTGCTCTAGCAAAACACTGTCTCCTCTTCTCCCTGGAGGCATCCAACGTTCTGGAGAGCAGGACATGAGCCACCCAGGAGACACAGCTCTGCCCAGGGGATGGTTGGCTCAAGTCCGCAGGTAATTGTCAGGGCTGGCAAGGAAGACTTCTGTCTGAGGCAGCGTCCAAAAATTCAGGACAAATAATCCAGACTGTGCAATTCCATGGGAAAAGGACAGAAAAGGACACGGGAACAAGAGACCGCACGCGTGGCTATGMGCAACACCACAGGGTTCTCCTTTTTTTTTTTTTCTGTTTGTTTTTCAACTGCACGTTCATTATCATAAAGAAAAGGAGCTGAGTAATCAGTGGGGGAGTAGAAACGTGGATCTGGACAATTCTAAAAAACCACTAGTATTTACCAAGGGCAGTTTACAAAAAGAACTGGAGGACTTTGGTCTGATCTCTGCTGTCGTTTCCACCCTTTTAACATTGAAGGGACCCAAGTGAGACCCATCCCAGTGTCTGATGTGCAGCACGGCATGGCAGCACCTGACTCCATGGAAAGACTTGGACAGAGGGTTTAGGGTCAGCACCCACGAACACCACCCACCCCAGCAGGAGCTGGATGGGAGTGGACGTGTTTCTAGAGCAACACACCAAACTGGAGCCTGCAGAATCGTGCTTCCCCGGCAAAAATTCCCTTTGAACACTACTAAGAGATCTACTAAGAGGATTGTGGACAGCCGGCTGTGTCTTCTCCTGCTGCAGCAGAGCCAGCCAAGACCAGGAGAACAAAGGAAGAAGTTCTCTCAATCCCACAGCCCCAGGCTGGGGGAGGAGGACATGAGCTCCTTCCTCTGGTTTCTCACACAGGGCTGAGTAAACTTTGGTGCTGTGGCCAATTCAGAAGCCATTTTCCAAAAACCTTCCCACACCCCACTCCTAAAATTTTTTCTTCTGATCCAAGAGAGGCTCATCTTTTGGAAGTCCACCCCTAAAATCTGCCCCGTCCAGCCCCGAGGTGTCATGCCTRGCACGGCAGAAATCACAGCACTGTGGAATTGGGGCAGGCCCAGGATTTCCAGCTTCTTCCCATCAACCTTGATGATGTATCRGGATAGAGAAGCCTGGAAATACCTTCAGCACCGCCTTGAGCTGTGCTCTGGATGGTTTTGGGAAGCTTTTCCTCTGCTTCCCGCCGGCAGCACAGCCCCAGCTGTCTCCCACCACGGTCACGTTGCTGGAAAAGCATTTCCAAAAAGAACCAAAATTATATATATATATATGTATACATACATATATATGTCTATACATACACACACACACGTATATATATGTATATATGTCTACCTATATATACACATATAGGTTGACAGGCAAGCTGCCAAAGTAGAAAACATCAGATCACCCAGTTTGCATGATGCGTGTTAAAGAAATGAGACTTTTAGCCCATGACATCTTCTTTAAAAATGAGTATTTAAGATCTTCAAAAATTGCTACAGTACAAAAAGTGTTTGTGTGTGTATATATATATATATTTTTTCTCTCTACATATACCGTATGTATGGACTGGAATGGATGACCCCACCAGAAGAGATGCCCCACTTGTCCTCCACAACATTTCCAGGCATTGTTGTCTCAGCTCTTTGCAAAGTCTTTGCATCGGTTCATGGCACATAATGGTAATTATTGGCACAGGTTCAGAGTCACCGTCCATGGCCGGGCTCCAGGCGCTCATCCTTCCCTTTCCATCCCTTTGCTGGTTCCTCCTCCTCCTCCTCCTCCTCCTCCTCCACGGGATTCTTTACTCGCACACTTTCCTTTCTCTCCTCCCAAAAACGTGCTCCTTGGCAACGCAGTTACCTATAGGCGTGTTCATTTTTATAAAAATATATTTGGCCCATAGAACGCTGCTCTTTGAGTCTCCTACTGGTAAACAGAAATGGTAGGTACARGTAACCCATTATTTTTTTATATTTTTTACAGGTTCACCAATGGAATCCTGTTGAGGACGAGAAGAAAAAGAAAGATTAAGTCACRACAGGGAATTTGCACCAAGTCTTGCATCACTGCATGGATGATCTCCCACAGCCTAGAGGTTTCCTCCTCCTCCTTCCCCCTTGGCTGTGGAGCTGTGGGATTCCTGGGGGAGCAGGGTACCAGTGACCTCCTCCTCCTCCTCTGCAGCTTCTGGTCTGTGCTGGGGATTGGGACCACCACTTCTCTCTCCTCAGGGCCTTTTCCAGAGTGGGATTTACTCCAGATCATCCCTGCATTCTGCAGCTTCTCACACTTGGGCCTCGAGCAGCGAGTGCTCTGGCAGACGAGCAGATGATGACAAGCACTAACAAGATTTTCTAAAGTTAAATCTAAAGAATCAATAGGGAATTGGTTAAGCACCAAACCAGAGATCCTATCAAAATCCTTAAGCTATTTATTTACCATCTACAGGAAGATGTCTTCCTATGCAATCTCAGACCCTCAATGTGGAGACAGTCACTCCCCATCACTGGCGTGTGGCCACTTGCTCTACATGTCTGAGACATTTAATGAGCTGTAGCACAGCTGGGTGTGCCAAAGACAGCTGCCAGCAGGTACCCACACCCTGTACAGCCATGCTCAGGATACACATTCCTAACCCACACATCCCTAACCTGTGCCCTCTGCCTGGCTGGGATCAGCATCCAGAATGTGCTGTGCTTTTTGTTCCAGGATTCTTTCTCTAAAAACCCGCTATTTTTAAGCAAGATGCCCAATACACCATCTCCAAGAACAACCCTGAAGTCTTAATTAGCGAGACAGATTTTCCAGAGTCCTTAATCTCCTGTGCTGGGGCTGTGCTGGGACTGCTGCTACTCCTCCAAAGACAAGCTGGGATCTTTTATGATGACTCATTATCTGTTAATGTTAACACAAACCATTTGCTGTTGTTAGGCAGAACGGGGCCAGCAGCAGCTGCTGCCGTGTTCCAGCGTGGCTTTACCACACAGCTCTCTGTGCCAGGGCAGGGTCAGGCTGGTGTCACCAAACCAGCACAGCTGCTGGCCCCAAACTGTCCCCTCCCTGCCAGAGGTGCCCAGCATCCTGTGGCTCCTGGTGGGCACTGGTTAATGCACAGCAGCAGGGTGTACAATCGGTATTGTATCCCAAATAGCCTCTTTGTGCAAAGTAGGTCAGCGCTTGATCAACCTTACAGATTTTTGTATAATCTCATTCCATGGGGTTTTTCAGTCAAAGAGAGYGGGATTAAGGACAAGAATAATGCGGAATCTCAAACTTCATTTCRGAAAGCCCCAAAGCCAGGATGAAACCAAGCCAAACCAGCCATCCCKTGCTGTGGTGCCTGGACAAAGCCACTCAAGTCTTTGGCACGTGTCCTGTGCTGGTCTGCAGAGCAGTGCTGCTCCTGTCTCTGTMTGGGTGCTCCTCCAGCMCCACTGGCACCAGGCAAGAGAAGTTTTCATCCCTCCCTTCAGGTAACTCCTGAGAGCTTCCACTGACTGCTCCACTCCTCCCCTAGCCAGCCCAGGGCTGCACTGAGGCTGCACTGCCACACCAGGCTGCTGCAGACAGACTGACTGCTCTGCCTGCAGRAGCAGCTGCTGCTGAGCTGTGACATCCACCGAGGTGTGACATCTACCAAGGAGCTCCAGAGGGGCCCAGAAGCCAGCACAGGCAATCTGCTGGAAAGCTCCACCAGCTGCTTGCCAGGGGCAGCATTGCCTGCTGTGGGGAAGGATGGTGCCCTGACAGGGACCATGCCTGCAGCACAGGAACCCTCCCCGTGGCTCCTGCTGGCACAGGAGGAATCTGACCCCAGGAAATAGCTTCAACATCTGCTCCCCGTGTATCTAGGTGAGTTTTACCAGGTTTTCTGACACAAACGAGGTGCTGCCTGCAGTTCTCTGGGCTGGAGATGCTCTACAGTGCTGTCCATTATATATCTGCTGCCTCAACTGCTCAGCCCAGCCTGATGATGCTGTCAGCATCACCCAAGGCCAGGGTGCCAGCTGGGCAGCACCATGGTCAGCCCTCACACCAGGCTCACAGACTGTCAGATGTGAAGTTGACATTAATTTCCAACTTGGCTCCCAGTGGTCATCTCAACATCTGTAGCACCTCTGTCCTGCCCCCCCCTGTCCTGGGACATGCCACCTGCCTTGTGCCTCCAGCTCTGGCCCCACACCATCAGGAGCACTAATGTGCACACAAGACAGCTCAGAGCTGTGAAGTGCTGTCAATTAAAATGTGTAAAACACCAGGAGAAAGGGGCTGWGAGGAGAAAGCTGCATGTAGCCCCTCCAGCCAGAAAGCTGCACATGCTCCAGATTATCCTTCTCCTCTGCTGTGGTGCAGTGGGTCAACAGCAACTGTCCCCTTCAGGTGACCTTGCTGCAGCTGTGGATGCCAGCCAGGAAATACTCATTCCCCCGGAAACGGTGCAGCCCAAGCAGCTGCATCTCCTTTTCCACCAGCCTCTCCCCTAGAAACAAGAGCTGGAGAGGCATCCTCCATGCCTCCACTCCTCTGCTTCCCTCCATCCCRCTGCTCCTCTGGCACTTGGCAGCTGGTGACAGCACAAGGCAACCACGGTGGCAGGGACAGCCTGGCAGGGACAGCCTAGCAGGGAGCTCATCTCCATGCCATCTGCACCTTACACAGCGACACGTGAAACTTGGAATGCTCATTTCACCTGAGGGATTTCCCACCAGCACCTGGTTTCAGCTGGGACACACCAGTTACGCAAGAGTGTCCCAAAAACACGCTGGTGCAAACACACCTGTGCAGAGTAAACATGCAGAGAACAGGTAGAACAGGTTTGGGATCAATCTCATTTTGTTATCCTTAATGAAACCAAACAGCAGCTTCCAGAATTGCATCTGTAATTGAAGTGCCATTACAGAGCTAATGCTCCAGGTACGAGCCCGATAGATTTTTCCAGAGCGCGTCAGTGTGCGTTTTATGGATTCCATGAAAACGGATCAATGAGAATTTCAAGGATTTAATAAGGCGTAATGGAATGGCTTCGGGCTATTTAAAGAAATCTATGGAGGTGACCAGGGCATAGTTTTGGCCTGGGGTTTCACAGGACCTGRGGCAGGAGCAGTGGGATCCACACAGGATTCCTACAGTSCTTCAAGCTGCTCCTTCCTTCCCTCTACCTGAGGCRTGGAGAGCTGTAGATGGCATTGAGTGTAGCTGTGTTATTTCTTTTTAGTTCACTTTAAGCCAATGGAAAGACTTCCCAAACTATAAAACTGAGGGTGGAAAAGACCCAGTGGGTTATTGCTGAGGCTGGTGTCCCCTGCAGRTCCTCCATGCTCATTCTCCTGCTGCCCTCACTCCTGGCACCAGTTCCTGCCTGGGTTCCTTTGCCCTCTGTCCCCTGAGACAACGGCCACAACAAGAGTCAGAGAAAAAACAAGAGCTTATCAGTGGATGGGGAGTGAGAGCCTCTCACCTTCACCAGTGAAGCTGCTGCAGCCAKAAGAGGCTCTGGGGGGCAGTGGGGCCATGCCAGGTGAATCCCTGCTCTCTGTGCCCCACTGTGCTGGCACACACCTCACCTGCCCTGTCTAGACACCACAGCCCCAGCACGGCCAAGATCATTAACTTTTTATTCCCTTCCATTCTAATCTAATTATATTTCTGTGTTCAATAGCTGTGCATAATGTTAAACAGGCTATTCCAAGTGAGCTGCAGCCAGGGAAGGCTGGAAATTTCATTTACACTGAATATATGATTCATTACAGCAGGGACTTGGGACAGAGCAATTAATTCACCTAAGCACGTGGCTCAAGCGGGCACTGCTGCCCAGGGCGAGCTGGCACATACAGACTTTTCCTGCCACTGCTATCAGCTGTGCCACCTTCAAAGTGACACAAGGAGGTGAAAACGGCTCAGGCCAACTCAAGGAAAGAGAAGGAAATCCCCAAAGATTGCACTGTTGCAACCAGAACATCACTGCACTCCTTCAGTCACAGCAACACCCCAGGTGTGACCGGCTGCTGGGGACTGTGCTTGAAGGGCTGGCCTTGCAGAGCAGCAGGAGAAGGAGGAGGAGAAGGAGAAGGAGAAGGAGAAGGAGGAAAAGGAAGAGGAGGAGGAGGAGGACCCCAGCATCCTTGCAGTGAGCATGGAAGTGTTCATGACAGCAAACATCACCAAATGAGCTTTCAGACACTGGTGGAGCATGCACGCTCTGACACGGCAGGCTGTCCATCATGCCACCAGAGGTTAATTACAGATCAGGCCATTTCCCAKCACGGAAATTACTGTGGCTTGCTGAGGTTTCAGAGGTGGGCTGGAWCCATGGGATCAGGCTGAACTTCAAGGCTGCCCCAGGCACCCTTTGCTTTTGAGTCCTTGTCCATCCCAGTCCCTCCCTGTTAGTGCTGGCCTGTCTGCAATTAACCTCCCTGGAAAAGGGAGCCTCGTTTGGCTCCCAATGCCCCGTCCACGGCATGGAATGAGTTCCAGTCACACAGAAGGAAGTGCAGGAGGGAGGATGGCACCGGGCAGGGTACGATGGGCACAGCAGGGGCACAGGATGGATGCGGGATGGACGCAGGGAGCGCGGTACGTACCAGGAAACAGCCCGCTGGCGTCTGCCCTGCCCCCAGAAGTCAAACAGGCTTCGGCCAGTCAGCAGGAGATTTCAAACCATTTCTCAGACACAAAGGCCACGGGAATAAGATGCCGGTCAGAAGAAGAGGGTCTGCAGTGAGCAGAAAGAGGGGCTTGTACACGCTGGTACGTAACACACACGGTGCAAGCCGGGGCGGCCTGCTGCACAGTCAGCTGTTCTACATCTCTCTGGAGCGATGCTTTGAGTGGGCCTGGGTTCACCAGGCTGCCTGGAAGTGCTCTGGGATAGAGGGTCCCAGAAAGCATCCCTGGATGGTGAAAAAGCCATGGTCTCTGCTAGKCATAACACAGGCACTGTCACCTGGCTGGAGTTCATATCAACCCAACAAAATGGTGTGACAATCCCTGCCAGTTCTCCACCTCCCGAGATGTGAAGAAACCCTGGAAAATGCAGATGAGCAGAACCCTGCACACACGCAAGAAATGCTGATTGAAAAGGCATCAACGCTGGCTGAAAGGCATTAAATTGTTGGCTCCAGGCCTGTCCTTGGGGCAGGCAGATCTGGGCTGTGGCTGTCACACATGTTGTGGCTCCTCAAGGCTGTCTGGAGCATCAGCTGCTCATTTTCTCCCTCAAAACTCTCTGCCTGGCTTCCCCTCTACCTTTGATGGGGACACACATTTACCATATGATGAAACCACACCAGCACCCAGTGARAGCACTCTGGAGACAGCCTGTGGTGCGGGAAACATCAACCCCACTGCTCCTGATCCCCCCGCTGGGCAGGCAAGGGGCTGGCAGAGCACGGCCACATCCCTTGGCTGCAAACGACGCTCCTTGTTAGCGCTGTGCCGTTGTTTTGCAGCAGCCAAACGGTTCATTTGGCTCTTGCTGCCTGCTCCTCCATTAATCACCTGCTTGTTTGCAGCCCAGCAGCTTTGCTGATGCCACTGAGGAGACAGCACGGGCGCTGGAAAAATGGATCCAGTGGCATTTTATGTGCTGGCAGGAGCAGCAGCAGCAGCTGGGAAATGAACACTGTGTGTGGTGCTGAGCTCGCCCAGCCCTGCAGGGCCAGGGGCTGCTGAGGCACCCACCCAGCCTCACYGCCAGAACTGGGGGTCAGGGGGACAGTCCCACACTGAACTATGAGTGGGTGAGCACCCGAGAGGTAGGAGGCTCTGCCAAATGCTCCTGGAACATCCCCTTCTTTTGTGGAATTGGCAGGAACCTCGACAAGGAAGAGATGGAGAGTCTTGACTCCATGTTCAGAAGGCTGATTCATTATTTTATGATATATATTTTATTAAAAATGCTATACTGAAAGAAATAGAGAAAGGATACAAGAAGAAGACAGACAAGAATGATAATAAAATCTTGTGACTGACCAGAGTATCGACACAGCTGGACCTGTGATTGGTCATTTAAGTAAAAACAATCTACATTGAGACCAATCAAAGATGCACGGGTGTCGCAGACAATCTTTTATGGAAAATCCTTTCCTTAGGATTTTCCTCCTGAGAAGCTGAGGGCGCTCAGGAACAAAATGTAAACATTGTTATCTGCTGCTGTGGAATGCAACCAGGTGGATCTGTGATTGGCCCATGTTGGATGTTTGTAATTAATGGCCATTCACAGCCCAGCTGGCTCAGACAGAAAGCCCCGAGCACAAGCTTTTGTTATCATTCTTTGCTATTCTATTCTTAGCTAGCCTTCTGATTAAATCATTTGCTTCGATTCTTTTAGTATAGTTTTAATGTAATATATATCATAAAATAATAAATCAAGCCTTCTGAAACATGGAGTCAGATCCTCGTCTCTTCCCTCATCCWAAGACCCCTGTGAAYGCCGTCACACACCTGTTGRTAAGCAACCTCCAAACCACACTCTAAGCAATCAGATAATTATTGTTTACATTTCRTTTTTGAGGCCTCTCCGCTTTTCAGGAGAAAAAAATCCCRCCAAAGGGATTTTTCAGAAAATRCATCMGTGACAACCCCTGAGCACCAGAGCCCCATCRCCCCAGCGGGATGGCGCTGCCCCCACACCGGGAAACCACGGCGCCCAGCTCACCTGTTTCCATTGAAGGTGGTTTTATAATCCCCGGGCGAGTGCAAGGTGTCCTCGGCGTAGACGGGCACGGGGGTCCGCACGCACTCGTGGGAGCACTGCAGCGTCTCRTTGTAGGCGGTGAAGATGTCGAGGGCGCTGGGCACGCGGGCGGGGGCGAAGTCAGTCAGGTTCTGGCAGCTCTCCTCCTGCTGGTCCAGCTTGCGCTGGTGGCTGTTGCGCCGGGGGCGCCCGCTCTGCGCACAGCTGGGCATGGGGGAGAGAGAATCGGGCAGTCATGGGATGGTCTGGGTTGGAAGGGAACTTAAAAACCCTCCAGTTCCATCCCCCTGCCATGGGCAGAGATGCCTTCCGCTAGATTGGGTTGTTCCAAGCCCTGTTCAACCTGGCCTTGGAGTCTTCCAAGGATGGGGCAACCACAGCTTCTCTGGGCAGCCTGTGCAAGGGCCTTACCACCCTCATAAGGAAGAAATTTCCCTAAGATTTGATCTAAATCTTCCCTTTAGTTGAAAACCATTCCCCCTGTCCCATCCCACTGTCTGTCTCTGTGAAAAGTTGCCCTCCATCATTTTTATAAGTCTGTTATRGCCTGAAAGGCCAAAGCAGAAGGGATGGGAGGCACACTGTATGCCTGAAACTTGGCAAGGGAACTCACCTGATTGACCAGTCATTACAGATTGYTCCATAYTAKATTAGAATTCAGAAATTCCAATTCCAATTCAGAATTGGAAAGAGCAGCCACAAGCAGTCATTTGGCTCGGTGCTTTTTTATAAGAACCAAATTTACATTTTAGACACAAGMTTTTTCCCATCAGAGGAATGACTTAATGAGTCACACTTTTGTACCTGCAGGAAGCAAAAGCCTTTTCTTAAGTGAAAATATGTAGGTGAGAACAATGAAGTGAAACCCTTTCCATTTGGGAGACACCAACAGGTTGGAACTTCTCAGGAWAAATGAGCTCAGGACCTGGTGTGACACAGCAGAGGGATGGCTGGCAGGGCAGCCCTGCTCTCCGGGGACTCCTTCAGCTCTGGAGGCTTCATAAGGATCTCGTGGCTGCACAACACTTCTGCCTCAGTACGTCAGAGACAAGGAGAACCCCAGCTCACAGGAGCCACCCTCAATCAGCCTGGTCCTATTTCAGAGTCTAGACACTGATTTAATTAAGATGCCACTTTTTCCAGATGGGATTGACAGCGCCTTGCAGAATGCTGGAGTTTTGGGAGGTGGCAGCTCCGAGGGCGGTGGGAGCTGGGGATGCTGGCACTGTCTGTGGAGGGGCACCCCTGGGGACAGGAACGTGGGGCTCTGCTGGGAGCASTGCTGGCCAGGGTGACAGCATCTGGCTGCTGGCTCTGCTCTGCTTGATGCAACTGAAAGAGACAGCCCTAAACCAACTGCTGTCTCCCCACGGCACGTGTGCAGGAGGAGGCAGTGACAAGAAGGACGCTGGCTTGGCATGCAGCCATCGCTCACCCGTCCTGCTCGAGGGGGACAAATGCCAGCTGAAGGACAGGGACAGTGRCTGTGTCCCTGATGGGGACAGGGCCAGAGCTTGTGGTGTGGGTCAGCCCTGCCATGGAGCACCTGAACGTGGCCTGGGGTCACCCAATGAACCGAGGCAGTTTGGTTAGAGTTGAGCAAACTCCCAGGTACTGTTCCTTCACCTTGGACACACCTGGGTGCTGCCCACACTCTCCTGCTGAGGATTTTCTCCGGTGATTTCTCAACTTCACTTACTGTAAAGCATTTCTATTCTACACTGATCACTGGATTTATTTTTTYCCCCTTTTTGGCTTCAGCAGCAGTTACTGAGCTGTTCTGCCAAGCTGTGGTCAGCCGGATCAATGACTCGCACYGCTCACTGCTGCGACTGGAGACAAATCCCACAAGTGCTTTATAAACTATTCTCCCTGCTCCTTCACTGAAACACTGCGGCAACCAGGGAAATTCAGTGAATTAAATCCCACTTGAGATAAAGTAGGGAGCCTCACTGGCTGCTCCCCAAAGCAAGTTCAGCTGTGGGGACAGAACCTCGGTGCTTTCAGTCAGCTGCTGCTCAGCATTACGGCTTTGCCAAGATGAMGATGCCTCCATAGCCCTGCAAAGGGCTTCTCCTCTCATCCCACCGAGCCAGCAGGCTCCTCATCAACCCGGTGCTGTAATTGCCTCCTGGCTGCAGAAATTGATTTGCTGCAGCACCCACGCAGAGCTYGGCCAGGCCGGAGGGGAGAGCCACCAGCCAGGCTCCCCCCAGCCCCGTGCTGCAGCCGTGTCGCTACGCCAGCAAYGCTGACCTCAAAGTAGGCCAGTTTCCCTGGGAAAATAGGTAAAGTGAGGAGTGCCTGGAGCGAAAGCTAACCTATTTTGCCATACGCCCAAGCCACACTGAGAGAACAAACCGGAGCAAATGAAGCTGGAGGAGCACAGCAGCGCCCTGGGGGTTGGGGCATGCTTCAAGMCATGGCACCTGAGGGGCTTAGAAGGTGCCCTTCTGTCCCTGGGGTCACAGGGAAGGGCAGGACGCGCAGCTGCTTTCTGTCAAGCCGGGCTGGGGATTTTAGGAGCAGCATCAAAGCTCCTTAGGGAAGGCAGCAGAAGAGCTGCTGGTACTGGACAGATCCTGGGAACACCTGCTGTGGCCCAACACACAGCTCTGACCTCTCCAGGTGGCACTGTGCTGAGGCACGTGTCCTGTGAGACTTGTCCACCCAACCTGGGCACATGCTGGTCCCCAGAGCCACTGGCCAGGTGGTGTGAGGTGGGGAAGCTGCGGGGGCACAGCCAAACCCCGATGCACCAACCTCCTTTGGAGGTTTTGCTGTAAAYCCCCCATTTTCTCCTGCAATCCTGGCAGGTGCCACAGGCTTTGGCACCTGCAGCGCGATGGGCACCTCCATCCCCACCCTGTCCCCATCCCAWGCCACCCCCCAAGCCAAGCAGAGCAGAAGGCACCTTACCAATTTTTTAAGACAAGAGTTGTTATCAGCGCAGCTATGACCATGATGAGGGACACGGTAATAGTGATTATCTGATGAACAGCCAGACCTGCAGACAGAAGAAAAGAAACAGTGGGGATGGGAATTGAGGGCACCCCGGCAGAGCCCCCCTCCCCACAGAGCCCCCCACCACCCCCTCCCAGCGCCAGGCCACACACAGCCCCCGGCAGCGGCGCCGCAATCCTCTCTCCTGCCTTACACAAAATAAATCTGTAAGCCAGGCTCCTCATTTCCTATCCTCTCAAGTATGTTCCTTGTCAGCCCGAATTAGGCACGAAGAACGGAAGAGAAGTGAAGACGTCTCCCCTCTGGGACGGAAAGGGAGAC
The DNA here is from genome assembly GCA_002167245.1 of Sporophila hypoxantha. NCBI lineage: Eukaryota > Metazoa > Chordata > Aves > Passeriformes > Thraupidae > Sporophila > Sporophila hypoxantha. Next base: position 838,736 of record NDFG01000306.1, read on the forward strand.
GAGCACAGCCTTGCACCGGGTGCGGGATTCACCAGGGAGAATAATTACAGCACTGGCGGCTGCTCGCCTTGCAGGTCGGGTGGGCTCATTTCCCCCTCTTCACCTTCCACGGGGTATCATTTTGGCTCGTGGATCATTCCTAATGAGCAGTTTGGAAACAAAAGCAGCTCGCTGTACACTATGTTTGTGATTTTGTGCTGCCTTACAGTTGCAATTTCATAATGAAATGATTTTTCCTGGCTGCAGCCCAAGGATGTGCTATTTTTCACAAACAGATGTTGCAGCTCCTGATGGATGGTAGTTTTAATAAATAAATAAGTCTTAGAATGACAGGAAAATAAGCAGTTTTATATATATATATCTGTTTGTGTCTGTGGCAAGGACAGAGYCAGTGCCAGGGCCATGGCTCAGCTGGAGCTGGGGGTGCCTGGGGGAGCCAGGGGCAGCACTGGGGCAACCACTGCTCCTGGGGAAGGATTCACTCGTGGCCCCCGTGCTGACAGCGTGGGCAGCAGCCAATTCCAGCTCACTCCTCAGCTGCTCCACCTCTGGGTTTCACCTCCCAGGGGAATTCTCAGGGAAAACGCCACACTTGGGAGGCTCCCCACCTCCCACTGGCGCCCCACCTCCTGAAGGTGAGGCCCAGAGAAAGACTTCTGAGTTCCCAGAGGGTGGTGGCGATGGGAGCACGTCCCCACGGGCCCGAGGAGGGTGGTGGCAGCTCGTGCCCACGTGTGGCAGGTCGGGAGTGACGCCCACCCTGGCAGCAGCCAGCCCGGCCSCATCCTGCACGGCAGCCTTGGAGCAGCTCCCAGTGGGACGCTGCTGGAAAAGATAAAAGGAAAGGCTCTAAAAATAAAATCAAACCAGCCCAGTGCCCGATTCCTTTGAAAACAGAAGCGGAGTCGGGGACGAGACCTTCTGCAATGCTGGGAGCTGAGGCAGCGGTGGCAGGGCCACAGGAGAACCTAACGATGCAATTAATCCTTGCATTTACGTAATGGGAAAGGCACAGGCAGAACAGATTGCAGGTGGCTGAGCACTGGGAAGGATGGCAGCTCCTTGGAGCAGGACACATGGATTTTAAGAAAGGCTGGATAATTTTAGACTCCATCACACACATAAGTTGCCATATGTACCGGCACAGCAAAGTTCCTTTGCATCATGTATAGATTCTGCAGAAGYCAGGGGGGTTTGAAGGGGACAGGAGACCTTTGTCTCAATGCTGGTGATGGACAGAGGGAAGACACCCAACAGGTGGCCCGTGATGGTTCCCTGGGAAGCCCTATAGCAATACCTGCTGCAATAAACACTACCAGGTCTTAAGTCTTAATTTACAAATATATCAAATATATCAATTTACAAATATATCAAATACTTTCTATTAGGCCCTCAAAGCATGTAGGGCCAAACGGAGCAAGATCAAGCACATATCCAGTCTGTGAGAGGTGGGGTTAATGTRTAGGGCACTCTTTGAGAAGGGAATGTCCTGTAAGGGACATAAAGTAYCCTGGCGGSTGAAGTGAGGTGGACAGAGATGATGCCAAGGGCAAAGCAGTATTTTAGACACAGCCCTCAAAGCCCAACGGGATGGAGGAAGGGGACTTRGAAGATAAAATCAATAGCTCATAGGGCAAAATCCTCCGCCTGCAGTGTGGGAAGCTGCCTGGCACAGGCATAACTCCCCATGAGAGGCTGTGSCCCTCAGAGAGAGACCCTGGGAGCAGGGATTACAGCGCCTGGGCTTTGTTTGCTCATCTCCTTGGCAAAAGCTCCGATCCCAGCGGGTCACGGARCCCGGTGGCCATGTAATTACACGTTATTAACCGTGGAAACAGGGAGCTGCAGCGGGGAGGGACACCCGGCCCCGGCCCCTCTCACCTGCGAACGCCTCCGCCCTGCGAGGGCTCCCCCTGCCAAGGCTTTTACCAGGCAATTTGACGCAGTGACCATTTAACTGGAGGGTAATTACAGGAGAAGTATTTAATGGAGCCGAAAGTGTGTCCAAGCCTCTGCGCTTCTGCTAGTGCAGCAGAATTCCGCATGCCGCCTGCCAGGAGGGAAAGCTCTTCAAAGGCGCTCTCTGAACCCTCGGAAATGCTGAAAWATCTCTGGGTTTTTCCACTCTCGTGCTGTCCGTGCGCGCTCCGCTCTCACTGGGGCCTCTAAATCCCCAAGGTGRGGGGASARGGGCCACAGARTCCCAGCAAGGCAGCACAACCCAGCTCCCGATTCCCCACATCCTGGGCAAAACCCCAATCTTCTCAGAGCAAGGCAATGCCAGGGCCTTTTTTTTTTTTTTATCTGTTATTTTAAAGACCATATATTTGCTGCTGAGATGAAAGTGCTGAGGTTTGGCCTTTCTGGCCACCTTTTGAAACGGCTCCCGGACAGCTCTGCATCAATGGAATTAATTCCATGAGAAAAATCCATTCGAGACTAATGTCTTGCTACTGCAGGAGCACGCCATGGCAGCGAACAGGAGATATAAGCTCTTAATTAAAAACAAAGAGAACCTCTATCCCCCAAGGCCTTTATTTCAACAGCTCTGGTTAGGGAGCCTGTATTTTTCATTTTCCCAATAAAAACAGCTACGAGCTGCAACTCTTTGAAGACCCTCGTCAAGGCCTTGAAGCTGCATAAAATTAGAAAAAGGAGAAAACAGCTCTATTTCATTTGAAAGGGAGAAAACTGGAGTTATTCATACAGGCCAGATATTGCTACCTCCAGTCTCTTCCCACACTTATGCTGTGTGGATCTCCCTCTCCTCAGCATCCCATCCTCAGCCCTGCCACGAGTCCCCTTCCTCTGTTCTCACATGCCCTGAGCACCAGGATGCCAATGCTTCCTCCTGAGCATTGTGCAGAAGCTGGGGCAAAGCCGCTGGACTCAAGAGGCTTTWCAGCTTCCCCAGCCATCAGAAATCACATCTGAGCCCCCAAAACCTCATCCCTGATAAAGCGGCTTGCGGACAGAACAATTCAATCAGGAGCGTGGTGTGGCCTCCCTGCTGCCACCGCTGGCCTTTCCCAGGGGGGATCAGCCAGATTTGGCCGTAACATGAACCTACTGCTGGTTAATAGCTTGTAAGGAAAATAATTTACAAAAGCCACAAGGGTCTGATACAGGGGTGGAGACACAGCAGAAATCTTCTTGAAAAGCCTTGTTACAGTACACAGCCAGTTCCTCTGCTGCCCAATCCACCACGCCACAAACCACCTCGGCTCTGCTCTTCCCAACACCTTCTTGCTGGCAAAGCTGAGGTCAGCAAAGCTGCTTGGTTTTTCACCTGGTAAATCAGTGATCTCTCTGAAACCCAGCCCAGGGAGTGTTAGTCATCCTGAGGTGAAAATGCAGCTTTTCAGCAAAAAACCCACCAAGGCTCCTGGCAACTTCCTGGTATTTTGAGCTGGATTGATGAAAGAAAGAAAATATCTTCCCGCTGCTGCAAAATGTTTTTGCCAAGAAGGAAAATCCTGGAGGTTTATGCTAAAGACACTGGGACTTATCTTCTCAGGTGTTACAGCAAATATCACYGAGCAATAAATACTTGGAGAGCAGCAGAGCGGAGTTTCTGGCTCAGTGAGAGGCACGTGGGAGGATGTGCACAGGCACGTTCGCCATCCGCGCATCCCAGGGAGTGCCCCGACTCCCTCACAGGGAGAGCTCAGCTGATGGCCACACTCCTTTCTGGCTTCCACCGTCATCCTCCACCCTTCAGGAGAACTACAGCTGATGCATGGCCCTATGAGGGATTCTTTGGGCAGCTCCCAGGAAGGGTAATCATGGTGCCAGCCCAGGAGACACCATCCAGCTCCTTCACCTCCTCTCCGTCCCCGAGCTGCGGCACCACCCCACGCCTCGGCACGGCGGATCAAAGAGGCAGCTYCATCCTCACTGCCCAGGGTTTTTTCTTTTAAACACATTTTATCTTTAATTAATTCCTTTGAAGCTTTTTGCATCTACTATCTCCTCGCCTCCAGCAACCCCCTACTGCACCCTCTTTCTGGAGGCAGGGTCATCACCAGCGGGAAGCAACGCCTCTGTGATTATTTATTCCTGACACACTACTGGCTGGAGGTGGGGAGGGGTGGCCTGAGGCCACCACCAGCTMAGATCCAGCTGCCAACACCCACATGGCCCCCACATTCCCCCAGGAGAACCCCAGCCCTGGTGAAGGGGTGTCCCTGAGCACCAGCTCTGCCACAAGCTCACAGACTGCGGTGCCAAATGCGCCGCGACCGGTCATCAAATACCACTAAGAGCAGCAGACAGCACGTTGAGTTTTCTGCCTTATAAAGCACTTAAAGGTTTAATTAAAGACGGCTTTATCCTAAAGCTCCTAAAAGGAGGCTCAGACAAACCAGAGCCTCACACTGACAGCTCTGATTCATTCCACTCTTCTCTGCTTTGGCTGAGGCTGCGGGACCCRGGGATGCTCTGCCTTGCTGGAGGAGCCCAGCCCACGTGGAGRGTGCCCGGTGAACGCTCCTCACAGCCCTTCCCACTTGCAAGCATGCTGGAATTTTAATTATTCCTCTCTTTCCCTGCTCCAGAGTAAAACGATTATGACAGCCMTGAAGAAGGAAGCACATTTTTGAAAAGCACAAGCATAAACTACGCCTGGGTGAACATCCTGCACGCCCAGCTGATGCCAGCAGTGCTGTGCTGTGCRGCAGGGGTGGCACAGGGACAGTAGCACCTGAGCCACAGGTCACCTGAACCCCCACAGCAGCACCCACCGGGCCAGCACATGCGCCTGCCTCTGCTCTCATCCCAAGCATTACCTGCCATCACTCCTCTGCTGCCTCTCCTGCCTAAGTGATGAGTGATTCCTATTCCAGGGGAATTTTTAAAGCTTGTTTTTGCTGTCAGCGACTCACGGAGGCATTGTTTCTGGCTTTTTTCTCTCGCTCCTCAGCGAGAAGGAAGGGGGGCGAGAGGATGATCTGACAGAGCAGAGCTGCTCCCATTGCTCATCTCAGCGAGCACTGCTGCCTCTGCTGAAGTGAAGCGGGTCTTTTTTACCACCCTGTGTGCMCCYCAAGGACCCCACGGTCCCWCACAACCACCAGGGACCCAGAGGCAAAGCACAGAKGGATACAAGGACACGGCACAGGARGGATATGGGGGCAGCAGCACAACAGCAGCCACCTGCTCCGATGGAATCAAGTGCAGGGAATCTGTGTGGCTCCTGGGACAGCTCTGCCAGCTCCTGTGGGTGCCACACACAGGTGGTTCCACCCTGACCCCCCCAGGCATGTGCTGGGGACAGCTGAGGGACCACAGGCAGCGAGAGCAGCACCGCACCCACCGCGGGCTCCCGTCAAGGCGCCTCACCGSACAGGGACTGGCAATGCTCCCTGAGGCAGATAAACCATACAGGCGAGTTACCTCATCCTCATTTGTAGCCATATGTTTTTCCCAGCAGAGAACAAACACTTCCAGCCGCTACAGCTTATATAACAGAGCGGAGCAGGGCTGGGAAGCTGCACGGCTTCGCACAGGCGCCGCACCAGCAAAACTGGCAYGGACCCTGCTTTGAGTCAGAGCCGGCTGCCCGCTCCCAAAACGCTGTCCTGAGGCATGGCAGGGGCATGGAGCTCCCACTGGGAGCATACTGAGAGCTCTCTTGGGTGCTCAGCCCCAGCACTGGAAGGAAAAGCAGATCTGGACCTCAGGAGCTTTTCAACTGAGGGTGGATGAGCTGGGATCAAACAGGGCCTTTAGACCCGGGAAGAAGTTTATCACATTCACTGCTTGAAGAGAAGTTAATTAGCAAAAACTCCGATCATGGAGAAAGCCCCTAATGAGAGCTAAAGCCTGCAGATTAAAGCAGTTGGYCCCCTGGGAGCTGCTGGGGCTGCAGCTCCCTTTGTTCTGTGGCCACGCAGGACAGCGGTGGTGGCACTGGCAGGTGGGTGGCATCACTGTCAGCTCAGCTTTGCATAAACAAGGCAGCCCACTCCAGTAAGCCCCAGAGCCCCAGCACATGCCAGGAGCCATCCTCCCACAGCTGGTGCAGGCAGAGGGGCTCCTGCAGCTGGCTGATGGCAACAAGTCCACTGGACCCCACCCTCCTGAACTGGATGATGCCACTGAGGCCAGAGACACTGACCCCAGTGGGGTGAGACCAGGCTGATGCTCTCATCATGCAGAGAGCAGCAAAAGCCTCAGCCCTTATCAATACTCCCTCGCTGATCTACCCAGCCCATTTCAGCRTTTTGTAAAAGGTGTGTAGGCTGGGAGTTATTTTTCGGCTATAAATAACCCCTTTAAGTCAGGAACAACATCCTGGTTGCATCGTCTCTTTTTRCCAAGCAGGGCAGGCTGGATAAATTAATTGGGATTAAGATTAGGCCGTAAAATTCCTTTTCATTTCGACTAGAAAATYGCAGTGGGCTCAAAGCAGTCGATGCACAGTGAGTAAATTCTGTAAACTATCCACCGGTATCCCACGGTTTAATATCAGCAATAACAAATATAATTTGCAATAAATGGGAAGCAGCTTTCCCATCCATGTCCACGCAGCAGCCGGCGCTGRGGGAAGGCATTGCTGTGCCGAGCGTGATGCTCAGCGCGATTACGGGAGATGGGCTGTGGATGGAGGCTGTAATGGGAAAACACAGCGAGTGGCTGGAAAMCGCCTCGGATAAAGGCGATAATCAGCGCCGGGCGCCTGTTTAATGTCACACTAACTCCTGTCCCAGGCAGCGCTGCCACGGGGACTCTCGTGCYGCGGTGAACCCGCCAGCCCTCCTGATGTCCCCGCTGTCCCCCTACCTGTGCTGTCTCCCAGCCCACGCGGCGGGCGAGCATCCTTCCCTCCGCTGCTGTGCCCTGCGGCCGGYTCGGCGGTGCTGCTGCGGCCGGGGCCGCTGCGGGGCCCGTCCCCGCCGGCCGCGGGAGCCGCGGTGCTGGGAGGCACCCGGGGCGGCGTGGCGGCCGTGACAGAAGTGACAGCGGCGGCGGCAGTGCTGGCGGAGGTGGTGGCGGCGGCGGTGGTGGTGGCGGTGGTGGTGGCGAAGGCGCTGGGCAGCGTGCTGCTCTCCAGGGAGTCCTCCTCGCCCGTGGGGCCCCAGACGATGACCTCGGGCAGCGCCGTGGGTCTCCCGTCCCGCGGGGCGAAGCCGCGGCCGCGCAGGTGCCGCCGGCCCCGCCGGGAGCGCGGGCGGCGCAGGGGGCGGGCGGCGGGCACGGGGGCGGCGGGGGGCGGCCGGCGGGAGCGGGGTCTCTGCACGGGGGGAGCGGGGCCGCAGGTCCAGGGGGGGCCGGGGCGTTGCAGGGGCTCCTCCGTGCCCCACAGCGAGCCACGGGACAGTCTGTGCCGGAGCGCCGGCCGTGCTGAGAGCTTCCCGCCGGTGCCGGCGGCGGCTGCTGCGGGCTGGCAGCTGGCAAGGTCCATGGCTAGGTGGAACATGGCTATTAAAATCCAAGCATGGCTTCCGAGCGGGCAACCTGACCTGTGGATAGATAGGGATTGTGTTAGAAAGGCAGCGGGGTAACCCTGCTGTCCCTCTCAGTATCACCCTAGATCTCTGAGCCCAGCCACCCAAAACATCCCCCAGATCCACAGGTATCGTTGTCCTCCCTGGTTCTCCAGGCAGAGTCCCCCAAAACGGCATCATAGGGCATCCTACAACTCCTCCCTCTGAAAACTACCACCACCAACATGGCAGGCTGAGGATCTCCACTCACAACTGTGACTTTTCAGTTGGTCTGGCAATGATGGGAATGACCTGAGGATGGGTTTTACCAGGAAACACYCTGGAGGAGCAGCCAGTGCCCGCTTTGCCCAAACTCAGCCCTTTTTGGTGAATTATCCAAAGCAGACGGCCCAGCACAGCTCCAGCAGCACGAGATATCATTCTAGGGACACTGAGAGATGCAGGGGTACCACAGAGCCCATCCCTTGCTTCCCAAGCCCACAGGCAGCATGATGAATCCCTCAAAGGGCTGGAGCAGACGAGTCCGTGGGCTCTGGTGTTTGCACGTGTAGCCCATCTCCCACTATGGCAGTCACCCACGCCGCAGCAGGAACATCCTCCCACGGCACATCCCCTCCCACAGCGTGGAGCAGCCAAGCTGAACATCACCCAGCAGCACAGGGAGGGCAGGAGGAGCAGCCCTTTTTGCTGCCCTTTCTGCCACAGAGCAGCTGGAACGCCCCTGAGCTGCTGGCAGCTTCAGCAGTTGGAATTTTGCTTTCATGTCACCGTCACATCACGTCATGTCACAGCCTTCTCCCTTCCCCAGTGACACCACGCCGAGGCTCTGCTCCCCTCACGTCTCCTCCACGATGCTCCCCCACGTAAAGCAGCAAGAAAATCTCTGCTAGGCAAATTTCTGTTGCCTTCTCCCCCCCCCTACCCCCCTGGAAAAAAAAAATCATTAGGCCAAAACCCAAAAATCTTTACTCCATTTTACTTAGCTTTTACAGGAGAAAGACTTTTGTCGAACTCAGCAGGAGTTAATGAGAGCTTTACATGGCTAAACGGGCTAATCCTCTGCAGCAGCCCTGCACAGTCCTTGGGAGCACGACAGAATGTGCATCTGGTTGACAGAAGCATTTGTACACTCCCTCTGTGCGTGAGCAAGCGAAGCTAAAGGAGCTGACCTGGATACTCCCAGGCACAGGCTTTTTCTGCTCAGAGGATCTCTGCTTTTTTCCTAATTGGGTATTTTTTCAAAGCGTAACAACATTTATTTTGGGGAGGGAGAAGGCAACGCAAGGAAAGAGCGCAGAAGGAGAAAGGGAAGAGCCAGAAACAGACAACAGAAACCAAAATAGTTCAGGCTGGGGGAGGAAGGATTTTAAAGCTTCAAAAAAAAAAAACCACAAACCACCCAAACCGTGGTGGTGGTGGTGGGTTTTTTTAGAGGCCGACAGAGTGGTGGCAGCACGAAGAGTGTCCCCCACGTGCTGCAGGCAATGCTGTGCTTCCACTGGTGAGGAGCCACAAGCTCATGCTCCAGCAGGATCATCAAGCACAGCCTCACCTTTGCAATGCTCAGGATCACTCCTGTAGCATGTCAGGCTTGATTTCAGCCTCTGCCCAACTCCCCAGCATCACCTGGAACGTCTCCTTGCATGGAAGGATGGTGCTGGGCACCTCCTGACATGTCACTCACCCCAGGTGCCACCTCACACGCCATCTGTGCCCACCCCCAGATCTCATCCCCTTCCCAGCTCTCTGTGTTGCTCACACTCAGAACTTTTATGAACAGCTGCTGAACAGAGCCAGGGAAGATGTGCCCAGCCCAAACTTGGCGCTCGCTGCATCCCAGCCATTGCCTGGAAACTTCTGAACACAAAATGCCAGTCCTTGGTGCTTGGGATTGGCAGCTCACAGGAAAAACAGAATATTCCCCCTGCTTCCATCTCCTCYTGTCTCCTTGTGACATTTCAGGCTGCAGAGATGGCAGCGTGAACTTGCAGGGGCTTGCTCCTGCAGAACCTGCCTGACACAGCTGCATCATTGACAGCAGCATCAGGAGGATGTGTGGGCAGAGGCAACACCCAACCCTTGTCTTGCCCTGGGCCATGCTGGAAATTTGTGTCCCAGCATGGCCAGGCAGCGCTGGTGACAGCCAGGACACCAGTGTCCCTCACTGCTGCCACTGCTGCCCAGGTCACAGGCTCTGGCATGGGGATGGACACAGTAAGGGACACCCAGATGGGGCAGATCCCACTCTGTCCCAAGGACAGCTTGGGTCACCCTCCCACCAACGTCCCATCAAGCAAGGGGCTGYCACCCCAGGAGTGTCCTCCTAGCCACCACACCAGCTGGCACGTCCCCAGGAGATGTCTTCAGCGACAGCAGCAGCCAGTCCGGTTACCTCGGGAGGAATTTCGCGTGGCATGCGATCTTCTGAGGGCTTTGCAACAACAGATAAGAGCAAGTGTCCTTCAGAATAAATAGCAGCGTGTAGGAGTTGCCGTTGTCCTGGCAACGCAGCGTGATGTGCCCGGCGCGGCGGCGGCAGCGGGGATGGATGCGGCAGCGTGGCGCGGCCAGAGGCAGGACCACCCTGCCCTCCCCTGCCTCCCGCACCCCCTCCCCACACCAGCACCCTGCCAGGGCCGGCAGAGGGAGCGACACGTCCCGAAGGACACCCACGGTCACGCACCGGAGCGAGGATAACGCACCACGAGGCGCGCACACACCGGAGCGAGGATACATCTCGCCCGGATCTCCTGCCACCTTGTCCTTGCCCCAGAAAAACCTGGGCTGTCCCAGGAGAGCCCGCTGCGGCTGGCACAGCACGGCCCGGCCCGGCACAGCGCCCCGGGAGTCCCCACYGGCAGAACAGGCAGCAGAGCATCGCTCGCCTCTCGGGAGCGCYGGCACAAAGTCACCGCTGCTCGGAGGCCGGGAGGGCGTTCCTGCTCTGCCGAGACATCAAACAGCTCCAACACCTCTCCAACGGCACGAGCTGCTCCTCAGGGACACCAGAGGACCCTGATCTGCTCCCTATGTGCTCCTTGAGTGCATGGGAAAGCTCCCTAAGTGCACCCAGAGAGGGGCTGTGGCATAGGGAAGGGAACACACCATCCAGACCCACACACAGCATCCATCTGGCTCGGTTTGGGGGCACGGAGCCAGCCCTGGCTGGAGGGACGTGTGGGCCAGAGGGATGTATGGAGCAGGGCTGTGGTTACGCTCCTCACTCGGGAATCAGGGCTTTCCTCACCCCCCTACAAGCACACACAACCTATTTTGCAAAGRAATTTGAGGAGCGTGGGCAATTTTCACGTTACTTCTTTTCCCATCTTGGAGGWGAATGGGAACGTTATCCCAAAATATTGTTCAAACTCCAGGAAAAACTCAATAAAACTCTGAAACTGGGTTAGATAAAGAAACASAGAGCGGATATATTTGAGAAAATGAAATCCTGTCCTTGATCTTCTCATCTGAGGCCTTGACTCCCATCAACCACAAATCCACTCCCCTGGCTCCACGGATGGTGAGGTGGCCACACTCACACACAGGAAATGGAACTCCTACAAATATTTACCTACAACAAGCACGAGAGCAGATTCCAAGGAAACTGCTGGGCTAATGACACGGATCAGGCACTCCAGGACTACTTCCTGAGCCAAGCTGAGCCCATCCCAGTTCCAAAGGTGAATGGAATAGTGAATGTTGCACTGGAGCCACCACAGCCTCCCCACCCAATGCACCTTTCAAAGCCCTCTCCTGTATGAAACCCCTTCCTGAATCTTTCCAGGTGCAGCTGTGTGCTTWGAAGAGGAGGACAGTTGGCACTTGATGTGAAAGAGATTAATTTCAAGGGTGCTGGAGGATGTGAGCTCACCAYGGTCCTCAGCAGTGGGGAAGAGGCTGCTGTGGAACTTGGCACYACTCTGCACTTGGTACCAACCTCCMYGTGCAGGGAGGGAAAGCAGGAGCATCCAGCATGGAATGGGACAGAACAACCCCTGCCCCAGGCCTGGGAACCCTCAGGGGTGGCAACATCTCAGGCAGCCCTGATACTGCAGACAGGACATGGATTAATCCAGTGCACCCGCTGTGCTCCCAGAACCCCCCGGCTCTGGTAATGTGTCTGAAAATTAGCTGGGATCACGGCTCTGACAAACATCAAAACGCCACCCGTCAGCACTAACCCACTTCCCCAAAGCCTCAAAGGCTCACTTGAGTGCAGTCCCTTTCATAAGGTCCTTTTTTGCTCTCCAGCATCAGCCCCTTTCTCCCGTGCCTGTGGAGACACTTCACAGGAGCATTAACTGTAGAATAGGCTGATTTTTAATGCAGAATTATACAAATGGAGCCATTCTTCCATTTCATGCCTCCTGTTAGGTAATCTATCGGTATTGCACAGGGAATCAAGGTTATGTCCTTGTTGGGGTGATTTACGAACTCTGAGCATTTCATATCTCCAAACAMCAAGCGAGGCAGGGACAGAAATATTCCTGTGAATGCCTGGAGCAGGAGCTGCGGTCAGAGAGTTGGGGTGATGTTTCCTGAACCCAGGCAAGACAAGGCAGGAGAGCAGGCACCACGCTCTAGGAAAAGCATCCTCGGCAGCGCGGCTGCGTGTCCTACAAAGGCATTGGGAGCAGGGCAGGTTATGAGAGTACACGCAGGAACTCAGTGGCTCCATACGGGATAGAACGAGGCCGCTGCATCCCAGTGGGTGACTTTCACACTGGAGCAGCAAGAAGAGGGSAAAACTTCAGTGGCAGATACTTGGCCCGCGACTGTGTGTCCTCACAGAGGTGGGGACTGCAGCCACCGCTGCAGCAGCTCTCCTCTCCATCCCGCTGTCCTGTGTGAGGATCCCTGCAGTGCAGAGACTGTCCTTTGTTGTCACACTACCAACCATCACCATGGAAATGGAGCATTGCCACTCTGCWCTCTGGGCTGGGCCGGGACTCTCCGCAGGGCTGGGAGGAGGGGAGATGCACCATCCCATGGGTGAGTGCCAAAAGGATTGTGGCAAGTTATGACACAGGATCAGCAGGTGACCTTGTGGACCACTCCCACATGGCATCCACCATGTCCCACCCCACACCCCAAGCATCAGCAGCACCATGGAGACCTCTCTCCTGAGCCATGTTCTGCTACGGGATGAGTTTTTCTGATCCCAGACCCAATGGGAACTGGGAACATACAACACACTCTGCCATCTGTAGCCCCAGTCTCTTCCCAGATAATTATAAATTTGTGAAAATATGGCTGCCAAGCTCYTTAAAGCCAGGACTGGGACTTAAGGCACAAAGGCTGACACACAGTAGCACCTAAGTAAATTAAATGTGCCACATCACTACCTATCTATAYTACAGTCCTGAGCTTCAGGATTACCTGCTAATAAAAGTGATATTTAAAACAAGTCCTAAGTTCCTCCGCTGCCCCCTTCTCCCCACAAGTAATTAAACCGAGGCCGCTTCCCGCAGCGGAGGGGATGGGATTTATCAAGGAGGGAAATCAGCAGAGGGTGAAATAGGTTGAATCCTCCCCGCCACGCTGCTGCGGCCAGGCAGACAGCAAACACCCACTTCCCTGGGAAAATGGGGCAGGGAGAGGTTGGGTGGGGCTGGGAAGCCACGGGTCCCCCCAGGATGGCAATGGCAGGATGGAGGCAGCTGGATCCATGCCTGGCTGTGCTTGGGGAGCCGTGAGAGGGGGGCAGCAGGGTGGCCCTGGCTGGGGGGAGCCACTCGCTCTTCTGCCTCTGCCTTGAGCTCACCCAGCTGCAAATAAACAATTTTACCATTTGAATAGCCGCGAGTGCGGAAGGCATAATTAATACCCAGCGGTACCATCAGCCAATGTGCTGATGCGGGAGGTGCAGCCCCTGCCAGCGCCGGCAGCTTYGGCTCCGCAGCGCCGGCCCCGGCTGCTCTCGCCTCCAGACCCGTCCTTCGCCAGAGGCAGGGGAAGGGCAAAGCCCCGGGGCAGCCACCCGGGGCTGCTGCTGGTGCCTGCCAGCCCAGGACCTCTCTGGTGCATCCCACACCCACAGGATGTGGCAGAGCAATGTGGGGAAGAGGAAAAAGGAGCAGGCAGAGAGCAAGCCCACGTGGCATCACTTCCAAGGCAAGAGCTGTGCCCAGTTGCYGCCAAAGTTGAGCCAGCCTTTAACCCCGAGTTTCAAGGTCAGTTCCCACTTTCAAATATTTTAAAASACACTGACAAGACAAAAGGCCCAGTGCCTCCAGCCAGCCTGAGGATGAGTGTGAGAGCTAACACAGCAAGCTGGCCAACACTGTCCATTATGGTCAGCCTGGMTKAGCTTGCTCTAGASAGGGCAGGATATCTGCYTGAGAGAGTTTTCTCTSGTCYTAAGGGATTATTTCAGACAGGAGTTGAAAAGCGCCCGGGTGGGAAGCCCAAAAGTTTGGACGCATCTTCAGACAAAAACATGTCTCAAAATTTTCTGTGCAAGACCAGTGCTTGGTAATTTACCTGCCACTGCTCTGGCAGCAGCAGCTCTGAGCCTAGTCTGGCTCCCCTGGGAACACTCGGAGTGCTGCAGGTTYATCTGTCAGTGTGGTGAGACAGGTCCCAGCCAAGCCAAGGGATGAACTGCCTTGAGTCTTCCCCCAGGGGATCAACACAGTGGCAAGCTCAGGCCCTGCATACCAGGGTACTGCAGGAGCATCCCTCCTGGCAAGGCAGAGTGTGGGTGCTCCTGGAGCATCCCTCCCAGTGGGCATGGGGCAAGTACCACTGGAAAATCTTCCCCTAGCAGCACAGCCTGGGTACCACCAGAGCATCCCCCTCAGTGGGCACAGCCTGGGTACCACCAGAGCATCCCCCTCAGTGGGCACAGGCCAGATACTACCAGAACATCCCTCCCAGCACACACAGCATGAGTACCACCAGAGCATCCCCCTCAGCACAAACAGTTTGGGTACCACTGGTGTATCCCTTTTCAAGCACAAACAGCATGAGTACACTGAGCATCCCTCCCAGCACACAATGGGGTGGGTACCACTGGAACATCCCTCCACACACACACAGTGTGAGGTACCACCAGAGCATCCCTCCCAGCACACACAGTGTGGGTACCACCAGAGCATCTTTCCTCAGCACACACAGTGTGGGTACCACTCAAAGAGCCATCGCCCTCCCAGCAACCACAGTGTGGGTACACAGAGCATCCCTCCAAGCACAACACAGTGATGCACTGCAGGAGCAGTCCCTCCTCCCAGCAACACACAGTGATGGCAACGTGCAGGAAGCATCCCTCCCAGCACACACAGTGTGGGTACCACTGGAACATCCCTCCCAGCACACACAGTGATGGCACTGGTGGAACATCCCTCCCAGCACACACTGTGATGGCACTGCTGGAGCATCCCCCTCAGCACGGCCGCCGCTCCCCCCACCGCCGCCCGGCCGCCCCAGGCAGCAAACACTGCGTGCATTTAGCGTGGCAGGGCTGGACAGTGGGGTGTTTCATCAACCCAGCAGCGATAACACTCGGCTTTTGTCCCTCCTGGATAAAGGGGGTTTGTGAGCACTGGCTTTCCAGCCCAAACTGGCACCTGTCGCCAACTTACCCCACTCGTCCCCCCCTCGAGTTGCGCAGCAGCGCTGGGGACCAGGCAGCAGCAAGAGCTGCAGCTCASACACAACTTGCTGGGAAGTTTCAGATTTCCAGATCCACCAAAATCTTGTTGAAGAGCCGCAGTCTCAAACTCTGCTCTTGCTGGTATTAAAAACTGTCCATAAACCTAAGGAAATGAGGGCTTTCCCCCCCATTTTAGCTTCCACCTAAGCCTCCTCGTGTGTTCCAGATCCTCATGCCACCACAGAATYRYTGCCCAGACTTTACATGCTGTTGGTGACCTGGCACACAAGACGGTGCTGCCTTCTCCCATCCCCAAGACAGCAGTGGAAAACACTCYCCCATGTACCAAAATCAGTCTGCTGAGGGAACAGGACTGCAATATACGTTGGAGCACATTAAAACCAGAGCTTAGAGATCATCCCTGGTGTTAGTTAATGCTGCCCACAATAAATAAGGCCAGAAGCTAAGCTGAGTGGCTCCCTGCTGTGGACACAGGCACAGGCAGGACAGTGCACTTCCCCACAGCCACCATCCAAAAAATTTCTGCTTTCCCTGCTTTGCTCATGAATTTTCTTCCATTGCCACACATCTGCCTCCTGTACGATCAACTGCAGGATGATCAGGCATCCCCCTTGGATAAAAGGTCTGCATTGGTATGTCCAAGCAGGATGCAATGCCTGGCACTGTTGGGTGGGACAGGATGGAATGGGATGGCCTGGCATGGCAAGGCAGAAGCAAAGATCTTCCCACTGAAATGGAAATASTCCTGCCAGATCCCAGACCGGAGCTGGAGCCTTATGAGGGGTTTTGTTCCTCTGAATACACATCCACAAAGTGATTCCAAGAGATAGCAACTGAGTCAACCCAGCCCTTAGCTCTGAAGGACCTACAGTGAGGAAAACCATGGCACAAATCTACRGCTTATGCTGCCCTTCAACCCCAGCGCTTTCCAGATAAATAACCCAGCGCTGATCGTATTTTCTAAATGAATGTGCTCAAGCATGTCATTACAATGAAAGCAGGAAACGCTTTGATCTAAAAAAAATAAGTTGGCTCAATACATCTAAAGTAGCAGCTTAACAAGCTTTAAAGCAAAACAATTAAAAGAGGTCTGTGGTGTCTTTGTGACACAATGTGCCTTCGCGGGAGCTGCGCATCAGAGCCCGCTGTGGTATCCRTATCAATGGGAAATGCCTCCAACCATGGAACACATCCAGGGAGAAAATACCTCATCATGGGATTTTTAATGACGACCTCACAAAGTGCTCTGCTTTCSCAGGAGCAAAGACAAGTGCTAACCCACTGGAAGCATCTGGATGACCAGCACAGGGCACAGCCAACCCCTTCCCCATGGCAGAGGCTGGATGTCCACATAGGGTTGTCCATCTAACTCAGATCTTCATTCCAGCACCATGGTCTCCGGGTGGAGCTGCTCTCAATTTGCCCTGCAGTGACTGAGATCTAAACCTGTCTTTCTCCTGGGAAGTCCCTGGCAGCCCAGAGATGCACAGCCTGCCCGGAAACCTCAGCAGCCATCCTCAGAAATGAACACAGGGAACACGTCAATAATTTCAAAAGCTCCATAAACTCTAACAGAGATGGAGAAGATGAGAGGAATGAAGACTCTGAAAGCWGAAAGAGGAACAGATGGCTTTTATGGAGCAAGAAATACAATAGGAAAAAATGGAGCAGCAGAGCTCTCTTTGAAGGTGTGAAACGTCAGTAGGGAAGCCTGGAGAAAGCCAAAGCCCAGGAGCTGGGAGCTCAGTGCAGGGCATTGCCCAGCTGAGGCTCTGGCTGGTGGTCCTGGGGAGCCCCTGGCCCCCCTGGCTCCTGAGACAGCACTGGCTCTGCCCAGCCCCACCACAGGGACATCCCGCTGCCAGAGAAGGGTCAGCGTGACACGCAGCRTGGAGAAAGAACAGCCCAAAAAGATGATGAAAAAGCCAAGCTAAAATAGAAAGCAAAGGCAGCGGGAATGAACTGCGGGGCAAAGACTCTTGATCCTGTCACAGAAAGTTCTAAATCCCTTTTAGTACCAAGCAATTTCTGTTCCATGGAGAAGAGCTGTTCTCCCTGCCATGGCCATCTCACTGTGCATACAGCAACCAGGCAGCTCACAGGCTCTCCCACTGCAGCCATGGCAAAATCCTGATGGATCAAAGTGACGATGAGGATTTGCCTCCAGCACCTCAAGAACACTGTGCCATTGGGGGCACAGCCCCTCGAAGCCCAACTGCCAGTGTGTCAGGGATCACTGTGCTCTGCATCTCATTAAAAAAAACCCAATAATCCCCTTTGTGAGAGAGATTAAACTTTTACAGCATTATCTCCAATGGGTTGGCAGCAGGCGATGACCTCCTGCATTCCTCAGTATCTCAGCTTCCTTCAAAGGCACCTGTGCCAGCAGCTTTACTTCCATCCTCATCCATCAAAATCAGCAAAATTGATTTTGCCAGAGAATATGTCACTTTGACAGGAGYCCAGAGTAAGTCCTGAGTGTGTCACGTCAGATGATGCTGAGGTAGAGCCTCTTACAAAGACAAGAAACAAGAAGATGAATAACTCATCCTTATCCTTTCCATGAAAAACTTCGCAAAAGAAAACCCATGAATGACAGATACTTGTAAAAAAAAAGGTTGATTCATTTTGGGAGYTCTTTCTAAAATAACACTTGCCAGCATCCGGAATGGTCACACTTTCCCTACATAAACGCCCCGCCGCTGYGGACTCAGCCAAGCTTTGGCTCTGGCCAGGAAGAGGCAGAGCCAACCACGCTCCCAGCRGGGTGTGTGGCTTCATCTCCTGGCATTCATCACCCACGTTCCTGTGGGTCCTTAAGTGGATGTCCTCGTCCATGTCAATTAACTGCTGCTTCATTACTCGAGTCCTGCAAAGGGAGCAGAGATGCTGTYGCAGGCGCCGGGAGCAGGGCTGGGGTCACACACGGGACTCAGGCAATTACAGAGCACGTCCCTGAGGAAGCCACGCGTGCCTGTGCTTGCTAGGCAGGCAATTCCCAGRGGGGACAACCTGGGCTGGCCCCGACCTTGTCACATCTTCAACCTGAATGGCGTGCAGTCAAGTGGCAACATCAATTAGCGGCATTTGCTCTCACCGGCGCCTCGAACGCTGCTGCTGAGCAGCGAGTCCCCAGCCTTCCCATGCTGAGCACAGCAGCTCTACACAGCTCCTCAGCTGGCCACATTCCCTTCTCAGCAGCCTGAGGAGTTTCTCCTGGCCATCCCAGGATGCTGCAGAAGAGGCACAGCCAAARCCCCCATGGACAGGAGCCATCAGTTCTCACCAAGCTGTAGCTGAAAGTCACAAATCYGCTCTCCTGTGTGGCACAGCACGGTCCCACAYGTGGTGTGTGCTGTGCTGCCATTGTCCTGTGGGACACGGTCACCCCTGTGCCAGCACGTCCCCATCTCCATKCTTCTCTTGTGCTAGAGCACGTGCCCTCTGGTGAGCTCCAGTTTTTTCCACCTCAATCATCCAGACTTGCCTTTTGGAGGAAGCGCCTCGCCGCTCCCRGGCTACGTGCTGTTTTTGAAGCAGCTTTTGCTCAGCCTTTATTTGGAAGTCAATGGAGTTGGAAGTGCTGGCATCACAGCCAGGCCGGCAAAGCTTCACTGCTCCTGCCTYGCCACAGCTAAGCCTCATCCCATGGATGCTTCAGCCAAGGTCCGGAGCAGCTCCGCAGCCAAGGCGCTGCTTCTCCTCCCTGCCAGCTTSTGCAGCAGGAGCTGAAGAGTCCTTTCCATACCCACAGAGATGCTCTGCCAGGGAACAGCTTCTGCTCCCAATGGCTCTGGCTCGTGGGGACACAGCAGCCACTGGCAGCAGGGACACAGTGCCCCTGGGATGCTCCAGCACTGCCAGGAAAGCGGAGCTGCTGAGAAAGACCTTCAGAGCAAACTTCAACAAAAATCATCGCATGTCAAAGCTTATCTCCTGCCTACACATCATTTCCAAGTCACAAGGAGACATTTTGCAGATCGGAGTTGGAAATGAGCACTTTGTGAATGACTGGATTTATTTATTTCCATAAGTCCTCAGGCGAGTCCCAGTGGGTGTTTGGCCCCCTGCCCCAGGCACCCAGCACCTGCTGACCCCACCCCTGCTCATCTCCACGGTGCTGCTCATCCACCTCCAACCAAGCTGGGTTGTTTCTCCTTTTCTCAGTGTTGCTTGGGACCATAAATGCCAAATCTCTCAGCACTGATGGGAGGACACTCCCACACAGCTGCACCTGGGGCAGGTCCCCACCCTGCTCCTAGAGCATCACACCCAGCACCCATGTGAGCTGCACAGCACCCAGCCCTGCCACCACACCACAGGCAGTGTGGGCGCTCTGCCTCCAGCTTGGGCAGAGTTTTGGGAGCACTGGGGGGTGACAGAGCTAAAATGCTCATCAGTCCCCACTGTGTCCCCAGTGAAGGAGCTCAGTGCTGCACTGAACGGAGGCTTTAGTGCAGCTTCGCCTTGCAGAGCCGCTGAGGCCAGAGAAAGTAACTGATAAACCCAGAAAGCAGAGGAGATTCAGCAGCAGACAAACCTCATTTCACAAGGAATCCTCATAAAACCAAATTAATGTTGAAGGATGAAGGCAGGTAAACCTCCCACGGTTAAGTTCAGGCCACTGAGACTCAGTTTAAATCTCTCAGCAGTTCTGATTTAATCAATGCATTTCCAAGTGAAATTAGATGAAGTACATCTCCATCACAGGAAATTATATAAGCTATCAAAGTCTGTAGGTGCAAGTCCCRGTAAAGAAGAGCCACAGGAAATATTCATATCGACTCAAATTCCATTTTTAAGGAGTCACTTCAGGTCCAGAGTTTAATGTTCTTTTAGTGAAAAAAATCACTCTGATGAAAACAGTGAGCCAAGGCAAGGAAGGGCCAAGCAGCAGATTTGGGAACAGCCCCACATAACCCACGGTGACTGCTGGGATGCTGGCCTGGGCCAGGACCCCCCTCCCAGC
The DNA here is from genome assembly GCA_002167245.1 of Sporophila hypoxantha. Lineage (NCBI taxonomy): Eukaryota > Metazoa > Chordata > Aves > Passeriformes > Thraupidae > Sporophila > Sporophila hypoxantha. Next base: position 858,768 of record NDFG01000306.1, read on the forward strand.
AGCACCACCCAGCGTGGGAGGGAAGGAGGATGGAAGGGAGAAAARATGGAAGAACAGAAGTAGAACCTCTTAGTTTTAAAGGAGGGGGTGAAAGYACCAACAATGTCACACCATCCACTGATCCCACCCAACACACTCAGCCTCCAGGAATTATCCTGCTAGAAGAGTGTTGCTATCAAACCCAAACTCTCTTGGGCTTGAACTGCTGTTGCCCACTTGGTCACCACCAGCCCTCAAGGAGAACAATAGGCACCACAACCTAGAGCAGAGCAGCTCCTGCTCAGCACACTGAGGTTCCAGTAATCTGTGTAATCTTTCCTCCCAGTCCTTCTCCCATTCATTAGCTATATTTAAAAGCTTAGGCATGCATACATTTTCATAATAAACCTCAGACCTGCTGGAAGTTCTGTTGCCTATTCACACCCTATGAAGCTGCCCTTGTGAGCCTGCATCCATCCATACCTACAGACACTGAGGTAAATAAAGCACGCTGGGACAGCCTGAGGATCAGATTGGGTGAAGGAAGGTGGACACATGGCTGGAGATCTATCCTCTGCCTGGCTGCCCTTCCCTGTTYCACTCTGGGCTCTGAAGGAACATTAGCAACTCCTTCTTTCCAGCAGATGACCAYGATGTACAGCAGAGCCAAGCCGTGGTGCTCCGGCCGCGGGAGCAGCTGGGCCGGCAGCTTGCCCGTCCCGTGTCCCTCCTGCCCAAGGCTGGCACAGCAGCTGCCACACAGGACAGCCCCAAGCATCCCAGGCAAAGAGCAGCACCACGACAGCTCCCACCTGCCACCCCACTGGAGACACCACAATCACAAGGCGGCGGCTCTGGTGTTATTAGGACAATTATTCACGCCCTGGGAAGCGGCTCCCCTCGCCTCATCTGGGAAATTGCTGCCAGCACGGAGGTACAAACYGCTGCATAAAAGTGCAGTTTATTCAAGCATTATTGTGCCTGTTAAGTATCATAGCCAGTGACACCAGATGAATTTCTGTGGCAATCAATCCACCGGGGAGCAGCAAGCTCAGCCCCTGTGTGGATGCAGGATGAGTAAGGACTCCTCRGTGGAGGCCATTAACTCCCACTGCTTACTGCTCTCATTACTTCCCAGACTGCAAGGCTTGCATCTTTGACGAGCGGCTGAATCTACATTTGACAGYGTGAACCTGATGAGTGAAATTCATGGAAAATGTTTGCTTTGGCAGTAACTACAAGGCCCATAAAGTTTCCACGGAGCCAATGTGCAGGGATGTATGCTTTTAATGAGTTGCTTTATACAATCGCCGAGAAATTGCAAACGGTGGTTTTACTCCTACTGCAAATCACTCCAGAGCTCAACGCTGTAAAAACCGTGGCATATTGTTTAAAACATTATATTCATAGCTATGGAGGGGAAGTCCTCGGCAGCGCTGGGAGCCTGGCACGCAGCAGAAAGCTGCCGTGCCCTCGCAGGCGGGCGCAGGCACTGACGCAGGSGTGTGCACGCACACGTATGTCTGTGCACACTCAGGGAGTGACAGAGCCACTGCCACCTCCCAAAAAGAACAGATTTTGCCCCGCAACACCCACACCTGCCAAGAGCAGAGCGGGGCTGGAGCATCGCTGGCACCTCGCAGGGGCTTTCAGGGCAGCGCTGCTCGCTCTGCCCCGCTCCGAACCGGGGAGTGGCAGCTCCCCTTCACCGAATAATTCAGAGAATGCAATTGCACAGGTCCTGCCCTCCCCGGCAGAGGAGCGCAGCTCACCGCGAGGTCAGGCAATGCCACCGCCCCGGGCGACAGGGATCCGACTTGAAAGGAGCAGCACGGTACCATCTCCCCGCCGCAGGCAGCCGCTCCGGGCACAGGCTGCGCGGGGTGAAACGGGCGCTGCAAAGCTCCACTGCTTCTCCTGAAGCTATTTTTCTAGTAGTCTTGGAGAAAACGAGGAGAAATGACATGGGAAATGTCAGAAATAAAGCCAGGAGCAATTAGAGTAAGAGAGAAGGGAGAGCAGCAGGCAAGGTTAGCGGTAAAGTTATCTCTTATTAAAAATAAAACACGGAGGGACTGGAAGCTGATGAGGTGGCAGAAAGGACAGCCTGGTGCTGGGGATCCAGGATGCACAGCACAGAAATTCGCAAAGCGAATGAATCGAGGAGGGAAGCAAGCAGAGGGCTCCTGTTTCCATTGCTAAACTCTCCTCAAAAATAACAAAGCAGAGGGCGTCCTCTGTTCCCAGGATTACAGCTTTCTGAGCTTTCTGCCACGCCAGCCTTGGGAAACGGCCCTCCAGCTCCACTGGGCTTTCACCTGACACGAAATAAATCCAAACGCGTGGCACCCTGAGAAAACCCTCGGGTGCTTTYGCCGGGAGGAATTCCTAAGGTCACTACATTACCACAGACTCTGTGCTTCCCACACGCAGCAGCGCATCCTCGGCTGACGGACGGACAGACAGACATCTCCAGCGGCAGCGTGAAGGGGCTCGCGTGCCCGGGCTGTCGGGGGGCACCAGCCAGAGGCACGGGACAAAGGAGGGGGGCATTGGCAGCCAGCTCGCCACGTGCCTCTGGAATATGCGGCGCGGCACGGGAGTGTAAGAGAGAGGCCGAGGGCCTCCCCCAGCTGCTCAGCACAGACAAAACCTCAGTTCAGGTTTCACCCTCCGGGACTCCATCCATAGCCCGGATAGAGGGACAAAGGCTCCAGCAGCGATTCCCACGGCTGGCGGACAAAGGCTTTTGGCATCACCACTCGCTGTCCGTGCACTCGGGGGGCCCTGCCTGCTTCCCCCCGTGCCCCCAGGCTGCAGCCACGTTCTGCCGGAGCGCAGGGGGCGGCGCGGGCTGATGGGCTCCCCGAGGCGCTGCGAGGGGTGGGGGCTGCACCCACCATCCGCTTCCCCCGCAGCTCCCCTGCCCACGCAGTCCTGCACCCCAGGGAGCAGCCACAGGGCCCGCTGCGAGCTGCCGGAGTGGGGTGGCCGCTCGGGACTGCTCGCCTTGGGACCCCTGTCCCCAGCAGCAGGTGATGTGCCGGATCCACCCAACCGCTCGGTGGAGGGACGTTTGGGGTTTGACCCCTGCCCGACACAACCGCTCAAAGCCAGGGCTTTCCAAATAAAAAAACGAGTTGKGGAGAACAAAACAGATCGTGGATTTCACTTTTCCTTAGGGTCTCATTTGTTTAAGCCGCTGCTGTTTGCACTCGATGCCACTGAGATGGGCTCAAAGCACCAAAATCCAGGTACTGCTGGGGCTCCGGGGCCGCACACAGGCAGGGGCCGGGGCCAGGGCTTTCCAGCCACAGCACCATGGAAATAACAAGATTTCGGCTCAGATGACTTCGCAGCGGTAATGAAAATGTGTTACGTAACACTTTGCCTCCGTCTCCTCTGCTTGGCAATTCTCGATTAATCTCCCAAACACATCCATCCATCCATCTATCTATCTATCCGTCCATCCATTCATTCATCCATCCGTCTATCCATCCATCTGCCCGCAGCCCGGACGCCCCCCCAGCCCCTTCCCCCGAGCGGCCCCCGCCGGGGCGGCCAGCGGGGAGCGAGCAGCCGGCGAGGGGACGCTGACCGCGGATCCATCTCCTGGGCAGGGCGGGCGAGCGGGGCGGGGGAACCGGGTGGGGGGAGCCCGGCACGGCGCGGAGCGCGGACCGGCCGCCTCCCCGGGCTGCACCGTGCGCTCCCCGCTCCGCTCCACACACCGCTCTCCATCCATCCCGCACCCCGCTCCGCTCCCCAGCCCTCTCCAAGTTCACGGTTTAACTCCGCCGCTCCCCGAGCGCGCCCGGCGGCGGGATGCCCTAAGCGCTGCCCAGCGGGGCCATCGCTCCCCGCTCCTACCTGCTTCCCGGGAGCCGTCGCATCCACATCGTCACGTCTCGGCCCGGCCCGGCCCGGCGGGGCTCAGCGCCTCAGCGCTCCATCCGGGCGCGCCGCCCCGCGCCCGCGGCGGCGCTCAGCGGCGGGGCAGGCGGCGGCCGGCGGGGCGGGCATGCCCGGCGGCGGCGGCGGCGGCGAGGACGGGGGGTTCTGTGCTCCGGTGCTCCGGTGCTCCGGCCCCTCAGCGCCGGCGGGGCAGCTGCGCGCCCGCGGAGGCTGCGCGCCCCATGCGCGGCTCGGTGCGGCTCGGCTCGGCGCGGCGCGGTGCGGTTCACCGGGGCTCGGCTCGGCTCGGCTCGGCTCGGCTCGGCGCGGCGGGGCTGGGCGCGCGCGCGTCTCTGCGCGCACCCGCGGGGCGGGGGCGGGGGGCCGCGGCGCGGGGAAGTTGCGCGGGGCGGAGGCGGGGGCGGAGCGCGGCCCCTCCGCGCCGCGGCCGGGCGGGGGTGCACCCGGCTCGGCACCCGCGCTCCGACCCGCTTGCGACTCCGTCTCCGTTGGGGATGCCCGGGCAGTGCCGGGACCCCGCCGGGGATCGGCCCGTCCCTCCCCGGGACACCGGTTCCCCGAGCAGCCGTTCCCCCGCTGGAGAGCTTCTTTCCCCGGACCCCGCGAGCAGSCGCTCGCCGGCGGCCCCGGGCAGCGGAGCCCCCGCTCCGCCGGTGGGCACTGGCCCAGCCCATGTGGGCACTGGCCCAGCGGCCCCGCGCCCCGGGACCGCGGTGTCGCCGCGCGGAGCCCCGGTGTCCCGTACCGCCCGGACCCGCCCCGCGGGCAGCAGGGGGGTGCGGGTTCAGTCCGTGTTTTGCGGGCAGGGCGAGGGGTCCCCCGCAGTTCGGCAGCTCCGAACGGAGAGCCCCGGCCCGCTGCCCGGTGGAGCGGGCCCGGCTGTTTCTGCRGCGGGCTCCACCAGCCGGCAGAGCGGGCATCCTGCTCCCGGAGCGGGCATCCCGCTCCCGAGCCAGCYCTGGGAGAGTTTCCATCCCGATCTGCACAGCTGGCCCGCAGGTACAGTGCCGGGCCAGCGGGAGCGCGGRTCCGCCACCGCCGCCTCGGGCCCCCGCACCGCGGGATGCGCAGCCACCACCGAATTCCCTTCGGCTGGAAGCGCCTTTCGTGCTCCGTGCTCGCCCAAAGACAGCCGAGCACAAAGGGGAGCGAGCGGGGAGAGGCGCTGGTTATTTTGGGAGGTGTTTCATCAGAGCCTGATGCGTTTTCTCTCTTTCCGGGGGTGCTGCCAGTAAGGAGCGACATTATTCCTGCTGTACTGTAAGAAAAGTGTGCCTCTCAAAAGCAGAGCTGCTTTTCTGTTCAGCTGCTGCAATAAAATAAGTTTTTGTATGCGTTTGGGGATAGATTCTTCAAAGCTGCTCCTGGCTACGGGTGAGGAACAGAACGGTGCTACACAGAGCTGGGGTGTCCCTTCACAGGGACAAACCAGCTGCAAGGAAGGGGCACACCAGAGACCACAGCTCTGCTCTGAATAGCCACAGCAGAAAGCAAGGCTTGCTTGTGTAAAGATGAGTCTCTGCTGCCTTTCTGACTCACTGGGTTTCTTTTTTGCCTCCAGAGAAACTTACTCCTCAGAGAGAAAATCTTCCTGTGAGCAGGGCAGCGGGATGGAAGGTCAGCACTGTCCCTCGGACACCTTGCCAGCCCCTGCTGCTCACGTGTGCTCCCTCTGGATCGGCTCCAGCTGCTGCTGGAGGTGCTGTAGTTCAGCATCCAAACCCCCACGTTCCTTCCTCGGGGCTGGGCTCCAGGTCAGCAGGAACCTCATGTGGGAAGGATGAAATGCCAGGGGCTGAGCTGTGGACCAGCTTATGCTGGGAGGTGGCAGCTGCCTGGGGAACAAACATCTCCCAATCCAGCACAGACAAAACCAGGGCTACAAAAGTACCTAAATAATGGCCAGGCTGTGTTTGATTTCCACTAAGCATGATCCTTGTCTGTCGGGGTGGTTAGGGCTTGGCTCCCTCACAGCCACCAGTGAATCCCACCCTTGGTGGTGCCACTGTCCCCTCCTCACCTCCTGGAGCAAGGCCAGTTGCAAACTGGCTGTGGCTCTGTCAAATCTGCCTCTGGGAGGGAAGGAGCCTCGAGCCCCTGGGTGTTCATGACAAAAAAATCCCATGGTCACAATGCTCACAGCTGCTGATTAAGGCAGCTTTGCCACAGAGAGGTAACAAAACCCAGGGCTGACCTGGGCACACCTTCCYGGGGCTGCATGTGCAGGGACTTGAAAGGAAGCTCAGCTTTATTGCAAGCCCATGGACTTTATCAGCCATTAAACCCAGCTCACTAACATGAAAGATCTTGAGAGAGAAGAAGGGAAGAGCATGTGATTGTTTCTTAAGAGGCTGAGAGAGATACTGGAACGCAGTTAAGTAAAAGACATTCAATTAAGGCTTAAATAAACCCAAACAAGCAAACGTTAATGGGAGCTATCTTGTATCTCAAACAAATCCTCTTAACTCAGCCCTACTTAAAAAAATATTATTTCCCCATTTGTGCCAAGTGTGTGGAGCTAAGGGGCAATTGCAGGGASGACCATGCTGGGGATCTGGCAGTGCCAGGGTTGAGGTTCTGAACTTTTTGCTATAAATATCTGTTATAATCTATAAACCTTGGCCAGGCAAGTGACTGCAAGCATGGAAAGGCCYCATGCCCTCATCATCAGCCTTCCTCTGGCCCTGAACCTCTTCTCAAGCTTCTGGCCTCAATTCCACATTGCATCATCACCAGCCAGAAGCTTCCAGAAACAAAAGAGATCAAAGGAGAGCTGAGGTTTTTGACAGTACCAAAGCAGGTGTGCAGGCAAAGCTTTTCTATGCAGGCAGTTATTTGSGTTCAGGGCTAGTTTGGGATGCTTGGAGCAGAAACCTCGCAGGGAAGGAGATGCCTGGGCAGAGTGTGTGCATCCTTGCTGCCCTCTGGAGAGCCCTGCCTGTCACCGGCCCGGCCACACGTGCAGCACTCGCTCCGTGCCTCCCCGAAGCAGCCAGCRCAGCGTTTTTTGGGTGTTTGAAAAGGCGGGCGGTGCCACCCGGCAATCTYGGCCCCCTTTGTCTCGCTCATCTTCTCAGGCTGCCGCGGGCAGGCGATGGAGCAGCCCCGCTGCGGGAGCAGGAACCATGAATTATCCCCCCGTTTAAGGAGGAGGGAAGGAAGTCATTAGCGAATTCATTTGTCTAACTTGTTCTTCTCAGAGTCATCGCGCCGGGAGAGTAAAGTTCCTGATGCTGGTGCAAAGCTGCAGGCGCTGGCTGGGGCTGGCTGCTGGGCTGTGGCGCACAGAGGCTCATGCAGAGCTGTGTTTGGGGAGAAAAGAGGGTTTTTTTTCCCTTCAGTGGGGTCTGCACTTCCCAGATTACCCATAAGAGCCCCCGTGTGTTCACCCACGGTGAGCTGGGGCAGGTGTGGGCACCCCGAGGGTGCTGTGAGCCACAGCAGGGGAACGCTGCCAGCTGCGCTTCATCCGCCGCGTTCTGAGGCAAAATCTGTTAATTTGCCTCTGAGCGGAGAGAAAGGCACTGTCCCGGCTACACTTGCCAAGGAGGAGTGAAAATTGTCTCTTCAGTAGAAGTAGGTTGTCATTACCCATTTTCCTTTTCATACGGGAGAAGCAGAAGTGTTACTTGGAGCTSGTGAAGCACAGAGGAGTATAATGCAATTTCTGCCTCCTTGTAGTGCCGTCCTTTCGTTTTTCAGACCAGTGCTGACAGGGAATAGGATTCTGGAAAGCACCCCGGGCATTGTATACACTGAGCAGCTCTCTTGAGACTTGCATTCCCTTCAGAAAGCATCCCCCACAGCCCCAAACTCCTCTAATGCTCTAAACCACATTGTCTAGCAAGGCACAGCTCCAGCYTGGGACATTGGACCCACAGAAAGAGAATCAAGAGGCAGAAGAGCAGGAGGGGAGGGCTGAGATGGGGAAAAGCTGGATGGGATTTTGTGGGTTCATTCTGCAAGCCCAGAAGAGTCATCCAAACCCCCAGAGCCTCCCAGCTGTGGGGTCTGCCTGCTGGAGGGGTCAGCCAGCTTTGCAGGCTCACTTTTCCAGGGAGGTGTGCTCTGTCCCCAGAGTCCTTCCCCAAGGAGGGGAGGCAGAGCCCACCTCACATCCCCAGCCTCAGGAGCCCCAGTGGGCTCAGACACTCCTGGGGCCCAGTGAGGGAGGGAGGGAGCTGAAAATGAGCTGAGGCTCTTGTTAACAGGCCCCTTGGGGCAAATCAGAGTGAAATGACATTAAATGATCGGTGGTTTTATGTGTATATATATATATATATATAAGAGGCTTATTTTAAGACAATTTGGTTGCAATGGAAAGGGGATATGAAGCTGTTTTGGTTATTGTTAATAAAAATATAACAATATAAAAGCATAAAGTTATCACTTAAGAAAATACATAAGGAATAGAAAGAGAAAGAAGAGATAAAAAGGTAGCAGGAAGATCTCAGCACCTGGGGATCCAGAGACAAGATTTGATTGTTGCAATTTAGATGGCTGTTGTTCCAAGTSATGGTCTCAGTCTTGGTCTGTTGGGGGTGAGGAAAGCCCACAAATTCCAGAATTCAGTGAGTTAATATAGGCTCAGGTTCAGGTGGGAATGCCCAGGTACCTCTCCTGATGGAAGTTTTACCCTGAGTGTCCCAACACTGTGGGTCCTGCTCCAGGAAAAATTGTGTGGGGACCTTGGGGGTGTTTCATGATTTATTTCCCTTTTTAAGACATGAGAGCTGCTTCTCAAGCCCCCTCAGCAGGGATGAAACCCCTCAGCCTACGTGTGAATGTCCTGATACCTTCCCCAGGGAGGCAGAGTCCTACACCTGAGCTGGTTGTGCAAKGGAGGACGCTGCCCTGATAAAAAAGCATTATCTCACCTCATAGCATCTGCTTCCTAACAGCCTTTTCCTTTATCTGGCTCCAAACCCAGCTTGTTGCCAAACAAAGGCTGGTTTGGTGTGGTCACTGTCCAGTGGTGGGTGCTCACCCTCTCTGAACCCGGGCTGCTCTGATGCAAATCAGTGTCACTGKCATATCTTCTGGAAAAATCCCTTCGCCAGGATTTCTTCTCCTGGGAAGCTGAGAAGCCTCAGAGAAAAAGGAAATCAATATTATCTCATTTGCTTCTCCTGTGTTTTGCTGCTTTGGAATGTGGTTTGGAGCTTGTTTATCCAACATGTGAATTGTTTTGATTTAATGACCAATCCCAGTCAGGCTGTGTCAGACTCTGAAGAAAGAGTAGAGTTTTTAATTAATATCTTGTTAAGCCTTCTGTAAGTATCCTTTCTCTATTCTTTAGTGTAGTTTTAGTATAGTATGATATAATATAATTAATATAATATAATATAATATAATTAATATAATATATATATATATATATATAATATAATATAATATAATTATAATTGATATAATATAATTAATATAATATATATAATATAAATATAAATTATAAATATAATATAATATTAATATAATATATATATATATAATGTAATATTAAAAATAATAAATTGACCTTCTAAGAACATGGAGTCAAATTATCTTTCCTCCCCACAATGGGGACCCAAAAAATATCAAAATCAGAAATTTAGCTACCACACGCGATGTTCCCCAAACTTCCTTCTTCCCTTCGGCTGTGGGCTGCAAACCTGGCACCTGATGCTTTGGAAATGTTTCTTTGTTTGAGTCCATAACCTTGCACATGTCAGTCTCTCACAGAGCTGCTCCCCAAAGCTCACATCTTCTCTAGTATTTGTCTGGCCAGGCTGCTCTCATGCAGTTTCTTCCRTTTTCAAGCTAAACATCGCTAATCAGCTTCTTCAAGCTCCAACATATGTCCTATAAATATCCCTTGTGAGAGCAAAATCTGTCTCGTGTGTGTATGCAAGACAAAAGAAAAAATTAGAAAGCGTGAAGCCCTGACTTAGCAGCAGAGCTGCACTAAAGCCTCGGATCTTAATGAAGGCAGGGAACATGCCTGCCCCCTCCATACCCCTCCTCCAGCCCCACAGTGAGCCAAACCCCAAATCTCCATCCCTGACAGCCCCACAGCTTGCCCAGGTTCTGGYTGTCACCCTAAAGTGCCTGCAGGTCCCTTAGGAGCCACCCACAGGCCACTGGATGGGGATGGAGCTGGGGAACGCTTTGTCCTTGGAGCTGAGCAGGGAGCTCAGTGCTGCCTCTTCTTCTTGGTATTCAGGAGCAGCCCTGAGGTTCTCCTACACCTCTTATTTCCAGCTCTGGCTTAAGAAATTTATGAGCCCCTGGTTAAGCTGAGGTTAGTGTGGGATGGTGGGATGCATGCCTGTGTGTGGGGTGGGATGGGGACATGCTCCTCATGTGAGAGATCTCCAGGTACAAGAGTCCTGAACACAGGTCCATGACACATTCCTCATGTGAGAGATCTCCAGGTACAAGAGTCCTGAACACAGATCCAGGACACGCTCCTCATGTGAGAGATCTCCAGGTGTAAGAATCCTGAAGGCAGGTCCAGGGCTGTGTTGATGAAACTGCTCTGGCTCTGCCCCTCTTCCAGCATGGATGATAGGAGTGAGGGCTGATAGGAATGAGCTCAAATCAATCATCTGTCACTCACTGGCTTCCCTGGCCAGGCTGCAAAGCCCTGACTGAAGCAGGACCCTGGGGACAGATGAGTGAGCATCTTAATCACCTTCAGCACAGGCAGCAGGAATCCAGCTGCCCACCCTGAGCGTTGTCCTCAGGTGCCTTTTGGTTTGATGGAGGCACAGGCAGTGCTGGATTCATCTCTGGCACACATGGGCTGCAGAGCCAGGGCTGTCATGCAGTGATCTGAGAGCCCACRGAGGCCAAGCAGAGTCTGGAGAGCCCAGGAAGATGAGATAGGTGATGGAGAGACCAGGAGCATGGCTGGGGTCAAAAGCAGCAGCCTAAGAAACAGCACTTGCAGGAGCCTGGGAAGGGTGCTTTCACCAGCAGGAGAGGTACTTGCCTTTGTTAGCTCTGCTGAGAAATCCTTGGCAGCATTGGAAGGGTGACACTGGCCTCAGCATTGCCATGGTTTCCCCAGGTTTTGCACTGAGCTGCTGCAGGCTGAAGTGAGGTTTCTCTCCTTCACGGTGGCTGTCAGCTGGGAGACATTAACAACCAGAGAAGGGAAGCTGAAGCAAAGGTCTCCTTGCCCTGCGAAGGAGAGGGAAGGGGAAGGAAAGCTAATCCCATCCTGGTGTGCTACAGAGGGTGAAATAAAGACACCTGTTCTGCTTCCTAGGACYTTTATCTGTGCTGAATTTTGGGGTTTCACCTCGATGGGGTGCGCAGYGCTCGCAGGCTGAGCCCTGCGAAATGCAAAGAGGTTTTTGTAAGAGCAGAGGTCTGACACTGAGCTTGGCTTATCTCCAGCTSCAGCAGCAGTGTCCTCATCCTGCACTCCTGCTTGATGAACTTTCCCAGCTCCCCATTGCTGGGAGGTGGCTGGGAGGGGGATGAAATTACAGCTCTGGGTTTCATGAGCAGTGTGTGGCTCTCGAGCCCTGCGAGCCTCCCTGGCAGGGCTGTTACAGATTCCCTTTGCTTTGGCTGTATTTGTCTCATCAATCTCACTGATGTTGACAATTGGGCACGGTTTAATTCTGCAAATCTGAGGAATGATCAGGCCAATTTAGTTCACATTTAAAGCATTTGTGTTCACATGCTGGAAAGCCTTTTTTCTTCCTTGCTCCTTGCCCAAGGCCCTTATTATCTGCTGGTGCTATTTATCAATGCACAGCAGGTATATTACAAGAAGGTCTCTTTCGTAAAGCGATACAAAATAATCATTCCTGTTCCTCCTCTGCTCAGCAAGAAAAGTGAGCCTGGCTCTCCTGCCTGTCAGCATTCCCGAGCCACAGCATTTTTATATTACTGCAGGAGAAGTGATTTAACTCAATAAGCTTCCCTCATAAATAGYAATGGTTTGATAAAATAAAAGGAGCGTGTCAATGAACACGGTGTTCCCCTCCAGCTGAGTGGCTTTGCGTYCTGCCCTCTGTGTGGGACACTGCAGGACGCCCCAGAGCCACAGAACTCAGCCCTTCTCCAGCTCTAAGCTTGCAGTGGGATGCACYTGGGACTGGGAAAACTCCTATCAAGCAGGAGATGTATTATTGGGGCAGAAAAGTTCAATTTTTGCTCCTGAAGCGCATGAAACGGAGGATCAGCCTTTAATAAAAACCCCTCCTCCTCCCTCTCCCAGGTMCTGTGGCTGCCCATCCCCTCCCCAGTCCCGATTTGTCTGGGTTTAGCTGCTTTTATCCCGTTTTCACTGACACAATTGCACTGGGTGCTGCCGTTTCACAGCGGTGACTGGAGCTGGCTGAGCTGGGTGCTTCTTCCCCTGGCGTGTAATTAAATCCCTGGTGAAGAGGCTGGCAATGCCTGCACACCTGGAAAGCTCCGTGGAAAGGAAGGAAGATCAGGCGGTGCTGGGAGCTGGGGAGAAGCAGATTATGTGGAGAGCACAGAATGCCAACCTGTGTGCCCTGGAATGGGGCTGGCTCCTCAGGATGGGCTCTGTGGGAGCCCTGGGACAGCCAGAGCCCGAGCTCTGCCCTTGGAACAACAGGATCTGCAGAGCAAAGGGGTGATTTAACATGCTGCCATTCCTTGAGCACCAGGACCGTGTGTTTGTTTGGCTCTCTCCTCCCCCAGGGACTCAGGTGTAATATCACCTTCCCATTAATTTATATGAGAACATTTCCAAATAGTAAACTGCCAATAAATTAGTAATGCTGATCTATAAAAGGGGAAAAAAAACGGCCTGTTGTGAGTTTATAGCCCTGTGGAAAAGACATTAAACAGAGGCTTCCTAAGCATGAGCACTGGGAGGAGCTGGAGGGGGAGAACTCTGGGCTGAGACCCACCTGGACGTGTTTTGTCTGGCTGGTTTTTAAATCCCTTTGTGAGAGCCAGGCAGGGGTAAAAAAAAAGCACTAAAAGATTCCCATTGACCAATCCAAAGGTGATGAAAAATGAATGAGAGGATGATGCAGCCTGGAGAGAACAAACAAACTACCTGGAGCAAATAGTTTATTTTAAGATGCTAACAAATTTGCTCCAGAGGCCTGTGGAAAAAAAGTCCYGTACCACACAGCCAACCTTTCCCTTATTTATAGAATAATTGTGATGATTGATTAGCTGGGATCAGAACTATATTTACGGCATGGAAGTTTTCAGCAATATTTCAAGTAATTTACCTCCTCACACAACTCCCTGGCRCTGTCATCCCAGCTTCACTTTTTCTCCCTGTGAAGCCTGCTTGCTCCRGGATTTATGGCTTTGTTTGTGGGAAGAGAAGGTGTCTTGCTCCAGAGAGCAACAGCAAAACAAGAGCTCAAGGGTAAAACCCTGGTGCTGCAGCTCCCAGCACAGTGAGGTTGGTCCTGCCTGGCTCTCACATTGTCCCTTGGCCTGTCACTGTCCTCTGGCAGAAGGACACGGCTTCTCCTCAGTCTCCCCAGAGGGAGAGGTGTRAAACACCAAGGCACCAGGTGTTCCAGCAGCATCCTGACCATCCCACGAGGCTCCTTTGCCCCTACAGCCATGGGGCAGGGTGGATGGAGAGCTGGCAGCTCTGGGGAGCCTGGTTTGCTGTCCCCAGAACAGCCAGGGAAAAGCTCTGCACATCCTCCTGCCCCTCATCCACCCAGGTCCTGCTGCTGGTTTCAATGCAGGGAGGAAGGAAACACTCCCAGAAATKAATKTGGGAGAAAAGCCTAAATATTAGGGCTATTCCACAAACAAAGCACTTAACACCTTTTATTTTATTTTATTTTATTTTATTTTATTTTATTTTATTTTNTTTTTTTTGTGTGCCACAGCCACAGATTTTTTCCAGCTGAGCAGCAACGAGGAGAGGGAAGCAGTGGGGAGGACAGAGCAGGGCAGGGGTCTCAGGTTCCCTGGGTTTGCCTCCTAAGGGATGCTCACTTGCTCCTGCAGTCAGTGCCAGAGGCTGTGAGGTGCTGGCCAGCACGGGGCTGAGGCTGCAGACAGACAGACAGCAGGGAGGAAGGAAACACTCCCAGAACTGAATCTGTGAGAAAAGCCTAAATATTAGGGCTATTCCACAAACAAAGCACTTTACACTTTTTTTTATTTTATTTTTTTGGGGTTTGGTTTTGGGATTTTTTTTGTGTGCCACAGCCACAGATTTTTTCCAGCTGAGCAGCAACGAGGAGAGGGAAGCAGTAGGGAGGACAGGGCAGGGCAGGGGTCTCAGGTTCCCTGGGTTTGCCTCCTAAGGGATGCTCACTTGCTCCTGCAGTCAGTGCCAGAGGCTTTGAGGTGCTGGCCAGCATGGGCTGAGGCTGCAGACAGACAGACAGCAGAGAGGAAGGAAACACTCCCAGAAATGAATCTGGGAGAAAAGCCTAAATATTAGGGCTATTCCATAAACAAAGCACTTTACACTTTTTTTTTTTTTGTATTTTTTGTTTTGGTTTTGGGATTTTTTTTTTGTGTGCCACAGCCGCAGATTTTTTCCAGCTGAGCAGCAATGAGGAGAGGGAAGCAGTGGGGAGGACAGAGCAGGGCAGGGGTCTCAGGTTCCCTGTGTTTGCCTCCTAAGGGATGCTCACTTGCTCCTGSAGTCAGTGCCAGAGGCTGTGAGGTGCTGGCCAGCATGGGCTGAGGCTGCAGACAGACAGACAGACAGCAGGGAGGAAGGAAACACTCCCAGAAATGAATCTGGGAGAAAAGCCTAAATATTAGGGCTATTCCACAAACAAAGCACTTTACACTTTTTTTTTTTTGTATTTTTTGTTTTGTTTTGGGTTTTTTTTTGTGTGCCACAGCCGCAGATTTTTTCCAGCTGAGCAGCAACGAGGGGAGGGAAGCAGTGGGGAGGACAGAGCACGGCAGGGGTCTCAGGTTCCCTGTGTTTGCCTCCTAAGGGATGCTCACTTGCTCCTGGAGTCAGTGCCAGAGGCTGTGAGGTGCTGGCCAGCACGGGGCTGAGGCTGCAGACAGACAGACAGACAGACAGACAGACGGGCAGGATCTGCTCCCCAGCCTGGAGATGCCCATGGCGTCTCCTGCCTCTCCCCTGCTGCTTCCCACAGCCTCCAGCCCTGAGCTGCACAGTTTTATTTAAGCCCTTCTCCAACTCCCGCCTTGTCTCCGTTTCTTTATCTCCCAATAAAAGTAAGCTGTTATTTCCCTTGTGTTCCAACTGCCCTCATTCATCCCCTGGTACCCGCAGGGCCAGCAGCCAGAGACTGTGCCAGCACTTGAATACTGAGGGGGAAAAAAAGACATCCTACAGGCTGGAGGCCCTTAGAAGTGAGGGGAGCTCGATGCAGCTGGAAATAGAAGCTGCTGCAGCCAAGGTGCTGCTGCAAACCAGCCCCATTAGGTCATGTTTGCCTTCCCTCAGGGCTGGCTTRTGGCACAAACATCCTGTCCTGTCCTGCTGCCTGGTTTCTCTGGGCATTTCTCCCTGTCAGGACCTGCCTGGGGAGGTTTAATGCTGCTTTCAAAAGGTGTTTCACCACCTAAAACGCTGGGTTTACAACAAAGCTGGGATCTCAMACTTCATAAAAGGGGATTAAGCCACATCCCCCAGCAGCTCAGGCACCACCAGGCASTGTCAGCTCCCTCTTTCTGAGGGCAYGGACCTGGGCAAGGAGGCAAGGGGCAATTAGCCACCATTAATTGGCTGCTGAGCCCCTCTCYGGSCCCTGCTGTGGCAAACAGCTTCTGATGGGTTTTACCTTGCACCTTCTGAGAGGAACATGGATTTGGTGTGCCAGGGAGCAGGCACTGTCAGCATCAGTGACCCAGGAGCAGGACCAGCTCCATGTGATGGTTTGGGAATTGGATGGACCTGGGAGCAGCCAGAATATCACTTGGCTCATTTGTTAACACAACATCCATAAAGAGAAGCCTCAGGCCAGCTCGTTCTCAGGGCCCCAGAGGACAGAAAGAAGGATGGCCCTTGTGCCAGCAGCATTTGTTTTCATTAGCTGGGTGCAAGGGCCTTGATGGAACCAGGGAGTTTGATTGTCAGGTGACCTTGTTGGCTCTGGAAAAGTCAGAAGCTTTAAAACTGCAATTAGCAAACCAGCTTGAAAAGAAATTAAAAAACCCTTTTTAAAAAAAAGAAATAATACCCAACCTAACTCTACACTTCCACATGGCTCAGCATCAGTCCAAACTTTGGTTTTCCCCCAAAGCCACCCACAGAAGTGTTGGTGTTGTGGGGAAAAGGCCTTGGCAAACCAGGRAACTTTTGGAAGTCCTTGCACAGCTGGAGACCTGGACACTGCAATTTCCTTCATAAAGGGCAAGCCAGGGAGAGAAATGTTTAATTCCTTAGGCTTCTTTGTTTTGTGTTTGGTCTCATGGCACCAAAATTAMAGGAATTTGCTCACTAAAATGATTTGGAAATCCATGACTTTTTACACGATGCTTTCCTGCAACATTTCCTTGACATCCATCTTTCCATCTACTTTTCCAAGAAGCAGACCCTTCCCAGTCCCTTCCTGGAGTTACACATCCTTCCCCAGCCCTAAACCACCCAGAAACGTTTGCTGCACAGATGCCAGCCCTGCAAARGGAGCTGTTGGATGCTCCTGCTCCTTGGCAGGCTGATGGGGACTTCTCAGGAGCTGTTTGGGATCTGAGGGTCCATCCCTTGTGACACAGGGAGCAGGGAGAAGCTTTCCTTGGAACCAGAGAAACWTTTAAGTTGGAAAAGACCTCTTAGCATCATTGAATCCATCCGGTTTTGCTCTGGCCGAGAGGATGGGCACAGWGCAGAGTGACCTCCAAAGGATCTGGGGTGATGGGGGCACAGAGCCTGCTGCTTGTGCTCTCCCTCTATCTCTGGGGCTCTTCCCTCCTTCCCTCTGTGGGAAAATCGCTGAGAATCATTCATTTTCCCCCATTTCTTTTGGTCCAGGCTGCAGCATCCCCTGAACATCCTTTTAGAGTGGCTGCTCCTCCTGCTCTGGCTCCTCTGGGATCCATCCCTTTGTCACCAGCAGTCCATGAGAGTGGCCCTGAGCTGCTCAGAGCCCTGTCCTTCCTCCCAGCAGCTCCAGGGCTGTGCACAGTGAGACAAAAGGTGCCTCACTGGGGGCTCTGCCATCTCGTCCCTCTGATGCTGGAGATTGTTTTGATAAGCTCCTTGTTTCCCAGGCACAGAGCACAGAACTGTTTTTCTTGCACTGAGCAGACAAGATGTTGAAATGTTTTTTCCTGTGATAACTGAAAGTGGAAGGAATCCTGCCTGCGATTCTTGTCAAGTCGAGGGATCTCTTTGTAGTTCAGTGAATCATTTCATCCCCAATGTTAATTTAAAAGCAAACAAACAGAGCTGAATGCATTTGATAGTAGAATTATTTCCAGTATATTTCAGGTTTTGTCGCTGTGTGTTGTAAAACACCACGGCACGGAGCGCTGTGTGGTGGAATCAGGGGACTGGAGGCTTGGCTGTGCCCCACTGCTCCCCACTGAGCCCCTTTGCACCCCAGTGTGCCCCACTGAGTCCCTTTGCACCCCAGTGTGCCCCACTGAGCCCCTTTGCACCCCAGTGTGCCCCACTGAGCCCCTTTGCACCCCAGTGTGCCCCACTGAGTCCCACTGCACCCACATCGTGCACCCACAGCTCCCCAGGAGCACCCCAGGAAAGGCTCTCATCCCTGGCACAGCCACAGCAGCTACCCAGGAGTTAAAAAAACTCCCCTTGAAAACAGGAGCTGCAAAACATCAGCCTCTGTTCCACCTCAAAAGAGCAAGAATGAATCGGAAAAGGGCAAAGAGCGTGAAAGGCTGAATTGTAATAAAAACGGTGTTTAAATGTGCCACCGAGAATTAATCGCTCCTTCCTTTGGAGCTTCCCCTTGGAGGGCTGTTCCTAGGAATTTGTGGGAGGAAGCTGGAGCAAGGAATCAGTTTTATTTTGCATGGAGGCTCTATCAGGTGTGGAACTGCCCTGGTTTACAGGTATGGGATTGCAGAGGGGCAGTTGGGGTGCTCAGCCCCTGCCTGGGGCTCTGGAAKGGGACAGGCAGTCCTGGGGGGCAATTTTGGCTCTCCTGGGGGCTGGTGGCACCAGTGACTCCCTGGCAGTGATGGAGACTTTCCCACCTGGCAGGGTCCAGGTCAGGAGTGCTCCAGCAGTGGGAGAGCAGGAGGTGCCAGCCCAGAGGGACCCTGCTGCCCTCCAGTGCTCCAATGACTGCCTGGAACAGGAATGCCAGGCTGGAACAGGAATGCCAGGCTGGAACAGGAATGCCAGCTCAAGTGACTGCCTGGAACAGGAATGCCAGGCTGGAACAGGAATGCCAGGCTCAGTGACTGTCTAGACAAGGAATTCACCAGGCTCAGTGACTGCCTGGAACAGGAATGTCAGATCAGTGACTGCCTGGAACTGGGAATGCCAGGCTGGAACAGGAATACTGGCTCAATGAGTGCCTGGAACAGGAATGCCAGGCTGGAAAAAGAATGCCAGGCTGGAACAGGAATGCCAGGCTCAGTGACTGCCTGGAACGGGAATGCCAGGCTGGAACAGGAATGCCAGGCTGGAACAGGAATTCCAGGCTCAATGACTGCCTGGAACAGGAATTCCAGGCTCAGTGACTGCTGGAACCAGGACACCGGGCTCAATGACTGCCTGGAACTGGGAATGCCAGGCTCAGTGACTGCCTGGAACTGGGAATGCCAGGCTGGAACAGGAATGCCAGGCTCAATGATTGCCTGGAGCCTGGAATGCCAGGCTCAGTGACTGCCTGGAGCCTGGAATGCCAGGCTCAGTGACTGCCTGGAACAGGAATGCCAGGCTCAGTGACTGCCTGGAACAGGAATGCTTCTCCCTGGGAGCCAAGGACCGGCAATAACGCTTCCCAGCGAGAGGCAAAGTGCTCCATCTGCTCTGTGCATCCCGGAGCAGTCACTGGTGACTTTTTAGTGGTGMCTTTTTGGCTGCCTGGAGGAGCAGCAGGCACAGAGAGGCCCCATGGTGCCACTCTGGGTGCCAGCCACCCTTGGCAGAGCTGTAGGGTGGGCAGCTATTGATGAAATTTTTGCCCCTGACGAGGGGAGAGAATGATGCATCTGATTCCATCTTAYCAGAAGGGTAATTAATTATTTTATTATACTATATTATTCTGTACTTTATTACACTATATTACATTACATCTAAACTGAATCTGCCAAGCACTCAACTTCTCTGAATCTCGTGATTGTCAGCCCACAGTCCCGACACACACACACACACCAGGCCCTGAAGGGCCAAGGAAACAAAACACCATCACTGTGGGCAAACAATCTCCATATTGCATTCTACTTTTGCACAAACACAGGCACAGCAAAGGATAAGAATTGTTTTTTCTTTCTCTGAGGTTCAGAGAATGTGAATCTCAGAAATATTCTTGGGAAGAATTGTGCCTTGGTTTTCTCTGTGAAGAGAAACGTGGGGCTACACACCTGGCCCTGCTAGGCCAAGGAAACAAAACACCATCACTTTGGGCAAACAGTCTCCATATTGCATTCTACTTTGGCACAGCAAATGATAAGAATTGCTTTTCCTTTCTCTGAGGTTCAGAGAATGTGAATCTCAGAAATATTCTTGGGGAGAATTGTGCCTTGCTTTTCTCTGTGAAGAGAAATGTGGTGACAGACAGCATGGTGGGCAACAGCAGAGAGCCCAGGGACGTGATGCTTTTCTTCCTCCCCATCACTTCACCTCCTCTTCCCACTCTGTTCCCTGAGTTTTCCACAGTGCCCACTGGCCACTGGCTCTGTGTGGCAGTGACACACATGGGATCAGTGGGAGGATCAGCAGCAGCAGATCTCTGTCACCAAACCCTCGCTCCCTGCAAGCCCAGGGAGCGTCACCTTTTCAGACACACAAAATCAATGCTGTCCTACATCCCAAAACCTTTAAACATCAGACAGGCAATTTGTCTTTGCTGRTGGTGGCTGAGCATTGAAAGGAGCCCGGCCAGATTAAATAAACCAGCAATAGCAATTTGAGGTCRTTTTCATCATATTAATGGGTTTCCTGCCTATGCTAGAAAGGGAGTCAAGGAGATGGGCTTGGATCAGCTCCACAATGGCATTGCTTTTCTGTTGAGAAGCYGATTTTGGTGATCATTGCAACAGAGTGGGAGTGATGAGAAGAGTCAGTGATGAGTCTGGGCACACACAGCATGGCTGGGTCCTGCCAAGGGTGGCACAGCTGGGTGGGGATGTGGTGTGGCCTCTGTGGGCTGCTCCTCTCCTCAGCCAAGGAGCCAATGGGAGGAGAAGTATTTGACACTTGGCTTTTTTCCCCCCTTATAATCAAGAAGTAAACAGAGTCAGAGCTTTACGAGTCTGTTTGAGTGTCTCAGCGCCAAGATGCAGCTCAGGGTGTCCAGTTCTGGTCCCTCAGTTTGGGATGGATGTTGAGATGTTTGACTGTGTTCAGAGGGGGCAACGAGGCTGGAGAGGGGCTTGGAACACAAACCCTGTGAGGAACCACTGAGGAAGCTGGGGGTGCTCAGCCTGGAGAAAAGGAGACTCAGAGGTGACCTTGTCAATCTCTACAACTCCCTGAAAGGTGCCTGTGCTCAACTGGGGCTGGGCTCTTTCTCCAGGCAGCACTGACAGAACCAGAGCACACAGTCTCAAGCTGCACCAAGGGAAATATAGGTTGGATATTAGGAAAAGGKTTTTCATGCAAAGGGTGATAAAGTTCTGGMATAATTTGCCCAGGGAGGTRGTGGAGTGACCATCCCTGGGTGTGTTTAACAAAGCCTGGATKTGGCACTGGGTGCCAGGGTTTAGTTGAGGTGTTGGGGCTGGGTTGRACTCRATGATCTTGAAGGTCTCTTCCAACCTGGTGATTCTGTGAATATTTTCTGAGAGGTTTGGGTAAGGAGCTCTGCTATTATGCACACAGCACACCTCCCTCCTCCTCCGAACCAGGGGGAAAGGCAGGGAGGAGCTGAAAGTCTGAGMATTCCTTAGAAACAGAAGGCAAATTTGAGATAACATGAAAAACATCATTTGACATATCTGAAAGCCTTTTGTAAGCACTTTCCAGGAATATTTTACAGCCTCAGCTTCATTAGTAGCAATACCTGCAGGAAAGCACCTCTCAGCGTGAGCGCTCAGTGCTCCGCGCTTGCAAATGTTGTATTACAGATTCTGCTGTAAAACACACAACGTGTGCTGGGAGATAACTCCCATCAAGAGTGGGAAGAGCTGCGTGTGGCTTCTGGGATTCCCCAGCTTCACCAGGCTGAGAAACCCCTCAAAACTCCCCGCCAAGGGCAGCCTCAGAGCTGGGTTTGTTTGCAGAAGGGATGTTGCTGTAGCTCTGCAGAGTGGCACTTGCATGGAGCACAGGGCAGCTCATGGGTTCTGGGGGAGGAAAAGGAACTTTCCTGTGTGCCACCAACCCTGAGCATGCAGTGTGGTTTGTCACAGACGTCTTTTATGGAAAATGCTTTCCTTAGGATTTTTTCCTCCTGAGAAGCTGAGAGGCCTCAGGAACAAAATGTAAACATTGATTATCTGCTGCTGTGGRATGCAACAGGTGCATCTGTGATTGGTCTCATGTGGTTGTTTCTAATTAATGGCCAATCACAGCCAGCTGGCTCAGACTCTCTGTCCGAGACAGAAGCTTTTGTTCTCATTCTTTGCTATTCTATTCTTAGCTAGCCTTCTGATGAAATCCTTTCTTCTATTCTTTTAGTATAGTTTTAATGTAATATATATCATAAAATAACAAATCAAGCTTTCTGAAACATGGAGTCAGATCCTCGTCTCTTCCCTCAACACAGTCACAGAGGTTCACAATGCTTCCTGCAGAAATTTGGGAATCACTGTGGGTCCATCTGATAACATCACTGCCTTCTCACCAGCGACCCATGAAGACCAAGAGGAACAAAGCTCACCAAATACGTGACTGCTTGCAGGGGTTTAATTGAAGCCACGTACCAGCAGAGGCTGCCAGCTGGGGCTGTGTGGCATGACAATGGGAGGCCAGTGAGGATCTGGGTCCCAGCCCTTCCCCAGCTCCCTGGGCAATTTGTCCTCAAGGTTTCCCTGCTTCAGCACATTGCCAAGAGAGACAGTGACAGATACAGGAGAAGAGCTGCACATAACCTCGATTACCCAAGGATAATGAGGCCCAGTGCACCCACATGCTATCAGTAATATTTGTATCTATTCAGCTTTTTCAGTGCTAAAGGTAACCATTTATATCCATTAAAAGCAGACAACTGGATGGCAAGCGGGGCTCAGCTCTGGCTGCCTCTTGATGGGCAGCATCTATCACACCTCGTGTCCTCAGAGATCTCCTCCACGGTGGTGCTGGGCTCTGCCAATGTCACAGCTCCCTGGAGAGCTGCTGTGACATGCCAGCTTTGAGGCCACCCCWCTGCCTGTTTGTGAGCCCAGCCCATGCCCTGGGTGGTGCCCAGTGGAGTCATCACTGTCCCAGCCA
Source organism: Sporophila hypoxantha (assembly GCA_002167245.1). Taxonomy (NCBI): domain Eukaryota; kingdom Metazoa; phylum Chordata; class Aves; order Passeriformes; family Thraupidae; genus Sporophila; species Sporophila hypoxantha. The sequence goes on from NDFG01000306.1 coordinate 881,122, forward strand.
CACTTAATTCCCTTCATCCCTCAGCAGACAGTGCCAGGATGATCCCTGCCCAGTGCCATCCCCACAGTGGCCATCACTTCTGTGTCACCTTGATGCCTCAGTGTCACAGACATCTTTTATGAAAAATCTTTTCCTTAGGATTTTTCCTCCTGAGATGCCTCAGGAGCAAAATGTAAACATTGATTATCTGCTGCTGTGGGATGCAACAGGGGGATCTGTGATTGGTCTCATGTGGTTGTTTCTAATTAATGGCCAATCACAGCCCAGCTGGCTCAGACTCTCTGTGCAAGCCACAAACCTTTGTTATCATTCCTTCTTTTTCTATTCTTAGCTAGCCTTCTGAAGAAATCCTTTCTTCTATTCTTTTAGTATAGTTTTAATGTAATATATATCATAAAATAATAAATCAAGCCTTTTGAAACATGGAGTCAGATCCTCGTCTCTTCCTTCATCCTCAAACCTCTGTGAACATGGTCATACCTCAGGTTTTGGCTTTTCTGTTTTTCAGATTCTGTGCTGCTTTAATGTGTGGGTCTGGGCTTCATATTATGGGATGGTGAGCTCTGTGCACAGAGCAGGGAGACAAAACAATTCCTGCTCTAGCTGGGGACCAAGGACAAATGATCCAAATCTCAGCCCCAGGAGCACAAGCAACGTGGATTGAGGAAAGAAAAACAAGAAGGATGGGACTTTACGGGCTAAAGCTGGAACTGGACAATTAACTCCAATATGCAAATGGAGCAGAACTTATAAAAGTGAGAGACCCCATGAGCAGTTGTCCATTTTTGTGGCTATTTGGTTTGTGCTGCCCAAGCCAGATCTATTGAGGCCTCTTAATAAATCCCTACTTTATTCTTAAGCTCTGTGTAGTCTCTGTTCTAGGGCATCAACCTCCCCTGAGGTGCTCTCACTGTGGAGCCACAGCCAGCTCCACAGCCCTCCATGTCCCCATGGATGCTGCCTGGTCCTGGTCCAGCTTAGCACCTTTCCAGCTCCTTCCCATGGTGGTATTTTGATATAGAACCAGGCAATCTCTTCCTTTTCCTTCACATTTTCTATCCCAGCACCATAACCTTTAATACTCTACTTTTAATTAGAAGGGAAATGTTATTAAGTCAGGTGGTTCTCCCAAGAAACTCCTGTTTGATGGCTGTATCACAATGAATTGGGACAGATGGTTTGGAGTCAGACCCTTCCAACACCTGTGCAGAGTGGGCCTGGCTAGAGAAAATACTGGATTTCCTCCCATATTCATTTAACTGGATGAAGAAATAACTTTTTTTTTAGCCTATGAAAATATAAAATTACATGTATTGCTGCTAATTCCTTTCAGTAATTGAAGATGGTGTAAGAAATAATAAACAGAACTCAAACAATGCAGGATGCTGCGGTTTCCTCAACAAGAAGAGAAGCTGGTGATGAAAACAGACCATGAAATTGCCAGCCCAGGTACATGCTATCACTTTTATTTTTTCCTGAAGGTCACTGAGTGTTTGATCAACCCTTGCAGACTGTCCTTCTGGTGTGATACACAACCCCCCTCAGGTAAATATTTGGTTGTCTTCCCCTTTGCAAGTCTCTTATCTGTCCTAGTGCAGCCCCAGCTGCTGGCTCCCACATCCCATCCTGATTCCACCAGTGGCAGGGCTGGGGGGATGGCAGTAACAGCCTGAACGTGGTACTGCTTTCCTCCTGGAGAAGGAAATTGCTTCAGCAGAAGAAATTAAGCATCATAATGAAGTGACCATAAAAAGAGGCCCCTCGCTCACTCCCTGCATCACAAAAATCAGAGATGTTGCACCCAGCCCAGCAGGGCACAAGTGACTCTGCCAACACTGTTGTGGTTTGTGATGGTGTTCACAGGGGTTTTTGGATGAGGGAAGAGACGAGGATCTGACTCCATGTTTCAGAAAACTTGATTTATTATTTTATGATATATATTACATTAAAACTATACTAAAGGAATAGAAGAAAAGGTTTCATCAGAAGGCTGGCTAAGAATAGAATCAGCAAGAATGATAACAAAGGTTTGTGGCTCGGCCCTATGTCCAAGCCAGCTGGACTGTGATTGGCCATTAATTAGAAACAACCACATGAGACCAATCACAGATGCACCTGTTGCATTCCAGAGCAGCAGATAATCATTGTTTACATTTTGTTCCTGAGGCCTCTCAGCTTCTCAGGAGGAAAAATCCTAAGGAAAGGATTTTTCATGAAAAGATGTCTGTGACAGTGGCTCCGGGGTACACATGGAGGGTTTGGATGGAACCACACCATAAACTCGCCCCTTTCTGCCTTCACAAGCTTTTCATATTTCTCTCAATTTCCAGTGTCTTGGCTGGCTGTATTTCCATGCATCAAAAGCGTGTGAGGGGCTCAGCAGCTCTGTGTGTGGCTTTAAAGCCTGCTCTGAGTCTCCCAAACCTGGGAAGGGAGGAGGCATCCTTTCCTAGAGGAGATACCCTTTCCTAGAGGAGATACCCTTTCCTAGAGGAGATACCCTTTCCTAGAGGAGGCACACATACCTGAACCTCGGTTTTGCACGCAGCAGGACAGATCACTTTACCAAAATGGGCAGAAGCACTAAAGATATATGAAGGCTGTTTTATCAGCTGGAGCCTTGCAGCAATCYAAACTGGGACAGGGCTGGCTGTGGCATCCTCTTTTCCCCCATAAAATCCTGCCCAAAGCCTCTTCCTATTCTTTGCAGCCTGCATTTTCCTCCTCAGCCTGTCACTCCTGCTGGGATGCTGCTGTAACCATGGCCAATGCATCAGCCCCCACCTCACCAGCTCCGAGGAAATTACTTTTGTTCACTCTGGAGGTGCCCAATGAGTTTTGTTCACTCTGGAGATGCCCTCGAGGAAGGGCCAGCAGCCCCTTTGCTGCTGGGAATCCACTGGAGCAGCACTTTGCCCATTCATCATCTCCTTGGACATTACGAGAGAATCTGTCCACTTAAAACAGGATTATTTCTGGGTGGCAAACTGCAAAGTTAATTTGGCTCTAATCCCTTTAAACAGAACCAGTAATTGGAGTGATAATGACACTCCTGGAGGGCTCTCCTTACCAGGGCAGATGAGCCTGACCTCCTGCCTGGCACAGCAGGGACAGCACGGGCACAGCACTGGGGAGGGCACCAGGATGAGCAAATCCCCTCCACAAAGGGCCACAGTGCTGGGTCAGGACCCCCTTAGCACCCCCAGAGCAGCGTGACCCTCCTGCCTGCCCCGTGTCCCTGGCTGCCTGCYTCCAGAGAAAGAGCCTGAGAATAAACAGCTTTAATCATACAATCCCCACTTCCTATTGCTAATAATATTATCATCATGATATTAAGCCAGTTAATTCTTTCTCTCAATTTATTTGCTTTTGTTTTTGTACTCCCATGTTGTAATTTTCAATTTAATTAGTTTCAGTGTTTCTGAGGGCAATAGGTCTTGGTTTATCTTTGGAGCTAATAGCCCTAATTGTTTACCCTTTCTTTGGCAATATCTCATTAACTTTATGGGCCATCATTTCCGTGGCACCTCCAGAATTAATTCCTTCACTCTTTGAACCATCTTCCTAAAATCTTCACGGCTTTTTGCTTCCCTAATCCTGCCTGACCTTGCCCATCCTTGCTGGCTGCTCTTGTGTCCCACCAAGCCCCAGGGCAGCAGGTGGAGGATGGACCTCCCTGTACAGGGAAACCTCTGGCTCCTGCCCTGACCTTGGGCAGAGCCCTGCACCTGCTCACTGTGGTCAGCTCTCCTCTCTTTGCATCCTCCCAYGAGTGCTCCTGCTCCTCTAGACTGATTTTGGTCATTGYTTCTGTCTTTAAGTCTGGAGTCACTTATCCTGCTGATGGAGGRGSTCTGGATATTCCCCTCAGCTTCAGTGACTGGAAATTCCTTCCCTCTCTGAAGCAAAGGAAAAGCTGCTGGGAAGCCAAGGCATTCCATCACTCTGAGGCAGCTGATGAGGTGCAGATCCATCAGCCCTCCACTGGCCCCTCGAGCGAGCTCCATGTTGGGATTTGGGAGAGGTGGCTGTGCCATTGGGCACCCCTCACACTGGGCAGAGCTCACAGACAGCTTCCCTACTCCAGCTCCTGCCTGCAGACCCCATCCATCACACTCCTAATGACTTTGTGTTCACAGAAGAGAYGTTTTTGGCTGCAGAGGCGAGGCACAGATAATATCTCCCATTGATTGTTCCACCTCRCTTGAATGATGTGTACCAGGAAATGGGCCTGAATTTTCAGCTCCAATCATGCTTGGAGGGTGGGCTTGSAACCTGGAGGGGCCCATTTGGCTGTAATGATTGCAATGCCATGGGAGTTTTCTCTGGACATTCCCAGTTCCGCAATCAGCTTCACCCTTGGGTCTGGTTGATATCAGAGGGTGGCACACCCTGAGCCCCCTGGCTGCCCACCCAGCTGGAGGAGCAGAGCAGCACAGGCTTTCCCAGCTGTGGSAGGATGCCAGGAATGTCCCTGGCTTACAGCTTCCTGCTCAACACCAGAACATGATTTCCCATGAAGCAGGCAGGGAGGGATCTGCTGGTGGCCACTGCGAGGGCACCTGAATTATTGATTGGAACACGGCTCCAGCCGAGAGCAGCTCCTTCCCAGCAAACCTCACCCAGCTCGTGGCAAATCCACTGACCAAACCCCCCGAGTGCTGCCTTGTCAGGATCTCTAGCTGGTCAGAGTGACTGACCAGAGAAAAGTTCCAAAGTCTCTTTTCTCAGCTCGGCGTTTGAAGAAGGAGTCAGGGCTCTTCATTTCTCAATCTCAAGGTTGTTTATTGTTTCTTATCTATAAAAAAAATTCTCTTGGCCTGCCAAGGTCTGCTCAGCAAGACAGTCCAGGCACTCTGCCTGCCCCCAGGTCAGTGTTATGTCTTTGTACTAAAAACTACCTATACAATGTTTACAATTACTTTCTAATACCTATCACCTATGTTAGACAGTGAGCTTCTACTCTAAACCAATCTGTAAGTGCCAACATCACAGCAGAAGATGGAGGCCAAGAAGAAGAGAAAGGTTAGACACACACCAGTTCCTTCTATCTTGCTTCCTGAACTCCCAKACCAAAAACCTTAAAATCTACTTTTTCACCTYGTGATAACTTCACTAATATTCTACTTAAACTGTTGTGGCTTGCTGATCTTCATACGAAGTTGGYAACTTGCTGCACGAGTCATAATCCAAACTACAGGCATTTTGAGCTCTGTGCCAGGGTCTCTGACAGGGGTCTTGGCTGCTCAGGACAGCCAGAGGGATGTCCTGAGTTTTGACACTGCCTGTTCTGCACAGCCCAGGCTTCACAGGGAGAGCTCATGGGGGGCAAAGGCCGTGGCAGGGAAAAGAGGGCTGGAATTGTCGCCGGCGGTCACAGGCATTTGGATAAATGGCTTTGAGGAGCAGCCGAGGGAAGGAGAGCATTCCTAAAGCTCCTCAGCCTGTCACAAGAGGATTTTGCTGGGGCTGAGGCTGCTGCTGGCGTGCAAAGTGCTCGGGGGCGAGCAAACACACGTTTGTGCAGCATATGGACGGGCACACACAAAGTACAAAGCAGCCATATGGGCACACGCTGCTGCCAAGTTCACTTCTCCCATGCTTTCCTTTGGTTATTTTTCATCTYCCATGGGCTGCTCCAAAAGTGCTGGGTCTCCATCCTGCACATCCCAGGCCCAGCACTGACTCCCACCTCACTTTCTGTGGTCTAATCTGAGCGTTTTCTGGATGCTTCCATTGCTTAAATTTCGTTGTGTTTGGCTGCCAGCTTGCACAGGGTTTCCAAAAAGGTTTCTCGAGGGTTGGTGGGTGGGCAGGCAGATCTGATCCAAGCTGGGAGAGGTGGCAGTGCTGGGGAGGCACATGGAGAACAAGCCAGATGTGGCAGCAGAGGCTTCTGGAAGGGAGCCCATGGCAAATGGCAGCATTTCTCTAACCCCATATTGACTTTRGCTTCCAGAATCAATTTTCTTTATTAGCTGATGAATCTCCTCAAAAGACTTTCTGTACTGAATCTAGATAAATTATTTAACCAGYAAATTCTTTCCACTCTAGCACTGCTCCAGAACTGGGATTTCATGGAGAAGAGTAGCAGAAAGGGGTGAAGGGACAAGGTCACTGCCAGCAGAACAGCAGAGCACGAATGGGTTTGCCAATAAGCGACCAGTTGAGAGCGACTGTAAAACTGGCTATTAATAAGAAACAGGTTTTTGACAAAATGCTGGGATTAGCAGTGAACACAAGGAGCAAGTCATGGGAGACTATAGCCTTAATTATTCATGCAAGCAAATTGCTGCAGATGGAGGGAGAGCACAGTGCTGATGTGGGCAGGAGCAGGGACGTGAGGCTGTCACCTGCTCTGGGTGAGCTGCACCCATGGGAAGAGATGCTCCAGCCTCCACAGGGACACAGGGATGTGTGATGTCCACGTGGGAGGATGAGCTCCAAGGGTTTTGGGACTTGGACATTGTGGCTGCAGCACTGTGAGCACCTGGATAATCACCTGGGGAGCAGTGGTGAGGGCTGGCATGGGAAGGGTGCTCCGCCCTGCTGCCCTGCCTCCCCCAAGGCCGGCTGTGAGTGTCTCATTTGCTGTGTAAAAGCAGGCTTCACGTGCTTGACAGGGCCAGGCAGCTTCAAGGCCAACACTAACTGATGAGCCACAGAGCAAGAAATAATTCTGCCTCCAAGAATAATGCCGGCTCACGAGGTCAGAGTATTCCAACATATTTATAGCCAGTAAAGAAAACGATTGTGTTAAACGGCAGCTGAAGTACACGGAGGCCCAGCCAGAGCTGCTGTCTGTGGCCATTTGTTATCTCACTGGGAGCACAGTTATGCAGCTTGGGATTTGCATCCCGAGGACTTCACAGCAATCCCTCTCAGCAGCCACTTYGGGGATCAAAGTGGGTATTTCCTGCAGGATGAAGCTGCACATCCCAGGCTGACCTGGGGCTTGTGAGGCATTGGCAGGTGCAAGGCAGTGGTGCTGCTGAGCAGAGGAGTAGCAGGGTCCTGCAGGTGTGCAAGGTGTGCATCCCCCTCCTGCATTGCCCTGTGTGCATCCCCTGTGTTCATCCCCCGGTTTTCCATCATATCCATTTTGTGCATCCCCCCTGTGTGCATCCCCTGGTTGTTCATCCCCCATTTTCCATCATATCCATTTTGTGCATCCCCCCCTGTGTGCATCCCCTGTGGTGCATCCCCCTGTGTGCATCCCCCATTTTCCATCATATCGCATTTTGTGCATCCCCCTGTGTGCATCCCCCCATTTTCCATCATATCCATTTTGTGCATCCCCCCTGTGTACATCTCCCTTTGTGCATCCCCCCATTTTCCATCACATCCATTTTGTGCATCCCCCTGTGTTCACACCCCTGTGTGTGTCCCCCTGTGTGTATCCCCCTGTGTGTATCCCCCCATTTTCCATCACCAAGCACCAACACAACACCCAGGACAGGCAGAGGGACTCAGGGTTCCTCACTGCTGTCTCCTCATGGAAACCACACCGAGATGAGTTCGACCTGGTTCCAATAATCAGCTATAAATAGCAAGCTCAATTAAGACAACCAAACAAAGGCAATGATGGATACCTGCTTGGGAGGCCCTGGGGGACGGGGGGCAGGGAGCCTGGGTTTTGCTTGTGCAAACACCATGTTTTTATGTAAAGCTGCCAGCAGTGGGTTAGGCACAGGGTGAGGACAGAGGGGACCAGGAGGCCACACATACATAAAACAAACTGCAAACATCCATATCAAGTGTTGCAATGCCTGTCCATGAGCATCACCCACTGGGTCACAGCCCAGCTCCAGCCCCTCTTCCAAAGCCCCTCTCTCACTGTGGGACTGTGGCTGCTGTCCCAGCCTGTGGATCACTGGGATCAGAGCTTTGCTGTCTGGGCAAGCAGCCTGGCAGCCCAGCTAAGGAGCACACAGGYACCAGTTCATGGACCCTGCTCTGCAGGGAGCAGAGGCACAACCCCAGCAGCCACAGTGGGTGCTTGGCTGGGTCCCTCTCACCCCACCAGCCACTCTTTAGGGAGCCCATCAGTGTCCCCATTATCCCCACAGCAGCCGGGGTTTGGAAGCACCAGGACCTGAGCGGATAAATTTGAAGTACACACGACTTACAGTGTGTACATCAACCCCAATTTATTCAGAGTGAGCTGCTCAGACACGCTTGTAGCAGCTTCGAGAGCATGTTTATCAGCCAGGCTACTTGGGAGATCATTGCCATTGATTGCCATGTCATTGTCACTGCCGGGGCACAACAGGAGGCTGAGGCACCGAGATGACATTGTCTGCAGGAGCCAGCAAGGTGGGGAGCTGATGTTTCCTGGGAGGCTCAGGCAGAGCTGTGATGTTCCCTGGTGCTCTGAGCTGCCTCCCCAAAAAATTCTGAGCTCTGGGGACCCAGAAATGATGGCATGCCTGGCCAAAAAAGCATTTGTTTTTTTATTGCTGTTTATGTGTGGGTTGCTGTAGTGCCGCCTGTGAGGAGAACACMGGGGGGTTAAATAAGGAGAGAAGAAAATCCCAGCTGATGGCAGCAGAAACAGAGCAAATGCTCTGCAGAAAGGAGGCAGGCAAAGGTGAGCTGAGGACTGGAAAAATCTCTCCCCCAAAGGAATTAAAGAGCTCAGGCTGTTGAGCTTATTAGAAAGAGCAGGAGGGAGAATTGGCTTCCTGGCATGGAAGTCACAGCCCTGCAGGGCTGCCAGGGACAGGGGAGCATGAAGACACCCAAAGGATGTGACTCCCCARTTCAAAAGCAAGGCCTTTCCTTCCAATTGCACCAGCAGGCTATTAATGATGCTGAGAGGAATGATGGGCAGTCCCAGCCCGAGGAGGACTCTTTCAGCTCTCCTGACAGTGGAGCTGGGAGGGACAGCTCAGCCAGGAAGCAAGGAAGGCACAGGTCAGAACAAGAGGCTGTGGGTGCTGCTTAKAGCCAGAAAGGATCAGCCATCAAAAAGCCCAGAGCCCTTTAATCTTTACTCAGACTTCTCGTTCCTAATCCCTGGTGTGTCAGGCCAGCACGAACTTCTGGGTGCAGCTGTGGATCAGCAGATCTGCAAGGAYTGGATCACACAGCTCACTCTTGCTGCCCCTTTTTGGGACACCAGCAGGTTGAAGCCAGCGCTCAGCTGCCCAAAAATCAGGCTCTAAATCACCTGTCTAGCAGGGACATGGGGCAGGCAGGCTATCATGACCCCAGTGGGATTGTGGCCAGGGCAGCCTGGCAGCAATTCCTTCCTGGTGGAGCAGCAGGAGAGACTCCAGGGAAACTATTGGAGCTGCAATTCCTAATGGTGAAACTCACACCAAAACGACAGGGTTTGTAATCACCGTGGGCTCTGGCTTGTTTGCCTGTTTGCTCTCTGCTCATTGCATTTCCAGCTGCTCTTGTGTGTATTTGCACTTTGCAGGCTTTAATTGGGATGGCTGAACAAAGCCCGTCCGCAGCCGGCAATGCTGCGGTGATAAGTAACAGGAGGCACAAATTAGAACAAATAAATCTGAATCCAATTCAATTCCTTGTGCAATCAGGAAGATCAACACGTCAACTTGTGGGCACTATAAATTAAAAGCCTCCAAGGAGACAGTGGAAGGCGCTGCCTGGCTGCTGTGGCTGGCGTTCAAAAGGCTTTTCTTTCTCACAGAGCGAGTGAGAGCCTGTGAGATGAGCAGCAGGATCTTCCCTCTGCCACCAGGAAGGCTTTTTGCCACCAGAAAATTTCTTTCAGCAGATATGAAAAGCCTCTGCTGCATGTTGCAGGAAAGGTGGGTGGGTTTGTGCTGCTGAGGGAGGCCCAGGGCGGGCTGTGTGGGGTGAATGTGGCACTGTTCTCCTTCCTGAGTCATGTCTTGCTGGTTTTAGTCCATTCTCCTGGCAATAAACAGGTGTGCACAGGTCAGCTCTGCTGTGGAGCTCCAGAGGTTGTTGATGTTCCCCCGAGCATCGCATCCCAGGGACTCCTGCACAGAGAGGAGGGSGGAATCTCACCCCTGATTCAGAAGTTAAGGCTTCTCTGGTAGATTAGTGCACTTCAAAGGGTGAAAATGTTCCAAAATACTGTGAAAAAAAATTCAAATCAGTGTAATGCAAAGGACACACAGGCAGATAAACACCCAGGAGGCTCACGGCTGTTCTTGGTACCATGGCATTTTTCACGTCCCTCTGGCTGTTACCTGACTCTGTTTGATTCATGAAACTGTCTCTGCTGCAGGGCCCAAAACAAGTGGCACATGGGGAGGAGGGGTAGAACACACCTGGAGGATAAGCAGAGATGCCACCTGCTGAGAGCTGTGCCCACCTCTGAGCTATGAGCACTTCCCTGGTCATTGCTCCCGTGCCTGCCGTGCGCCGTTGGCTTTTTCACTTCTCAGCTGCCGTCTGAGTTTTACTGGATTCTTGTGTTTAAAATTACAAGCAGGTCCTTGGAATTGGCATTGGCTGTTTTAAAGATGTGCTGCATCTTCGTGTGTCACGCCAGCACGAGCCAAGCACATTAGAAGCTGCTGGATAATAGGCAATTACTGCTCTTAAACAGACGAGGCATTCACGAGCGGAATGGGCTGCATCTTAAATCATCCATAAATCCTCTAATAGTGCTTCTATTAATACCTGGTTTCTGGCACATTCCTAATGATTGCATTTCTTATCAAAGCACTGCTTTTCCTTGGCTTCTGGGGAGAGGAGGTGAAGGCAGGAGCCAGTGTGGARCTCTGTGAGGGAAGCCCAGGCAGCCCAGGCTGGTGTCGGCTGCATCATCACAGGCAAGGGCACAGCTGTGTCCCACTGGAGGGATGCCCCCAGACCAGGGGGTTGTAGGAGTGGGCAGGCAGGGTGAGGGAAGCTCTGCCTCCACCCCATGGGCATCATCCTYCTTCCACAGCATTGCTGGATTCTCCCTTTCACCAGGATTTCTGGCGTAGGGCACCTCAGCTCTAGCTTCCCCACGGTGCCACTGCACAGGCAGCACCTTTTGGAAGGGGATGAGGCTTTGGAGCCAACAGAATCTCCCTGGTGTGGTATTTKCTGGGGTCCCCCATGGCAGGAAGGGAATGATGAATCTGACTCCTTGTTCTTAGAAGGCTAATTTACTATTTTATGATATGATATTATATTAAAGAATGCTATACTAAACTATACTAAAGAAWASAGAWAGGATACTTACAGAAGGTTTAACAAGATACTAATGAAAAACTYGTGASTCTCCAGAGTCCCGACACAGCTTGGCTCCTGATTGGCCAATAAGTCAAAACAATTCCCATGTTGGRTAAACAATCTCCAAACCACATTCCAAAGCAGCARAACAGGGAGAAGCAAATGAGATAATATTRTTTTCCTTTTYCCCTGAGGCTTCTCTGCTTCCCAGGAGAAGAAATCCTGGCGAAGGGGTTTTTCAGAAAATATGACGGTGACACCCTGGTGCTCTGGCTGGTGTCAGAGGAGCTGAGAGGGCRCCCTGAAGTTTGGATTCTCTGAGGACACAGCTGCAGTGGGCGCGTGGGGCTGGCTGTAAACACCGCTCGTCCTCCCTGCGGAACCATTACACACTCCAGAGGACGAGCGCGCACAATTCACGTCTCATTAAAGCTTTTTGAAATATTATCCTTTTCTTCTCCCCTGCTTTTCCCCCCTATTAAGCTGAAATCGTGCTTCCTTCGGAGAATACGAGTCATTTGTTTCCATAACAACTCCCCATCCTGAGCGTGGCAACTCCACTCCCCGAAAAACACATTGGCCTTGATGCAAGCAGGACCCCCGGCACTGCTGTGGTTCCATGCTTGCCAGGCTTCCACATGGTCATTTATGACCTGGCTCTGAGTTCTGGAGGMTTTGAGCTGCCCCTGGCATTGCTGGCACAGCGCTCCACAGGCAGCATGTCCTTGGCAGGAGCGGGTCAACATCTTCACCTGCCAGCCCTGCCCCAATCACTGTCTCCATGGCATGAGGCTCTTCGTTGCTGGTGGCTTAAATTATTTTTTTCCCCTGCCCCAAAAACTGACCTGACCCCAAAGGAAAAGCATGGCTCCRAAAACCTCCTCCTCCAGGTACTGCCTTTTGGAAATTCCCCATCCTGTTCCTGGATCTTTGCTGTGCCAGGGTATAACTCTGCCATGTTCRTGTGAAAGTTAAACATGAGTGATGAAGCTGCTAAATTGGATTCACATCAAAATAGCCCCTGAAAGCTCAGTCCATGGAAAAAGTGGGATTTTTCAGAAGTGAGAGTGGTGCACAATGTTAATGCCCCACCTTTCTCAATCTCCCTGACACCATTCAGCTTACTAGGTCCATAAAAGAAATTAAAATACAGTTAAAATGGATTTCTTAAATGGGCTTGTAAAAGCTTTTGATGGAAGAACCACTTTATCCTTCTAACTTTTTTATGACATCTATTCCCACTTTTCCTTTCACTATGAACTTTTAATGACTTAGGACTTTTTTTACAAACCGACTCATTTGTAATTCCCTGCAGACACCTTTACAMTGTGGTGTAAATCCTGTGGCAAAGCCAGACCTCAGAGACACAGTTAGGACAGATCCCTCAGGATTCTGTGCCAGGATGTCCAGGGACTGGCTCTTCAGGCTGCTCCTGTCAGGAGAGCTCAGGATCAACCACCAGATGCCTTCAAAAGAGCTAAATGTTGTTATTATGATATTACCAAGCTGCACCATGTGTTGCTAAATTTGTCTTAATGTCAATATGACAATGGTGATGATGATGATGATGATGATAATGATGATGGGGATGTTGCCCATTGCCTCTCCCCAGCTGTGCCCTGGCAGAGCATCAAGGAGGTTACAAATCCTCAGTGGTGCCAGGGAACAGGAAGGGTTCAGGGCTGTGGTGCCACCCATCATCTCTCCCATCCAGGCAGGAGACACAGTCCAGCTGCTCAATGCCACAGTGCTGAAATAAAGATGATTAAGGAGATATTCCAGCCTCTTCTTTTCTCCCTCTCCTCAGTAAATGTCATGCTTCAGGGGAGTATAGCCAAGAAAAGTTCAAAGTAATAATATCAGAAATCTGCTTCTCTTTTCCTTTTGACATTTTATTGTGATATGAAATAGCAGGGGATAAAAGCTCTAATGGGGATATTTGGTTCTTTCTTTCGGAGAGCATTTGAAGCGCTGGCTGGTTATGACTCACATGGATTATGATATATGCAAATCTTTAAGGGCCTCATTCACAAAGCCGAGGCAGCCACGCCGCTCTTCCAGGGGATTTACTCAACGGGAGATAAAGCCTGGGTGACTGATGCCCAGAGTCCCCACTCCTCAGGCCTCTGCCACACATCTCCAGCTCTTTGTCTCAGCTGGGAAGGCTGGTCCTGGGCATGGTGGGGCTGTGACTGTGCTCACCAGCACAGCAGCACCCATGGAGAAGGTGGATGGCTCCATGGGGWAAACCAGTCATCTCCCACCCTGCCTTCCATGGGAAGCAGCAGCACCCAGCACCCACATTTTCCAATTAAAGCACAAGCTCTTTCTCCATGGACCACTTTGATGATATTTCTGTGTCAGCTTTAAACCAGATATTTCACACTCATAAACACTGGCGAGTAACCAGGCTGTAAAATACAACTTTAATAATGTTAACTGCTAATGTACAGGCAGTCTTGTTGATTGGTGTAGCAGAAACCGGGTTGATTTAAAAAATATAATAACCCCCTCGTTCCACATTGAATCCTCTCGTAATTAGAAGCTGTTATTGCTCTCCAACAAATAATCTTCCGAATGAAGTCCATTCCACAGAGAGTGATCAAAGGGTGATTTAATTAAATTTTCATGTTTAATTTTCCTTTTTCATTCCTGACTTTTTTYGTCTCCTTCTCTTGCAATTGCTGTTGGAGGAGGGAGAGGGGCAGGTGGGAGCATAGGAGTGGTTGGGTCCTGGCCTGCTCCCTCTGAGTGTGCCTGGCTACTGAYATCCAGTCAGGACCTCATGGTATGAACCACCAGAGTGAGGGTTTCCTCTTCGCGGTGTCTTGGTTTTACTTATCTGGTCCACAGCCAGCTTAAATGTAATACTTAATTTAGAGCAATAACACTTAAATTATGAATTGTCTGCTGTAAGTATAAATTATACATTTTGGAGATGAATATTCAGGTCCTAATTCAAAGCAGCAGATGTGGCATGGAAATGTTTGCAGGCAGACACGATTCCAAGCCATGACTGGGTTTGATTTTCCCTGGGAAGCCGTCCTTGGCAGACCCTTCCTGGCTGAACTGAGAGTCCGTTTGGGGGCTCCAGGACCACTCCTTGCCAATCCAGGTTTGTTTGCTCTGTTCCTTTGGAGGGATGGGGTTTGGTTTGGGGCATGGCATGGCMAGACACGGTGGGAAGTTGGCAGCTGTCCGTGTGTGCTGAGGAACCGATGCCATCAGAAATGTGACTGTCATTGAGGCTGAAACATGGATCAAGCACAGGTAGTGTAACACCTGAGCTGAACTTGGCTGTGGGGCACCTTGTGGAGCGTCGAGGGGGAGTTAGGACAGTTGGATGGACGGAGATGAGAGACTCTTGAAGCGGGGCTTGGAACTTGGGTTTATTGCAAAGGGCCTGGGTGCACGGGCCTTTTGCGGGATTTGGGTTTATTGCAGAGGGCCTGGGTGGCAGGGCCCTGCTGGAATTTGGGGGTTTTATTGCAAAAGGGCCTGGGTGCAGGGGGCTTTTGGATTTGGGGTTATTGCAAAGGCCTGGGTGCAGGGGCCTTTTTTGGAATTTTGGGTTTTATTGCAAAGGCCTGAGTGCAGGGGGCCTGCTGGGGATTTGGGGATTTATTGCAAACCTGGGTGGCAGGGCCTCTGGGATTTGGGTCTTACTTGCACGAGGGCCTGGTGCGGCCTGCGATGGTATGCGCAAGGCTGCTGGAGGCCTGTGAGCTGCCAGCCACAAGCTCAGAGCAGGCCAGAGAAGAGAGGGGGAGAGAGGATGAGAGGTAAGAGCATAAAAAGGGTAAAGAGCAAAAGCATAAGAGAGTAGAAAAGGGTAAGAGCTAAGAGAGCAGGGTTCTCGTTACAATACAATAACCTTCTTCTGTGCTGAATATTCTGATTCTCACTAACCAATCTAGTACAATATACAAATCCTATGAGCAATTACAACAGCCTATTAAGAATCATACATTACCATACTGTGTTACATTTTAAACCCTAGAAAACTCCTGCTGTGGCGCCTTCTGCAAGCTGGGCAGGGTCTGCTCTGACCCTTGGGGCCTGTCTGCAGGCAGAGGTGTTGTTCCATCAAAGGGGATTACCTTCAGCTGGCCACACCATTGTTTCCCGTTTGTTCAGTAACTGAGATCTCAAAGCTTGCTTTCATTTCAATCTCACTTATAGTTTCTTTATTCTCAAAATCTTTTGCCAGGCAATCATATTTATAAGGCTTTCCTGATTCATCTTTCCCCAACAGGAGGGGACCTTTTCCTCTGCCAGCACTGCTGGGACCATTTCTGGGGAGAACTCAGCCGTGCTCAGTGCTGCTCCCCTCGACTCGGCCGTGTTCGTCTGCAAGTTTGTGCTCACAAGGAAACAGGAGATTGCAGATTAAGGGAAAACACACAGGCTCTTCTCTGGGATAARAATCCTCCGACCCAGCCTGTGCTGCTGCTCTGGCTGAGCCAGAGCCTCCCTGTGCTGCCRCTGATGTTCCTAAAGAATTCATCAAAGTGACAAGGCTACAAAAGCCGCRCGTTACCGCTCCTCCATTCCCTTGCCACTCACCGGAAAATAAGGCCCCTGCTGAGCTGCATATGATCCGTTTCAATTATTTTTTAATTTTCAACGTGTTAGTCAAACTCCGACACGCAGAGAAAAAGGAGAAATTCATGCAAAGTACCCTCGAAAACTCCTGTTCGGGTAAAAAGCTCTTCTGTCATGAATACCCAATGGCTCCTGGAGCTACTGGTGAGTTAGTGTGCATTTACAGAAACTACATTTACATACAAATACGATTCCAGCCAGCATTTGGAAGTGGAGAGRGATCTCCTTTCTTCCCCCAGCCACGGACTGATTCTGCTCTCACTGGTTGGGATGCTTGCATTAAGACGTCTGCTGACATGCATCTGTTTCATAAGAGCATGGATAAGGAGCGTGGTTTGCTGCCGGCAGTGTTCCTCCCCCTTTTTTCTAATCATGCAAATAATCTTTCCTCAGGGAATAACTGCTGTGTCCGTGGGCACAGGGATGTGGGTGGGAAGGAGACGTGGGTGGGATGGGGATGCAGGAGGGGTGGGAATGTGCGTGGGATGCAGATGCAGGTGGGTGTGGATGGGATGGGGGTGTGGATGGGATGGAGATGTGGGCAGGATGGGGATACAGGCAGCAGCTGCTCCTGGGCCTCGAGGTACATCTGTGCCAGCCAGTTACACAGGGCTGGACTGGTGCTGTGCAAACTTCAGGTGTTTGCATTCAGCTCTGGATCTGGCAACAGCCTCGTGCTGCTGGTGCCAGAGATGGGCAGGAGAGAGCATGGCATTCCTCATGCCCAGGCACTCCTCATCCCCAGGCACTCCTCATCCCCAGGCTGAGCCCAGTGGTGGCTTTTTCCAGCGGTCACATTGGCAGTGCTCAACTGCTGGAACATAGAGCAATGGAATTTCAGTCCAGCCTCCTCTTTGCTCACAATGCTGAAGAGGCTCTGCCTGTACCCAGAGCACCCTCTGCTCTGCCTCAGCCCCCAAATTTAGCAGACACTGAAGCAGGTCCCAGCTCCCCAGCACTTCTCCACAGTACGCAGTGCTGAGCTACCTGTGGAACCATCCTGTGGCAGGGAGATTGTCCTTCATCCATCACTCTGCACTGGGTTTCCAGGTCAGACTGTGTCAGTGTTAATGCCAGTGCCAAGCTGCCTCCCAGCCGTGGCTCTGGGGCATTTCCACATGCTGAAGGACACTGGGTGCTTGCTGTGCCCATCCCACACCACACCCTGCCTGCTCTGCCTCCCTTTCCTGGTCAGTCCTCACCAACCACTCTCAAGATACATTGCTGCCCTCGTGCTCCCCACAGTCTCAGCTTCTACATGGATACTTTGCTGATGGAAAAACCTTTATTTTTAGCTTTGCTTTTTCACTGAAATACAGAGAATTCCCCTCAGACCTCTCAGTAATGAATCGCAGAGAAAGTTTCTCTCCAGTTCATCTGAACGGCGCTCAGCTGAGGGGGTGGAAAATTACTGAAAAACTTTAATAGTAAGTAAGAAAAAAAATCTTAAATTCATCCTTTATGGCATTTTTAATCACATTGGGCATGATTCATTTCACATGCAAATCCAGCCTCGCGCTCTCTGTGCYGCTAAAGCATCTGACTTCAAACTATCGCAGCACAAAACCGCTTCGGCAGATTCAGATCTTCACCAAAAAGCAGCCAGAATTCTAATTTGWCTTTGAAATTGGGGATTCCTTTGGCAAGGGGGAAAATGGTGGGCRTATCAGACCCTGACATGGCACCTTTTCCTCTCTAGCAGTGGGTCAGGACATAAACCACTGCAGGGGTTTGTGTCCCCACAGTTGCAGCAGCAGCTCTGTCTGAGTGGKCCTCCCCAGGTGTGCTGCAGGTATCTTTCATCTCAACATTGGGCAATCCWGCAGCTGTTTCCCTCCATTCATCTCTCAGGTATTAATAGATAGGYCACCTGTCCCATCAGGTTGGTGGGAGCAGGGTTCTGTGTCAGGGAAGGGTCTCCCTGAGGCAGTGCTGGCACTGTGCTTGCTCTCTGCCCTGCCTCCCTGCCCTGCCTCATCCCAGGGCTGGCATCTGCCCATCAGTCCATCCCCAGGCCCTGGGTGCAAGGGGCTGACTGCCTGGCTGGGCACAAAAAAGCTCCACAAAGCTCTGCTGTGTTTCAGGCTCCACTCCCCTGGAAGCACAGACCTCCCCTCCTTCACACGTGCAAACACTGAAACTTTGGCCAAAAAGGGTTTTTATCAAATTTTTTTCATTAGGAAAAAACTCACTCTGAGTSTCTCCAGGCTCCTCTGAAGGGGAAGCCGAGTGCAACAGGGCTTTTATCAGCTCATTTTTCTTCCTTAGATTTTAGTCCAACCAGATTGCTCTTTGCTCCTGCAATGCTCCTTCCTGGCTGCGGGATAAATAAGGCACAAAGCGTTTAATTGATCAATAGGGACRTAATGAAGTGGCCAGTTTGCCCTGACAGAGGCTGGGTCAGAGGGAACCACAGGCTCTGCACAGCTCAGTGTCCGTGAGGGACAGGGCTCCAGTGTCCACTGCAGCTGGAGGCACATCAAACATTTAGTGAGGCGCTCTCAGTCAGARTAAGCTGATGTAGAAAATGGAAATGGTGACCTGCATCTGAGCTGCCCCACAGCACTGATGTAAAAMCCCCAAATCCTTCAATTCCAGCAGCACCATGGCTGGAAGGATGAGGGGAAAACCAGCCTCTTGCTGTGAAATGTGTGGATAAAGCCAATGACAAGTTTTCTTCAGCTGAAGGGGGGCGGGGACGTTTCCAAGTGTCAGATTTTCTGTCTTTCTCCTTCTCTTACTGCATTTCCCACCTCTTTCTTCTGGAAAAATACCATGAAAGGAAGAAGATTTGTTCAATGTTCASATTTGCATTGAAACCCCAAGAAGGGGTGACAGGCCAGGCTGCACCCAGCTGGGAGCTTGCCTGAGGGTGAAGGTGTTTCTCTGTGTGAAGATGAAAATGGCACTTCTTACATYGGTTTTGGCTCTGAATTGGACACAGTTTCCCATAAGGAGATAAAATATTTAAAAACAAGTGTATGAAAGAGAAAGTCAGCCTTTATTAAAATGACTTCATCATTTGAGACTGATGCTTTCAAGTACTCTTGTAATTCATCCTTATAGATATAAAATTATCATCTGAAGGAAGATTGTTAATAAAACTGACACTTCCCCATCAGTCAACTTAATTCACAATATCACATTTTCCAAATCCAATTACGCCTGTCTGATGAGTGACGTTCGCYTCAGCGTTATTGTTCATGTGGAAAAGTGGATACAGGAGTCACATGCAAGGAATCTGGGAACATTGGGACAGCTGTCTCTGGATAATTTCAACCACCCCARTGTGAGCTCTCCAGGACCTGGCTCTGCCTAACAGTGACTGATGAGGGTTCTGAGCAGCCAGCACGTGTTTCTCAATGCTTTTTCAACAYTGACTTGATAATTTTTCATGCGTGATCAAATGCTTTACCCAAGCCACTGGTTTCCTATCAGCTTCTTGTGGTAATGGAATTTTTAAGTTTTACATTTGGATTTAAAATGAGGAACTCACATCCTGCAAAGGACTTTTTTTTTTTCAAACCAGAAGAGCTATCTCACAGAGTAACTCTGATCCTTCACTGGGGGACAGAAGGCACTTCTATGAAATTGTTACTCCATCAACTCCAGGAGCGTTGAGACCACAGTAATTGACTGCAGCCTGGGCATCGACCCGGAAAGTTTCAATAACAACTGAAAAATAGGTTATAGATGTCTTCCAAGCCACTTTATGTGTGGAAAACTGCATCCACTGCAGGGCTCTGTCTGACAATTGTGATGGGATTCTGGGAATGACCCTGCCAGCAGTTTGGGGAGCACAGGCTTCACTGCTGTGCAACATCTGCTTCCCATGTTCGCTGCACACTGGGGGCAGCTCCACTGCTGGGTTCAGACCTCTGGGTTGCTTCCTCTTCTTGCCCTCTCCCCATCAGTGGGAGCCCATCCATCCTGCCCTCCTTGGGGACTCTGACACAAGCCTTCCCTTGGGAGGAGCGCGCTTGACTGAAGTCAGGCGGAGGCAGTGCCACAGCAGCGATGGCATGGCAACCATTGCCAGGGAGACCGAGCTCTGCTCTGCAGCTCTGTGAGCAACTTCAGCGAGGCCAGGATGGTCCCAAATCTCCCCAGGCTGTGCTTTGCGTGCCCCAAATCTCCCTGCTCTCTGTGCTCCCTGCAAAACTCACGAGAAACGAGCGTCAGGCACCTGCAGATCCCCAGGACTGGCAGGAAAGGTGTAACCTGCCTTTCCCTGCCCTTCAGCTCCAAGCATAAACAATTCCAATTGGCACAGCCGGGTACCACCTGCCATGGGAGAAGGGAGCACATTTGGGGTCACAGCTGCTCAGCTCGGGTTTTTCTCTCAGTGGCAATGAAGAGTGGTTGGAAAATGACAGGGAGCCTCATGCACCAGGAGACTGCTCTTGGAACTATCCTGGGACTGTATTTGATCAGTCTGATCCCCCTTGTGTGCTCACTCCACCTGCAGCATCCCAGCAGGGTGAGGGTGGGAGTCATGGTGCTGCTGGCACTGCTTGGGGACTGTGGCCAGCCACAGACACCCCAGAGCCACAGTGTGCCCTGAGCACCCAGCCAAGCTGCCCCTGGTTAAGGCAGGGGATAAATCCTAAGTTCTTGCCTCAAGTACAGCATCAGAGAAAGCTGGGCTCCCAGGAATCATGGCTGTGTGTTCCCTGTGCRGGAGAAACCAGGGATGGACATTTCAAACCCCATGGTCTTGCAGCACAGCAGCTCAGGGGCCTGGCACAGGACTCAATTTACTTGGAAAGGCTGTGGGGCCCTGAACACACAAAGCAGATGGATAGCTGGAAGAGCTGAGCTCATTTGTCTTGCTGCCCTGCTAAAAATATCCACGTGTGCTTCTCTGGAGGGTGGAAGAGTTCCCTTCCTGCACAGTGGTTCTGAAATAAAGCCCATGCAGCTGGGTCTGGCCATGCAGTGTCCTACACCCAGGGTCCTGTGGGCAGCTCCAGCTCATGCTACCCACTTCCTGAAGGAGCCAGGGAAAGCTGGTGATGCTGTGGTGTGCACCAGCTCCATACTTGGCATTCTGCAGTTGCCATGGAAACCAAAGATGTTGACAGTGCTGCCAGAACGGGGGGTCAGCATGGGGCCTGTCCCAGTGGAGGAATGTGATGGTTGGAGAGCACAGGGCTGCACGAGGGACAGGCTGTCCTTGAGGCTGAGGGGGGCTGAAAGACTTTTCCAGTGGGTGTTTTCTGGGCATGTGTAACGAGGACAAAAAAATCCTGGGGTGTTTCCCAGCCACTGGCTACCATTGCACCCAGGGTTTGGGATGAGAGCTCCMCTGAAGCCTGCCAAAGCAGCTGTGGGCACCCATTAAATACCATCTTCCCTGGGATTTCAACTGCCCTGATCTGAAACCACATTTTTCTCTTCTTTTTATCCCGCCTCAAGAAAATATCGGGATCAATTAATTTCAGCAGCACAGGCACYGAGATCCCCTTCGTGCGCTTCTGCAGYGACAAGCCTTGGGGACCACTTACTCAGATTATTGAAAGAACTCGCTCTAGGCAAATATTAGGACCCAGACACCCAGCTGATTAGGAATAGGAGAGCTTAAAAAAAAAATAAATTTCCCTTTTCATCCAGATGCTGTGTTCAGGGCTTGAAGTGACAGCTCGCCTGCTGACGGGAAGGTTTGGTTCTGCTGATGTCAGAGGGGAGCAGGCACAGCAGCACACACTGTTTATGCTTGTGTGGTGTTTAACTGACAGAATCAATCTTTGCTGCTCAGCACTTCCACGGTGTGTATCACTTTCCTATTTCGTCCTTAGAGAAATCCCAAGCAGCATCAGCGAGCTGCCTTAAACCACCATTAGATTGAAATAAAAGGAAGAAGAACCCCAGTCCTTCACAGATTTACAAAGCTATAAGCAATGAACAAGTGATGCCCCATTTTCCAAAGCCCCTCGTGCCAGCTCCAAGTCAGAAACCAGCCACTGATAACTCATACAGCACGGATGTGACAAACAGGAGGGAAGCAGCCATCTATCACGGCAGCTCCCGAAGCCTTCCAATAAAACAAAGTGCCAAATGGAATTCTAAACCACCGCTGGTGCTTTCATGCCTCTGGGAAGCCACAGCATAAATAACAGGGCTGAAGGGCTCTGATCTGGGTGCGTGCAGACYGGTCTGTGCTGCTGCAGAGAGGAATGTGTGCTCAAGCCTTCAGGGATCCTCCACAGCAAAGCTCCGTCTGTTGCTGGAAGGATGCTCGAGTTTGAGGAGAGACCATTTCAGCTTTTCAGAAGAGGCTGAGTGCCACTGAATCACCACAATCTTGTTTTTTCTCCTCTCCTTTGGCTTTTATTCATATGTTAGTGTTCCCTTTGCTATTAAGGCTAAAGCAAGGATCGATGAGGCCCATATGCTCCCAGCTCTGTTGCAGGAGCCCAGGACTRATTCCGATCTTGAGCCTGTCTTCAGGCCATCTGTTCGCAGCATCACACACGACAACATGTCATTATGGCCAGGAATTTGCATAACCACTGTGGARGAATTGTGTCCAACTCCATTCACACCAGCCACAATGGGCTTTCTCACACTGTAGGAAGAGGCTGGAAAAATGAGAAGCCAATGAGCATCACATCCACGTTTCCTAGGAGGGGCCCAGCCAAAGAGCAGACAAGGATCCAAGGCACCCCTTTGAGCTGCTTGGGCACCAGCAATGTCATCTTCCTCCACCTGCTCATCCCCTCATCCCACTTCCAGCTGTGATCTGACACGCAGCAGCAAAGCTGTGCTGCAGGCCCGAGTGCCAGTGCCTCCAGCCTGCCTGCACACCACCTTCTCCACAAGGTTAACACATTAATTCTCCCAACTATGACATCAAAAGCTTAAATAAAAGCTCACACTGGGGAAGGCTTGGAGGCACACGGTGCTCGCTGCAGCCCTGGGCCCTCTCCTTCCATTTTGGCTGCAGAAGAAGTGATGCCAGCAAGAGAGAGCGGCAGCTGCAACCCTCCAGCAGACTCAGATCTCCTTGCCAGGCAGCAGCCCTGGCTGGGGAGCCTTCCTCTGACAGCCTATTTTCAGCTTCTTATGCCGACCACCACTGCTGATATTTGGGCAACATGGTCACAGTGGTGTGCCAAGACCTGCCCTGCTGCCAGAGCGGGCACGGAAAGAGGGAGCAGGCAGGCTTCAGCCCCAGCCCCACTCATCCTCCCCTTGGCAGGCAGGGAGCCGGGCTGGAAAGCCTCACCCGCTGCCTTCATCAGCGCCAGGAGCACAATAGCCCTTTAACGATAATTACAGGCTTGCGGCAGCGCTGCTGGTGCGCGGGGCTGGGGCTCTCTGGTAGAGAGAGGTGCTGTTTAAGTACTCGAAAGAATGGCACTTAGCAGATGTCTTGGGGTAAATGGTAGGTTAAGCAACACCGAGAGCACTGGTGGAATGAGAGCTAATTTACACTCACATGATTCAATTTGCATGGTTAATTCTATTTAAAGCAAACATCCAGCACCTGCTGGAGCTCCGGAAGGACCATGGTTCTCATTTTGTTCTCATTTTGGTTCTCATTTCTTCTCTGYGATGCTTCTGAGAACAAAATGGTTGGATAATGGATCCAGCCAACATGGATGGGCCATGGAAGAAGTTTCCTGAAGGCGTTTCCCCTGAAGAGCATGGTCCCTCTCTGCTAATGTTACCATACAGACACCGCCCACTGCAGAACGTGCACTGCCACAACCTGATGAGATTCAGCAAGTGTCCTTCAGCCATATGAGATCCARCCTATTGCCCACATCAAACATGCTCTCAGGATATGGAACTACCCACCAGGATGGGCACAAAGCCCAGCAGCAGTGCCAGGGAGAAATGCCAGAGATGCCCATAGGAGGAGGAAGTCTAGAGCATTTTAGCAATCATTTAATTACATGGGTCATGTTATATGTGGAATTGGAATATGTTTAATTTGTTCCTAATTAAGATTCTTGACAATTTGCCGTAGCACCATGGCTCTTTGCCACTTGGATTCTACTGTCCCTGCCCATGGTCTTTTCCTTGAGGCTTTGCCCTCCAGTCTGACACTGGAAGAATGGAGAACACTGATTCTGGTTGGTTCTTGGCAATCAATATTGCTTCTTAACTGAACAATAGCAGTTCTTCATCACAACACTTGGAGTTCAGCAGAGAACAGAAGGCCTGTAAAYGCCCTGGATGAGCAGAAAAGCATAAATTACCTTGGAGATAATAAGCCAAACACAAACAGTATTTACGGCTGGTTAGAGCGGCGGTGCTGAGCGTGCAGGGGAGCACACGGCGCTGAGAGCGGAAGGGGAAGGCGTTCGCACGTTTTTCCTTTTCAACTTGAGAGATGTGAAAGAAAAACATCAAAAGAGGTTTCCCAGCGCTGTCCTACAGAACATCCATATCAGCACAAGCCGTGGTTTTCCCTTCCTTTCACGAGGCAGAGGAAAAGCTCTGCTGCACGCCGGCAGCCGAGCCCAGGCGTGATGGGGGAATCACAGGCGGCGAGCGCTCAAAAGCAGCGATCAGAGGAAATATTTCACACACAAGCAACGGGGCTGAAATCTGTCCAACCGAGAACAAATTTGTAAGATTCCAAGCTGGCACCTGGGCTATTTGTGAGCAGCAGAAGGAACCAAAGGCAGCAACTGAATTGCTTGCTGCAGAGCAGCTCGTGTGGCTTGAGTAGCTCCCCAGTATCACCAAGCCTCCTGCAAATTGCTAGGTAACTACACTGAACAGAGCCAAAAATAATCCCTCCCGTGACTTGCTCTGACAGTGTTTGGAAGAGTGAAATAACAGTGTTTGAGCACAGAACAGCATAATACCAGCTCGGCAGGGCAGCATCAAAGTGGGTCCATCCATGGCACATGAGGCACATCCATGGCAGTGGAGGTGGCTGGCATGTCCAGGTCATGCCAGGGGTCTGGGCTCCTCCAGGGTGGGAAGAGGGAAAGGGCAACACATGGACTTTTCAGACAATGGCAAAACAAAGGCCAAAGAAAGGGGTTTTCCTGTCGCTCCCCAGGAGCAGAATGAAGTGATGCTGGGAACAACCTGCATCTTCTGACCACCAGCGACTCATGGGAAGTCCTTCCGAAATACTGTGTGCACCAGGGCTATAAATAATGCCCAGCCAGCTCTCAGGTACTGCTTGAAAAATGTCTTGTTATTGCCAYGGAAGTTTAGGAAATTTCCTGATTAAATCAAAAAGGCGCCATAAATTGACAAAGTTAGAATTCTCTAGGATGAAAAAAGAAGCAATTTTGTCCCCTGTCAGCAGAATGGAAATGAACGGGCTGAATGAATTAGTGCACGATAAACTTTTTAAAAGCCAAGTTACAATTTAAAGCAGCAGGGAGAGCTGGGGAATGATTTAAGRGTTATAAAAAAAACCTAAGCACCACTCTATTGCTGTTCTATCCCAGCCTGCACAGCACCCAGAGCAGCTGTGACACCTTCTGGGACAACACATCGCTTGTTGGGTGACATGGCAATGCCTCTGGCTGATTCTGGTCACAAGGATGGTGACACCACTCAGGGTGCCTGTGGGGGGATCAGTCCCACAGCCCCAAAACTGCTTTGCTTCTGGAGAAGGTTTTAGCAGACCAAGCATCAACACTGACATGGGAGAAGGCACCTGGAGGTGAGGAAAAGCACCCACCTTGCCTTGCCAAAGGGCTCCCTGTGAGGACAGCTGGGGACAGCCCTTCCTGGCCCCAGGAGGGGCCGAGCCCCCAGCACAGCCCCACGGTCTCACCGTAATTGCTTTGTGCAGCTGCCGAGCGCTTTATCAGCACCGTGAGATTTCCCTGGCGCCTCGCTGCTCGGCATAACGAGATTAGCCACGGCCCCCCGACAAGGGAGGAATAATAATTGCCTTTGTTTTGTTTTCTGTAAGCCACGATGACTCTGCTGATCCGAGAGATTAATTCTGCTCTGCCGTGATAAACGGGTCGATGGCCGTGGCACCTGGGCCCCCCGCCCTGTCCTTCTCCTCCTGCCGAGGTGGGAATGCTGCGTGCTGGCAGGAACGCTTCCCAGCACCCATCGTGGGCTGCTCTGGCAGCGAGGCTCCACAGGGATTAATCCAGCCTCGGGTAGGATGCTATTTTGGGGAGCTGGCAGAGTGCTGCATATTGCYTGTCTAGCGCCTGGTCCAGCCTGAGCCTCTCTTGGAGGCTGGGAAACTTTAAGGCTGAGGATGCTTGGGAGGTAGCACTCCTGCCCCAGGGAGAGAGRGAACACAGCCCATGCATTTTTTCTGGAGAAAAGCACCGTGTCTTCTAKGGCCACACTGCCCAAAGGGCTCAGCACCACCTCCACTGGAAYGGGATGAGCTTTAAGGTCCCTTGCAACCCAGTCCCAAGAGTCTATGAAGAGCTGCTCGACCCTGTTCCATTCCTCCTAGCTCAGCCTCAGGCCTGCAAGTCTCCAAAAAAGCAGGGCCCTGTTCCCCTGTGATGCCTTGCCAGGCTCTGGGCATCCCCCTGGCAAAGCCCCACTAACCTGCAGCCCCCAGCCCACAGGATGAGGACGCTTGGGAGGTAGCACTCCTGCTTCAAAGAGAGAGAGAACACAGCCCATGCATTTTTTCTGGAGAAAGGCACCATGTCTTCTATGACAACACTGCCCAAAGGGCTCAGCACCACCTCTACTGGAATGGGATGAGCTTTAAGGTCCCTTGCAACCCAATCCTAAGAGTCCATGAAGAGCTGCCTAGCCCTGTTCCATTCCTCCAAGCTCAGCCTCTGTCGCAGATGTCTTTTATGAAAAATCCTTTCCTTAGGATTTTTCCTCCTGAGAAGCTGAGAGGCCTCAGGAACAAAATGTAAACATTGATTATCTGCTGCTGTGGAATGTAACAGCATTGATTGGCCCATCTTCGATGTTTGTAATTAATGGCCAATCACAGCCCAGCTGGCTCGGACAGAGAGCTGAGCCACAAACCTTTGTTATCATTCTTTCTTATTCTATTCTTAGCTAGCCTTCTGATGAAACCTTTTCTTCTATTCTTTTAGTGTAGTTTTAATGTAATATATATCATAAAATAATAAATCAAGCCTTCTGAAACACGGAGTCAGATGCTCATCTCTTCCCTCAACCAAGAACCCCTGTGAACACCGTCACAAACCTCAGGCCTGCAAGTCTACAAAAAAGCAGGGCCCTGTTCCCCTGTGATGCCTTGCCATGCTCTGGGCATCCCCCTTGCAAAGCCCCACTGAGCTGCAGCCCCCAGCCCTCTCTGAGGAGCCAGGGGCAGCTCCCCAGGCCACTGGCGGGGCGGGTGAGCGCCGCCTCCAGCCGCACCGCCAAACACAAGCGCCGGCATGAGTCAGTAATTGCAGAGCTCATTTTTAGATAGCTCTGCAAATGTGCCTATTAACATCCGCTCCCATCTCCTCCGAGTGATTTACCTGGTTCATTTTATTCAGTGAATTAAACACAAAAAGAACGGTGGTCTACAGCGATCCCGTTATCGACCCGCTGGAAATGGGCAGCATCCATCACTCCCCCGCACAGCAGAGGTGTCTGCCCTCAGAGGAATGCAGGCAGGGCAGTGGCTGCAGAGGGGCTGCTCGGCTCCACGGGTGCCCATCTGCCTCCCCAGCAGCCCAGCATCAGCCCCGAGTGGTTGTTTGAAGAATGAGATGTTTTATTGTCCAATTCTTGACATCTCTCGCAGCATGCCTGAGACATTAATGCTCGTCTAAATCATTGCTGAGTGTAATATTTTGCCACTGATACCACACATAATCTTCACGTTTGATATTCCCCTGTTATTTAATGGCACTTTGCAGAATTACAGTGATGCTAATGCTCGCCACCCTTACTGAAGGGAAAAATCAAATTAAAGATGAAGTATCATTGACTTTGTTGGGGGCTCTGAGGGAGTCAATTGAGCTTTCCAAAGGAAATCAAAAAGGTAGAGATGTTTGTTAGGTTTTTTAATCCTTTTCCTCATACTTACTGTAGTTTGTTTTTGTGGGTTATATTATCCCTTGCTGGCTTTCCTGTGATTGATTTGCTTCAGTAGAAGTGCAAYGTGAACAAAGCACCACAGCTTTTTGCAGGCAAAATAGGGAAAATTCCCCAAAGAGCTGAAGACATAGATGGGAAGGACAATCCACCAGCACTATCCATGCAATTTAGGATGGAARAATCCCATCAAGCACCATGGGTCTTTTTCCAGAGACCCTAGACTCTGCCCCACTGGGTTTGTACCTGCAGTATCAAGGGTACCTCTGCACTTTATCCTTTTAAATCAAGCCCACCTATCCTGGATTTCCATAGGGGCAGGCTCTAKGAAGCTGGAGACATGCTGGCATCCCTAAGCCCTGCAGATGGAAGCTGCTGCCACCATTTATAGAGCCTGAAAACCTCTCCTCCATGCATCATTACTTTGTTGAGAGTGTTCTCAAGAAACTCATAGCAAAATGCAAYGAGAAAGAATAACTTCATTATCTGGCTTTGCACCCCTTGACAGGTAAACCTTCCTCTTATTACAGACAGAAAACACTTTTCTCCATGAATGGCCTGAGGCTCTACAAATTTGATTAAACATGCAACAACGRCTGAAGGATTCATGCTCATCGAGAGCTGTTGCATTTTCTTATTCAGCCAAGAGCCAGCCCCAAGCATGGGCTCCCCCAGCACTACCAGTGGGCATGGGGAGGGCAGAGCCTGCAGCTGAAACCATGTGCCAGAGTTCCAGTGAGGAAAAGCAGCTTCACCCAGAGCAACCAGAGCCCACACTCCCCACTGTAAGAGCCACACAACCTTGGAAAACCCCACAGTCCACCTCCTTCCTCCTACCCGTGTCCATCCTTCCTGGCCTCTTGACACCACAGCACATCTTTCTTCTCACTCTGTGTCAGGACCCAGAACATCCCTCTGGCTGTCCTGAGCAGCCCAGACCCCTGCCAGGGGGCTCAGAGACCCTGGCACCGAGCCCAAAATGCCCCTGTGGGTTTGATTATGACCTGTGGAGCAAATTACCAACCTTGTATGAAGATCAGCAAGCCACAACAGTTTAAGTAGAATATTAGTGAAGTTATCACGGGGTGGAAAAGTAGATTTTAGGGTTTCTGGTAGGGGGGCTCAGGAGGCAAGATGGAGGGAACTGGGCATGTCCAGCCTTTATTCTTCTTCTTCTTGGCCTCCATCTTCTGCTGTGGTTTTGGCACTTACAGATTGGTTTAGAGTAGAAGCTCACAGTCTAACATAGGTGATAGGTATTGGGAAGTCATTGTAAATATTGTACATGTAGTTTTTAGTATAAAGACATAACACTGCCCTGGGGGCAGGCAGAGTGCCTGGACTGTCTGGCTGAGCAGACCTCAGCAGGCCAGGAGAAAATTTTTGATAGATAAGAAACAATAAACAACCTTGAGACCGAGAAATGAAGAGCCCTGACTCCTTCTTCAAGCACCAGGCTGGGAAAAGAGACTTTGGAACTTTTCTCTGGTCAGTCACTCTGACCAGCTAGAGATCCTGACAACTCCAAGCACCTGGAGAGGAGGTGGAACTCTTGCTGGTGCCTCCCATTATTCCTGCAGCAGAAAGAGTCACCCTGAATCTGGTGGTGCCACTGGTAACATCTCAAGTACCCAGCCTGTGGTTTCTTTGTCCTGCTTCCCTCCCTCCCACAGCACCCCACAGCAAGGCTGATCCCTCATTACATGGAGAGCAGATTTATCGCTGCTGATTGCATTAACCTAATAACACCTGCACAAAGCAATCACAAAAGAGACTGGAAGGTTTTGTGTTTGCTTGGGTTTTTAAACAAAGACCCTGTCCATGAAGTATTGATTAAATTAGAGGGTTAGATTAAGCAGTGATTGAATCGAGTGCCTGGGCTTGGAAAGACTCTATATGCAAAACGTTGCTGCTGAAGGCCTCGAGGCAACAGAGAGGGTTTGGGAACCCAGTGTGGATGAGAGGAGCACAGGATGCTCTTCAGAGGAGAGCAGGACAGGCAGGAGCAGCACAGCTGAGGCAGGGGACACATCCCTCACTCTCTGCTGCTGGTTTCCTTCTTATAGCTACAACCACACACAGTTCAGTCACCCCATCCTTGAGTTTCCAAGCTTCATCCCCCTAGGAAAATAGAMCCCTGTAGGCTTTCCTTGATTTCAGCAGCTGGCAGGGGTTAGGGTTCGGTTTGTTTCTGCAGGGGATGCTCACCAGCTCTCTGTGACACCTGGCTTCCAGCTGGGCACAACTGTGACACATGGCAACTGCAGCTCATGAACTCTGTAATTGCCACAGTGCAGGAGCTCCTGGGCACCTTCCACAAGTGCCATTAGAAGCTGTTAAAGTGCTTTGCCAGCCACGACCCTGAGAAATTGCTGCTTCTGTTTTTATCTGCCCTTGAGAAAATTCTGATCCTGCATCAGAGATGGAAGTTGCATCATCTGGGTGTGCAGTGAACTGTTTGTTGTGGTTATCAGCAACTCCTTTWCTCAGGCAGGGCCAGCCCTACTTTGATAAGATTGTCACCAGAAGACAAAAAAAAGGAGCATCTTTTCAGCTGAGGCAAGTTGGCAGATCCCAAGTGAAGACAATGGATTGCTGTGGCTTCCTCCACTGCTTTTTCCTTGAAACCAGCCTGAGCTCAAGGCTGCTTCTACTGCCTAGGGTTAGGGTTAGCGGTTACACCTAGGGTTAGTGTCTCAGAAACCACAAAAGCCCAGAGCTCCAGGCACACTGCAGCTGCAAAAGGCATCCCAAGGGGAACACAGAACTGCCACAACTTTGCCTCTCTTCCACAGCTTCTTCCTTGGAACCAGCTTGTGGCCTGGAGTGTGGTGCTGGATCCTGAAATTCCCATTGCAAGGATGGCCCCAGACCAAGCTGGCAGCCAATGCCAAGTTGGCCTGTTTGATAGTGCCAAGTGCTCCTGCAATCTGCCATCAGGAACCTGGGGATGCCCAAAATAAGCCACAGGTCACAGGTTTTTACATTTTTATAAGTTTGTCCATTTGCATATTGGGGTTCAATCTTCCCAATTACAGGTTTCAGGTAATGAAGGAATTTACCCCAAGCTTTCTCACCCAACTCTCTTTTGTTTCCATCTCTCAGGCCTGAGGCAGTGAGGTGTCCTTGATTGCCAGGCCTGGAGAGGAATTGCTGTGTCTGCCCCAAATGGGGAAGCAGCAGCTCCCCGCTGTACATGGGAGTTTAGAGCTCTAGACTAAAGAACTGTGCAGGATTACAAACAACATGAAAAATGTTAAACCTAAAATCCTAAGGCATGCAATACATCTACAAGGGTTCATCCACAGCAATGGT
This sequence comes from Sporophila hypoxantha, assembly GCA_002167245.1. NCBI lineage: Eukaryota > Metazoa > Chordata > Aves > Passeriformes > Thraupidae > Sporophila > Sporophila hypoxantha. The sequence goes on from NDFG01000306.1 coordinate 912,184, forward strand.
CTGATTTGACCACATTCCTGAATGTCTTTAAGTATCACCAGCCCATGAACCCAGTTCACAATTTTTACATGAATTTTTAGTGGAAATAACCTACATTGTATGTCCAGTGGTGCTCTGGCACTGCAGGACTGGGGATCCCATTATCTCAGGGATGGAGCTTGATTTTATCTTCCATTATCCAAGTACCTCACGGAAACTGTAGCATCCAGACTAAGAAATTCTCTAAGAATTTATCATTTCTGATGAAGCAAGAAATCAAGGGAGTTTTGAGCCTTTATTATCAAATTATATTGACACCTCTGTGCTTTACAGGAGGCTGCAAAGGCAGCAGCACAGGCTCTCCTGCACTTCCCAGCCTGCCAAGGCTCACGCACAGCTCTCCTGTGATAAACACTCCTGGAAGGGGAGGATTTAGAAAAAATCCCTTGGGGCTAACCAGCAGCTTTGCCATTAATCCCAAGGACCCAGGAAAACATGTAATGTAACATTAGCACTTGTATTTCTGA
>NDFG01000306.1:919851-936299 GCA_002167245.1 Sporophila hypoxantha
GTCCGAGCCACAAGCCTTTGTTATCATTCTTTYYTWTTCTATTCTTAKCTAGCCTTCTGATGAAATCCTTTCTTCTATTCTTTTAGTATYGTTTTAATGTAATATATATMATAAAATAATAAATCAAGCCTTCTGAAACATGGAGTCAGATCCTCRTCTCTTCCCTCATCCAARAACCCCMGTGARCACSGTCACACCAAAGGACAGSAGCAGCGAGTGAGCTCAGGGCTGGCCGAGTCTCGGCGCTGCTGTTGGAGTGTAAATGTGTCTGACAGGCAGCAGGCGGTGCCAGCCGAGGCTGCAGCACCCGGGATTCCCCATCCAACAAATTAAAGTCAGCAATAGGCCAGAGGCTGACACGGCACAGCCTGGGGGCAGCGCTGCCCCGCAGGCCATGGGGGTGGGTGAGCCCTGTCTGTGCCACGCTCCCAGTGCAGGGAACTGTCGAAGCCCATGGGTTGCTGCAGCTGTGGCCCTGCCCAGGTGTGCCCAGGTGTTTGACCTGCCCTGGTGAACCCTGTCCAGTGTGCCCTGCCCAGGTGCAGCCTTGCCCAGGTGTGCCCTGCCCAGGTGTGCCCTGCCCAGGTGCAGTCCTGCCCAGGTGCAGCCTTGCCCAGGTGTGCCCTGCCCAGGTGTTGCCTGCCCAGTGCAGTCCTGCCCAGGTGCAGCCCCTGCCCGAGTGTGCCCTGCCAGCTGAGCCCTGCCCAGCTGAGTCCCCGCCCAGGTGAGCTCCTGCCCAGGTGAGGCCCTTGCCCAGCTGGAGCCCTGCCCAGGTGCAGCCCCCTGCCCAGGTGTGGCCCTGCCCAGGTGTGCCTGCCCAGGTGCAGCCCCTGCCCAGGTGTTGCCCTTGCCCAGGTGCAGCCCCTGCCCAGGTGTGCCCTGCCCAGGTGAGCTCCCTGCCCAGGTGTCCCTGCCCAGCTGAGCCCTGCCCAGGTGCCACCCTGCCCGAGGTGTGCCCTTGCCCAGGTGCAGCCCCTGCCCAGGTGTGCCCTGCCCAGATGCAGCCCCCTGCCCAGGTTGTGCCCCTGCCCAGGTGTGCCCTGCCCAGGTGCAGCCCTGCCCAGGTGCAGCCCTGCCCAGGTGTGCCCTGCCCAGGTGTGCCCTGCCCAGGTGCAGCCCTTGCCCAGGGTGCAGCCCTGCCCAGTGTTGCCCTGCCCAGGTAAGCCCTGCCCAGGTGAGCCCTGCCTGGCACAAAGGCGCTCCATCCCAGTGCTGATCTGTGCCTTGCTCCTGCCTCCTGTGCACAGCTGGATTTCTTCCAGAAAGACACAAGAAGGGACAGACAGGGATTCTCCACAGCCAGAGCTTCCTCRCAGCCCCTCTCCCTGGTGCTGAGGYCCAGGAGCAACCTCCGAGCGCTGGTGGCACCGTTCCTGCAGCACCACTGAGTGGGGCACCTGACAAAGATCTGGGCAGCACACAGAGCTCCTGTGCCACCTCAGCCATTGAAGCCCACATCTGTCATTTGGAAGCTGCTTTTCTTGCCAGTGCAGGAACTGATAAGTTGCCTGGAGCAAAGAATCTGCTCCCTGTGTTGTTGAGGATGGCAGGTGAAATATTCAGAGACAAGGAGCCAAGAGCTTTCTTCAGAAATGGTCCTCTTGGGCCAGGCTGGAGACAGCTGGTGACATGGAAAAACCTGTGTTACATCCCTCTTTCTGTGGCTCATTAAAGGGCCTCTTCCAACCTGGCGCTGACACCAGCACTGCATTCCCATTTTAACACAGATGCCAGTTTGTAATCTTGCTGCCTGGCCTGGAACCACGCTCCTCTTCTTTGTGATTTGAAAGGAGAATGATGTTTTATACCAACTTCCCATTTTTGTTTCAAGGGTATTAAGAAATGAAACATTAATGGAATGTAGAAAATGAGCCGAGTGTTCAGCTACTATTCACCAAATTGTTCCTGTTCATCCCTGGGAAAGGAGGGAAAAATAGGAGCAGGAATAAAACTGTGCCTAGAAACATCCCATTTCTCCAATGCATGCATGGCTGACAGCCACTAAGCACAAATGAATAAATATTTTATGTGCTTTAATTTCCTCATCTACGAGCTGATGTTCTGAGCCTTTCTTTGCTTTATTTTGCTACTTCATAAATGTTAAAAACGTTTATCCTCTTATTCTTTCCAACAAAAGTAAGACTTYTTCCAGTCTCGACTCCTGTTCCAGTTGCTTTCATCTCTTTATTAGCATAGTAAAATAGCACATCACCTGCAGGTTTCTCCCTCCAGTAATTTCTCCTTTCTATTTTTTTCCCACCTTCCTTCCTCTGGCCGCCTTATCATCACCTGCTCTCCCATCTCTGTTATTCAGGAACCACGGTGTTTGCAGGTTGGGAWTTYTTTTGTCCCAGCTGCTCATTGAACYCTACAGTCTATTGRGATGCATCTTGGATTTCTCTTGTGTTTATTTCATTTCCCTTTTTGTTATTATTATTATTATCTCCTCTTCCTTACTCTGCCATCCCACATCGCTCTCCTCCCTGCTCCCCAGTTCCCTGCGTGCTGCAGCCAGGGATGTTGGGATGTCTCAGGGCTGCCATCCTTCTTCCCTTGGCATTTTCCATCTTGCWTTTATCCTTCTCTCAAAACCCCCTCAGTTTCTGGAAAATTCCCACTTCCATATTCCTTAAGAGCCCAAATCTGCTGCCCTTACCAGTGTCTGATTGGGGTCTGGACCAAATCCTGCTCTCCTGGAAGGGAGCTGCCATCCACAGCATCCCAGCCATCCTTCTGGGAAGACTTTGAGCTGCCCCAGAAGCCTCAAAGAGCTGGCAGGCAGCTCTGTGATGATGCAGTGATGAAGCAAAAAAAAAAACCTCCCTGCAATTAAAAGCTTAATCCCTCTGAAATGGAACAGCCACAGGAAAAGGGGCAGGCAGGTGAGGATGGATGTCACTGCACAGGAAAGCGATAATGGAGAACAGAGAAAGGTGAGCAAGAACAAAGATTAATCACAGGCAGAGTTCAATGGGAAGGTTTAAGGTGAGGTAAGATAAGTGGAAGTGTCTCCTGAAATGGATAATTGTCAGGAATTTGGAGAATTACCAGTGCTGGCTGTGTGCTGGAGAGCCAGGGCTGCATTAGCCTTTCCTGGTGATTTGCTAAATTTATTCTTCTGTGATTCCTAACAAAATTCAAAGCTCATCAGCACCCGGTGGGTTATTTCCATTTATCTGCTTTAGAAGTGGTTTTAAAAAACCTCAGATACTTTTAATTAGCTTTAAATTCCTCTGTTCTTTCCCTCAACCTGTGATTACWGTTTAACCCAACTCTATCTATTGTCCTCCCTCCCTCCTCTGGGCAAAGAAATTCCTGTTTCCTTCAAACCAGCAGCTGATGCCCAAAGCCCTGCAGTTGGGAGTTGGGTTCTGGGAAGAGCTCTGGCTTTGTCTGTCACGACTGAAGCGGAGCTCACGATGTGAGATCTCCCAGCAGCCGAGGAGGATATTTCGAGGAGGATATTTCGAGGAGGATATTTCAGGAGACCCTTCCCTGCTTCCCGAGGGGCTGAGGCTCTCAGCAGGATGAGCAGCAGCACCCAGAGCTGCCTGCTGCGAGTTAACCTGATGCACTGCAACCCGCAGAGGTGTCACCAGATGAAATAAATAGGGCAGGAGACTCTTTCCCCTTTTAATGCCTTTATGAAAAGTGATCAGCTCATGGCTGGGAAGCTTGATGGGTCCGCTGCTTCTCCATTGCTGCTCCCAGGGTGACTCAGAGGAGGGGGAAGAATGTGCAGCTCTGTCTCTACAGGGCAGAGCTGGGAGTCCCATCCTCACAAGAACAGTGGGCATAACACCATCTGTCTCAACTTTCAGATTTTGCTGTCTCGTGGTCTTGGCTCCAGCTGAGGTCTTTGCTCAGGGCGAGGGGCAACAAAGGTTCTCAGCATCTCTGCAGGCTCGGTACTTTGTTGCTCACGTCCAGACATCACTCTGATCTCTTAATGCTGTGTTGGAGCATTGTTTTTGGGGTCTTTTCGGTAAGTTTGGTGAGGTGGCTTCCCATGGCATGCTGGTGCTGAGGTTATTTTGCACTCTCTGTGATGCCCCCCCCATGTCCCCTCCTCTCACAGGCAGAACTTCACCTTGGCAGCAACGGGTTTAACTGGTTCTGCAACCCTTTTTTTCCAAAAAAATTGGCAGATTTTTTACTTATAACACCAAAGGCAGGACCATTCCTGCAGCCAGAGCAGTGCCCAATGTGCTGGGCTGCTCCTGCCCACCGAGCCCCAGAGGGACCCTCAGCCCTTCCCACCACCTCAGGCTCCAGCCTGCTGCTTCACATGGATGACTCACTGGAAGCGAACCCACTCATTTTTGACAGGATCTGGAATTTCAGGTCCCTCTGAGACCTCAACCTCGATCCCCAGCCCTAAAATGGATAGTTTCTGGCACGCTGAAGAGGCACAGAAACTCACAGCAGCCCACCTGCCTCCCTGCACAGACTCCTATCCGTGCSTGGCCTGTGTGCCTGAGCTGGAAAACCATCACAGTCTGCGTGGGATTGAGATCAAAGCTGCCCAGCGGTGCCGATTACTGACTATTTTTAATTCCAGGAGYGGTGTGTGCCTCTGTGCCAACCTGCGAGCGCTGTCAGTTTGCAGGGAAGTCAAATCCGATTAGCACAGAAAATATGCAGGGAGGGTAACATGGTGTGAACCGACATAACACGTGTTGGTAGAGGTGCTATCCTGGGCTTGTCTGTTTTCTGGATGTTATAAATCCCACAGCAGCAGAGAGACACACATATCCAATGGTGATTATTACCATAAGCCCTTCAGCTTGAAATATATTTCCAGGAGAGTCCTAGTAGGAAGTTTCCTTACAAATGAATTGTACCTTTTCACACAGTGGGGTTTGCACACTTCTCTGTCCTGTGGAGGCGGTTAGAATTGTGCCAGCTCCACTGAGGATGGCACAGGGAGCCCTCCTGTGATGGTTTCACGGGGTCTGAGGATGAGGGAAGAGATGAAGATCTGACTCCATGTTTCAGAAGGCTTGATTTATCTTATTTTTATGATATATATTATATTAAAACTATACTAAAAGAATAGTAAGAAAAAGGTTTCATCAGAAGGCTAGCTAAGAATGAATAGCAAAGAATGAATAACAAAAGGTTTTGTGCGCTGGCTCTCTGTCCGAGCCAGCTGGGGCTGTGATTGGCCATTAATTAAAACAACACCACTGAAGACCAATCACAGATCACCTGTTTGCATTCCACAGCGCAGCAGAATTAACATTGGGTTTACATTTTTTGTCCTGAGGCTCTCTCAGCTTCTCAGGAGGAAAATCCTAAGGAAAGGATTTTTTCAATTAAACAGATGGTCATGTCGATTGCTCCTGCCTGCACACCCACACCGGGATCAGGCCCCTCTCCATCCCCAGGGAGCTGTGGTGACACTGGGGGAGCAAGGCAGGGCCACAGGGGGAGGGATAGGCAGAGGTGAGGGTTGAAGGGTTTAAAAGCCATGGAAGAGAGGCAGGGRAAGGGCACAGAGCCAGCAGCAGCTGCCAGGAGACCCAGCCCGGAGCCTCAGCAGGCAGCACGCAGATCTGCCTACCGAGGCACCTCGGAGCCCTGCGGCCCCAGCGCTCCCACAGCCAGGCCAATTAATGATCCCAATCAATAATCCTGACCCAGAAATTTCAGACAGGAGCTACAATCAGAGCGAGGTCTCCCCAGAGGCAGCCTCGCAGGCAGGATTTCGCAGCGTGCGAGGGGCGAGACTCRCTCTCAGCCAATTTTCCCGGGTCCTCCCCTGGACTTTGTGCTGCGGGATCAGCAGTTTAAAGAGCTCTCCCAGCTCCTCTGGGGTAAGTGACATCATTGACATGTTTGATAATCACCCGTAATTGCTCCTGCATTGCACTGGGCACGCTGAGCCTCGCTGAACTGGAAAGGACACCCGGTTCTCCGCTTTTAAATCCCGATGGTAACGGGAGGAGACGAGCGATGCTGGGCTCAGCACGGCGGGGAGCAGCATCCTCCCCCTCCCAAGGGCCTCGGGTGCTGCTGTCAGAGCATCAGCAGTGCCAACAGCGCAATTTGTGACCCCAGAACAAATGATACCTGCTAATGCAGAGGCATCTCGCTTCCCCTCGGAGTAATTACCTTCCCGATGCTTGGAAAAGGCTGCGGATGATGTGTTTRTCCAGGAGGGCAARCAGCCTGGTTCCCAGCGTGCTGACAGGGCACGGRSACAGGCRAGCWYCAKWTTTTGCCAGAGAGAGAAYCTAGCTCTCACCTGGTGGGATTTAAAGCCYGAGGGGTGACCACCAAAGTGGGGAAACTTCGTGTGTTTCACTGCACCCACAGATGCTCAGGTGGAGTCACTGARCCTRGGATGAGCCACGTGGGGAGAACAGAGGAGAGGGGAAATGGAAGATGCACTTTGTGTTGGAGGGTTTAAGGGTGAACACAATAAAATCCATCTTTCAGCGTGGAAAAATAGGGGCAAAATGTAATAAAAGAGAGGTCTGTAAAAACAAGATCAGCTAGGGAAGATGCTGCAGGGAAAGGGAAGGGGGCAGGTGGCTGAGGCCAGGCTGAGGGCAAGGGGATGAGCTGTACTGTGGCTTTGAGAGAYGTCCTCAGCAGCTGCGTGAGGGCATTTCTGTCCACTGAATCTGTGCTCTGCTTTGAAAATTTAAAATCTTTTCAAGATGAGAGAAGCACTCCCTCCTTACAGAAGGCTTTTATTGACCCAGCAGATCCAAAGCAGAAGGCATGATAATGTCAGAAGCAGTTTCATCCTCACGGTCAGTCCCTCGGCAGGGCTGTGGCTCTGTCCATGTCCTGCACAGCCACTTTCCCTCCTGGGACCTGRGGCATCCTTGGAGATGCTCCAAGGGCAGAGGTGTGGGGGACCAGGGCTGGGAGYGGGTGCTCTGTGAGGAGCCAGGAGAGAAGGGGTTAAGTGCCACACCTGGGAGGAATATGTTCCTTCTGAAAGGTTGAGGACAGGGAGGGAGATCTTCAAAGTTTCTCCACAAACCACTGAAGCTGACTTTCAGTGGCTGAAGAAAACAAAAAATATGAAAGCGAACAGAACAAACAGGAATAAATTATTCATGAGGATGAAAGTGAAGAAAGGGAAGTTAAGCGAAACAAAGGGAACCACGCATTTCCCACAGCTGAGGTAGCATGATCAAAGCTCTCAGCAAACCAAAGCCGATCGCYCGCTCGCACCCGCCGATAACACCCAGGCTTTGATAGCGCTCTGTGAGCRGCACAGCACGGCACAGCCAGGCTCCCGTCTGCTCCCYTGGGGCTTGGAGGGCTCCTCTGCCACCTGTACCCTCCCAGGGAATGCCTGTCACCTCCAGGGAACAGGCTGGAGCAGAGGAAGGCACCTTAAAGCTYGTCTTGTTCCAACCCCGCGCTATGGGCAGGGACACCTTCTGTTATGAGTAAAAAAGGCTACCCTTTTTTTTTTTTGTAAAAAGGTTGCAAAGTGAACAGTTGAATTAGTTGCTGCCAAGGTGGAGTTCTACTAATTGTAATTACCAGTTGTTTTAGTTAATTACTCCTTTCGTATCAGTATGGCCCTGCCTAAAACTAAGTTGATGCTCCTTCTCCTCGGACAGTGAGAGGAGGGGACACGGTGGGGTGGCATAAGAGACATGCAAAATAACCTCAGCACCAGCATGCCATGGGAAGCCACCCCACCAAACTTACTGAAAAGACCCCAAAACCAACGCTCCAACACAGAATTAAGAGATCAGAGTGATGTCTGGATGTGAGGAACAAAGGTACCGAGCCTGCAGAGATGCTGAGAACCTTTGTTGCCCCTCGCCCTGAGCACAGACCTCAGCTGGGGCCAAGACCCCGAGACGGCAAAACCTGAAAGTTGTAACACGGGGTATATCCCCACTGTTCTCGTAAGGATGGGACCTCCAGCTCTGCTCCTTAGTGGACAAAGCTGCACATTCCTCYTCCTCTGAGTCACCCTGGGAGCGACGACAGAAAAGCCGYGGACCYGTCGAGCTTCCCAACCTTGASCTGATCACTTTTAATRAAGGCATTAAAAGGAGAAAAATTCTCCTGYCCTGTTTGTTTCACCTGTCACTTCCAGGGAAYAGGCTGGAGCAGAGGAAGGCACCTTAAAGCTTGCCTTGTTCCAACCCCCTGCTATTGGCAGGGACCCCTTCCACAGGCCAGGCTGCTCCAAGCCTGGGGCTGGAGGGAGTTGTGCCTCCCTGTCACTTCACTGCTCAAATAATCTCTTTTTGGTAAATGAAAGGCAAACTACGGCACGCCCAGGCAAACATCTTCTCCTTAAATATTTCAGAGCCGTTAACCTCTCTCCACACTCATCATCATCTAGCAGGTAACTGAAATGGCTTTGCCTAAGCAGAATTTTTCGGAGATCAATTATTTACTTCCAGCAGAAGGGTCTGGTTTCAAGCTTGTTTACGATGCAGCTGTTGCTACCGCTGGTTCCTCAGCCTTGTTTATCCCTAAGCAGATAAAAGCTGGCTGATTGGAGATAAAGTTCTTGATTTTCCCAAAGTGCCTGATGGATCTTGTTGGCCACACTTGGAAATTGGGATGCAATGCCTTCATTACGCTGTTGTCTTGTCTCAATTGCTGTTCTGCAAATAAGCAACAGGACGGTGGAATAAGCGAAGAAGAGCTGGTGTGGAGACAGGAAAATCCACTTGGATGTCTCACCCTGAAGAGCAGCAGCCATGCAGGCACAAGGATGTGCTTCTCTTCCCTGGGGAAGCCCARTGTCCCCAGCTGGAATCTCCCTGCCCTGGAGTTGCCTCCACTTTTGCTGCCCCAAAGGCAAAATGGGGAACGTGGGAAGTCTGCCTGGGAGGGAGGGTGAAGTGAGAACAGATCTTTCACTCTTCCCATGAATAATGTGATTACCAAGCAAGGCCAGCATGGGGAGGGTGAACTGCATCGTGCATTGACACCACAGAACAGCACGGGGGTTGAGGAGGGGCTGGAGAGGCTGTGGCTGCTCTGCTCCTGGGCTTGCCGGGCTGCAAACAAGCTGTATTTGACCATATAAATGGTCTTATTCAAAGAGGAGAATTAAGGTAATAACCGTTCTCCAGGAAGGAAAAGGAATTCAATTTCAAAGCCAAATTAAACAAAGCTTCCAATTAGAGCAGATAATGTTTGCAGTGAGCTGAATGGCCTTTCTTCCAGCTCAGCCTGAGTTTAATTTTTCTAATCGGCTCTATTTTGCACCTCGGTTACTTCAAGGTGGCCAATTTCTTAGGAATTGGCAGATATTGACTGAGGATGCTGGGCTCAGAATTGGGGTTTTTTTCCTCCAGCACAGAAGTCTTTGATCGCTTGCACACAGCTGGCACCCAGCTGGGCTTCCAAAACCAAAGCCAGGCTGGGATCCTAATGCTGGTACCCAGATGGGCTTCCAGCACCAAATTCAGGCTGGGATCCTAATGCTGGCACCCAGCTGGGCTTCCAAAACCAAACCCAGGCTGGGATCCCAACACTGGAACCCAGCTGGGCTTCCAAAACCAAACCCAGGCTGGGATCCCAGCTCCATCCCCCAAACCCAGCTGGGATCCCAACACCAAACCACAGACTGGGGCTCCCAGTGCTCTGCACCCAGCTGGGATATCCCAACACCAGACCTGGACAGGATCCCAGAGGGTTGGCACCCAGCTGGACTTCCAACACCAAACTCTGGCATGGGCTTCAAAACCAGACCCAGACTGGGATCCTTGATGTGCCGCCCGGCGGCCCGGCGCGCGGCGCCGGCCCGCCGCGGCCGGCGGCCGGCGCGCGCTTGGCACCCAGCTGGGCTTCCAACCCCAGACCTTGGCTGTCATCCCAACACTGGCACCAGCTGGGATGCCAAATGCCAGCATGGTCCTGATCGCTGTGCAGAGCCCCAATCCCTGGCTGGCACAGCCCAATCCCTGTGGCACAGGGCCCCGGTCCCTGTGGCACAGCCCAAATCCCTGTGGACAGCCCAATCCCTTGTGGCACACCCCCAAATCCCTTTGGGACACCCCAATTACCTTTGGACAGCCCCAGTCCTTAGGGACCAGCCCCAGTCCCTTTGGCACAGCCAAATCCCTTTGGGACAGCCCCAGTCCCTTTGGCACAAGCCCCAATCCGTGTAGCACAGCCCAATCCTTTGGGACAGCCCCAATCCCTTTGGGACAGCCCCAGTCCCCTTTGGCACAGCCCAAATCCCTTTGGCACAGCCCCAATCCCTGGGACAGCCCCAAATCCCTGTAGCACAGCCCCAATCCCTTTGGACAGCCCAGTCCCTTTGGCACCAGCCCAATCCCTTTTGGGGACAGCCCCAGGTCCCTTTTGGCACAGCCCAATCCCTTTTGGCACAGCCCAATTCCCTTTTGGACAGCCCCAATCCCTTGCAGGTAGGCAGTTTTAACCCTTCTGTGGTCCCAGGCTGCAGCAGGCAGCTGCCCTTGCTCCTGCAGTCCACACGTACAAGGCCCAGATTTGTGTTATTACAAATGACCTAAGGATCTTACTGGGTTCATGTAGATGAAAATATTGATTTTTTGCTTTCAGGAAAAAGCCCAATTAAGAAGATCTAATGGAAATGCGACCCTTTATCCCCTCTTTGTCTTATCTACCAGGAGCCAATATTCCACTGTTTCAATGAAGGAGAAAATMTGATCATTTTTCCTCTATTTCCCTCTTGCTGCTTGTGGCAAGAAAGGCTTGCTGAGCATGAAGGAATTCACCCCAAGGACACCTGACCTGCTGACTGCTGTCCTGGGCTCCCAGGGGAGCTGCTGCATGGGGGAACACAGGTGGGATGGGAAAAAGCAGCCCCAGTGCCACAGGGCAGCCCCAGCTACCCCACAACCGTTCTCCCCCATTTGCACAAACCAAAGTGTAACAGGAACAACTCATCAGCCTCGTCCGCTGATCCCTGACTCGCTTTCTCATCGATTTCCCTCTGACTACACGACAGAGATGCCACTTCCCAGTAAAGGGCTCTCCTGAGAGCTCATCCACACTCCTGACATGCCCCAAACAGAACTTCCCACCCTGGCCGTGCTGGGGGAAGCTGTCACAGGAGCAGGGCAGAGCGGACAACATGATTGCCTTAATATGTTGTCTTTAGGCAACTCTGCCTGCTGGGGAATTGCGTGGGGCTGAGAGCAGAAAGGATGATCAGCTGCACTGGCTCTCCCACTCCTGTGGTCAGGAATCTCATCCCAAATCCAAACATMTTGAAGGGCTCCTGCTCACCAGCTTCCAAATCTCTCCGTATTAAACCAGCACTGGAGGGGCCATCCCAGACTCACTTAGTGTGAAGCTCTGCCCACCACAGCTTCCCAAGGAGCAGTTTTGGGAGGGTTTGCTGGATCCAAAGCTCTTCTCCCTGCTCCTGCTGCCTCGGGAAAGACTGATGGAGCAATGCCAGAAGGAGGGCAGGCTGTAGGGCCACCATTGATTAGGAGGAGGAGGGCTCGAAGCTGCAGTCCCARCACCCGTTCTCAACCCTCAGACTGCAGCGCTTAAACCTTCCAGGGCCAATCTCTTCACTGGTTAATTATGTTGGAGGATTACACTTATTAAAACTTCCCACTTTGGCAGCTCATCTGAGATGAAATCCTCCGGCTTTGCAAAAATAATTCGCATCGGATCTGCTGCCTCACATTCCGAGCTCGCTTGTTAACCGCGAGCTGGGCGGGCGCCAGCAGCCGTCATCCCGGCCTCKCTGGGAAACGGATGATTTCCTGAGAATAAGCTGGTTTAATTTCTCCCGAATTGCTAAAGCACACACACACTCTGGGATTTTTCAGGCCACCTTCAGCGGAGGCGAGGGAAGGCTGGTTTGCAGATGGATCTGCCTCCCGTGGGAGGGCTGGCAGCAGGAGCTGTGTGAGTGGGGGCACTGCCCTGTCCTGCTGCTCTTTCCAGGGGCATCTCCCCACCCCAGCGGGCAGAAACCCACCCAGCAGGGTGGTCACAGTGCATGTGGCATTGCCCTCTCCTGGGAGGAAACAGAACTCTGTGCAGGAATTACCCACGAGTAAAGAGGGACAGTAAGGAATACTGTACGCCAAGAACAGCCCAGCTGTTTTATCTACCAGCAGCCCCACAGCTGGTTTGGAAAGACAAATCCACTATTCCTCTCACTTCCAAAGGATGGCACAGAGCTGGCTCTGARCTGGAGGGAGAGCTGGGGCGAGGAGCTGCTCCTGCTGCTCATGGGCTGAGAGCAGACAGAAAAGGGCTCAGCCCCGGGTTTGTGCTGAGCTCTCTCCCTCCTGGTGAGTTCCCAGCACGTTCAGAGCCGCTGCCTGAACACTCTGCTGCTCCAGCAATTCCACCCTCACACAGCCAGGAAAAGTGATTTGCAATTAGTTCAAACGCAGGTTTATCTCCTCCCCGCACAAAGGGGGCTGGCGCAGGGCTTTGAAATAAATATTGGAGAGAATAACCAGAGGCTGAGAGAATAGAGCCGTCTACTCCGTATTTTACCTCTTTCAGGAGAAGAGTGTGAAATATGTTTATAGTCCCAACTCCCAGCCATCCCTGGGAGCAGCTCCATTGGGCAAATGGAGCTGATGAGCAGCCTGGATAAATCARGCTTTCCCACCACAGTCAATAAAGCTCCATCTCAGGCTGCTTAAAGCCTAACGGGGGATGGAGCCCGGCTTAAATCCAATCTGGATCCAGMGGCTGGGAAAGCTGAAGGGATGTGAGCTGTATTGATTCTCAGGCTCTGCACTGGAAGCACTGGGAACTTCAAAAAGACAAATGTCTGTTGGGAGAAGATTTGGAAAGTGGAGGCCTGAAAACAATAAATATGGCTCATAAGAAAGGTTAAATGTGTTACTCATATCTGCGTGAGGCAAACCAGGTTAGAGCCTGCTCAGAAGGGATGGCTGGCAGAGCAGAGCAYGCCTGGAATATGGAAATTCCTGCTAAGAGATGGTGATGGATAGACCTGAAAGTGAAATGGAAGAAATTGGTGAAATATGGAGTTCCCAAAGTCCTCAGGAGCAGTTTARCTCTCAGGTGTGAAAGTTCTGAGAATGCAGCCAGCATGGCTGGTGCCTCAGTCATTTGAAAGCACTGCAAAGGGTGGGGTGAAGGCTCAGCTGGGCCACAGGCCAGGGCGGTGTGGACTGGCTGGGAGACCCATTTTCCCCCCATTTCTGCTCCTCTGGTGGCAGGCAGGAAGGTGGGAGCTGCTGCTGAGGCTGGTGTGGGACCTGAGTGCCACCAGCACATGCTCATCTCAAATCATCCCTCCTTGCAAAAAATTAAGGGTTAAAGAAAAGCTGGATGAGATTTCCGGAACTGCTGCCACTTCTTTAATCATTCCCAAAGTCCTCAGGAGCAGTTTAGCTCTCAGGTGTGAAAGTTCTGAGAATGCAGCCAGCACGGCTGGTGCCTCAGTCATTTGAAAGCACTGCAAAGGGTGGGGTGAAGGCTCAGCTGGGCCACAGGCCAGGGTGGTGTGGACTGTCTGGGAGACCCATTTTCCCCCCATTTCTGCTCCTCTGGTGACAGGCAGGAAGGTGGGAGCTGCTGCTGAGGCTGGTGTGGGACCTGAGTGCCACCAGCACGTGCTCATCTCAAATCATCCTTCCTTGCAAAAAAATTCAGGGTTAAAGAAAAGCTGGATGAGACTTCTGGAACTGCTGCCACTTCTTTAATCATTCCCAAAGTCCTCAGGAGCAGTTTAGCTCTCAGGTGTGAAAGTTCTGAGAATGCAGCCAGCATGGCTGGTGCCAAGGCCTGGGCTGGGGTGAGATGGGAAAAAGCAGCCCCAGTATGGCAGGAGGGTGGGATGGGATGAGATGAGACAAGACGAGATGAGATGAGACAGGATGAGATGAGAGGAGATGAGAGGAGATGAGAGGAGATGACACAAGATGATGAGGTGTGACATATGAGATGCTCCTCGTGTGCTGGAGCAGAGGCAAGAACGACAAATGGTGGCCTGGTGGCCTTGGGGTCAAGGTGTGACTCGCTGTGGCAGTTCAGGCAGCGTGCTCTGCCTGTCACACGTCACTGCCAGGAGATGAAGCTGTCTCCATGTCCTGAGGTCTCTCCTGTGCTCCATCATCCTCTCCTCCTCTGAAATGCTAATGCCATTAACATATTTATCACTAACAAATCACTTAAGTCCCAGAACTGGATCAAACTGCTGAGTCGTAACACCTCATTTATAATTTTTTGTCCCCGARGATGCCTTTAGGATTATAAATAAACTGTTCCTAAAAGCACTTGGAACTTTGGGAGCCTGATCCAGGCTCTYAGGAACACAGGGATGGCTTTGGGGAGCAGGGGGAGCTCAGAGTGCCCCAAGGGGAGCAGCAAAGCCCAGTGCTGTGGGGGGATGAGGCTTCAGGCTGTGATGGATGAGTGACACGTTGGGGCTGAATTAGAAGCAGGAAGGAATGAGAACAGCTCAGCACAGTCATCCCTGATGTGCTGGTGGCACGAGAGGYCTGGGATTTCCCCTTTTTGGGGTTTGCAGAGCAGCAACAGCCCCTTCCCAGGGCTTGAGGGTGGTCAGGTGATGCTCTTGGGATCAGTGGGGTGGCCTCTGGGATAGGAGGATTCCCTGCTCCCAGCAGCCTGTCCTGGTGGGAATGCTGCTGGAAAGCAGCACCAGCACTGCAGCATCACCCCTTCCTCCTCCTCTCAGGAKGCAGCCGGGTCACAGGGCTAGAGATGGGTTACAGCTCTCAGCAAGGGTGATCAGGATGATCACCAGTGCTCAGAATTATTGGGACAATGAGGAATAAACACCGGGTCTATTTATAGAAATTACAGGGAAATCCCGCTCTAGCCACAAACCCCCTTAATTGCAAATCTGCACAGATGTTCCCTTTGAATTTGAAAAGTGATTAATAAATAAATGAGAGTAGTGCTTGTTTTGGCTGAAATGGAGTGATAAATGATGTCTGCAGAGCTTCGTTACCCAAACAGGGTGAGGGATCTGACCTGGGACAARCAGCCAGAGCTGACAGGAGGGGAACAATCAACACCAGGCTCGAGCCAGGAATGAACTCAGTGCCACAAGTGGCTGTGCAGGAGTCCCTTGTGCCCCAGGGCACRGGCAGGACATGGCACCTGGATCCTGGCACCCTGCACCCCCCTCCCCTGATCCCCCCTCTTCAAACCCCTGGCAAAGCCAACGTGTTTACTGTGCTGCTCGTGTTGACTKCTTTTAATTCATGCATAATTCAGGCTATATCTGTAATTCCTGGGTAAACACAGACCTAACTTTTCTGTTGACTATTCCTTGACCCACTTACTGTACARACATGCCTTGGAATGGAGCAGCACTGGAAAGGAGAGACCTTCAGAGGAGTCAAGGGCTCCCAGGGGGCCAGGAGAGCGTGGCCATGCCGTGCCAGGGCTGTGCTGTGTTGGTGCCCTGAATCTGCCCACCCTGTCCCTGTCAAAGCCAAGGCATTCCCTGTGCTGGGGGAATGACCAGGCAGCTTGGCAACTTGCAAAATTGCTGTCAAATCCCTTCAGGTTTCCACTGAAATCAGAGGTTTTGTATTAATTTGTATTGTGATGAAAGCGTGTAGCAGCACGGTATCACCAACACAAACAGGGCAATCTTATAAAAATTTCATCTTTATCTATTTTGGGGAGAAATAGCCGTGTCTGCCTAATTGAAGCATCTGTCATTCTGACATTAAATAGTGCATCCGTGGTTCTTTTATTATATTCCCTTGCATTTCCCATACACTGTTAAATTGAAATAACACCGGTGGCTCGGAGATAAAGGGAGATAATAGGTATTTTATAATGAGCAAAGAGGAAGATTCATCTTCAGTCAAAGCCCAGAATTGCTTTAGATTTTTTGTTTGTGTTGTTATTTTTTGTTTGACGTTGTTATTTTGCCACCCCAAAGTGGGGATTCTGCCACTCAGCTTTCCCAGTGCAAGGAGGAGCATTTACCCACATGGGAAGGGATGTGAGCACCAGCAGCTGCTCATCAGCATCTGGAGTGACACTCTTTTTACTGTGCACAAAATTGAGTTTAGTGAGCACCACTCCTATCAAGGAGGAGCTGGGGAGAATCAATTCAGCCTCAGGTTTGCATTGAATAAGCAAAAATAGATCCAAAGATCCACACACTGCCTGCTCTGCTCTCTGTCACCTCCCCTTTGGGACAGGACTGCCCCAAGGACAGGGACACCCAGGCCAGACCTCCCCAGCTGCAGCTTCCCCCTGACACAAACCAGCCTCAGAAAATTGAGCTGTGCAGTGCTTTCCCCATGTGGATCCTTGTCAGAACTCAGYMCATCCCTCCGGGTGTCCAGAGTTGCYSAGGACCCCGTTGGGGGCTTGGAGACCCTGGCACACAGCCCAGAACACTTGGGGATTTGATTCTGACCCCTGGAGCAAGTTACCAGCTTTGTGTGAGGGCATGAAAGTCACAGAGGTTTGAATGGTGCAATAATAAAATTATCACAGGGTGAAAATGTAGA
>NDFG01000306.1:936822-1052475 GCA_002167245.1 Sporophila hypoxantha
GAGAGAGATGGTAATTGCTTCGTTTTGCTGGATTAATACAGATCTCTCGGGTTGCTGTGATAATTGCAGCCCTGAGAATGTGCAGATATGCTCTGCTTTGGCCTGAAGAGGGCTGAAGAACGAGTCTGGACTCTTCACTTTTAGTCTTGAGGTTGTTTTTAATTTTATTATAAAATTTTCTTTCGCCCAGCCGAGATCTGCTCAGCAGGCAGCCACAGTGCACTCTTTGGTGTTGTCCTTTATACTACAAACTATGTATAACATAATATTAGGCACTAATCCCAAACCTACACCTTGTTAGACAAGTGCAAATTCTACTCTAAAGCCAAATCCAAGTGGCCAACACCGACTGCAGAAAATGAGATAGAAAGAAGAATAAAGAAAGAAGAAGAAGAAGAAGAAGGAAAGAAGAAAGAAAGGAGAGGAGAAGGAGAAGAAGAAGAGAGAAGAACAGAAGAAGAAGAAAGAAGAAGAAGAAGAAGAAAGGCGGACTCACCTCAGATTCCATTGTCTCCATCTTGTCCGCCATAAACACCCGCATACCAAAAATCCTAAAAGTAGGAGAGGTTATGGGCAGCTTGTTCCAGTCCAGGGAGTGTGGTGCTGGCTCAGAGGCTGTCCAAGGCACTGGGACATCTCTCATCGAGTCACAGAATCTGCTGGGATAGCAGGGACCCACAAAGATCCCCAGAGTTTAACCCCAAGCCCTGCACAGACACCCCAACAACCCCTGAGAGCATTGTCCAAACCCTCCTGCAGCTCTGGCAGCCTCTGTGCCCATTCCTGGGCAGCCTGGGCAGTGCCCAGCACCCTCTGGTGGGGGATGAACCTTTCCCAAAATCCAACCTGAGCCCCCCTGACACAGCTCCAGCCATCCCCTGGGTCCCATCCCTGTCACAGAGCAGAGGTTGGTGCAGAGCCTGATGGGGTCTGAGCTCAGTGTCCTGCAGCTGAACACATTCAGTGCCCTCAACTCCTCCAGGCCCTTCCCCATCTTTGCAGCCTCCTTTGGGGATTCCTAAACATGATTTCTGCTGGCATCTCTGCTGGCACACCTCTGCCAACACAGGCACATCTCTGCTGGCACCCCCTGAGCAGACACAGAGCCAGGGACCCCCATGCCAGGGCTGCCAGAGGCACTGGGTGCAATCAGATCCATTACAGCCACCCCAGAGGTGCTGCTCCCATTTCCAGAATCCCCAGACTCCATTTCCAGAGCCTGGGGTGTGTGAGCAGCCCCCTGGCAGCCTTGGGGCTGTGCCCATTCCTGGGCAGCCTGGGCAGTGCCCAGCACCCTCTGGGGGATGAACCTTTCCCAAAATCCAACCTAAACCCCCCTGACACAGCTCCAGCCATCCCCTGGGTCCCATCCCTGTCACAGAGCAGAGGCTGGAGCAGAGCCTGATGGGGTCTGAGCTCAGTGTCCTGCAGCTGAACACATTCAGTGCCCTCAACTCCTCATGTGGCCCCTTCCCTGTCTTTGCAGCCTCCTTTGGGGATTCCTAAATGTGATTTCTGCTGGCATCTCTGCTGGCACACCCCAAGCAGCCACAGAGCCAGGGACCCCCATGCCAGGGCTGCCAGAGGCACTGGGTGCAATCAGATCCATACAGCCACCCCAGAGGTGCTGCTCCCTCTCCAGAACCTCCAGACTCATTTCAGAGACCTGGGTGTGTGAAAGGCAGCCCCCTGGCAGCCCGTGCCTGCTGGTTTATTTATCTGAGCTTTAATAACACCACCCTTTCAGTGGTATCAAACAGCSTCGAGCTTCTCATTCCCCTCAATGAGCTGGGAACAAATGAAGTGGGTGCAGAGCTGCCGGCCCTTTGTTCTCCCTCATCTGCTCCACTCATTACTTTGAGGAGCCCTATTTTCTTCTTCTCCACTGCTTTCTTCTCTCGAACAATGGGCTCTGAATGTATTCAAGTAACTCTTTTATCATTCACTTCTGCCGAGATCTTTACGTTCTCCACCTGAACAGTTGGTATTTCTATTTATGAAAACTTTCTTGCTGACTGCTGAAATTGGGATTTTACTCTTGAAACGACTGGTTAGCTCAATTATGGCCTGTTTCGTTCCCCCCATTTAGATTTAATAGCTACAATTTATAAACTCCAGCCTTCCCTCTTGTTTCCCCCACACCATCAGCAAAGCCAGGAGCCTTCTGTGATCTCCCTCTGATGGGGATCCGAGGTGGCCAGGCCATTTTTGATACACTTTTTGCCCTATTAAAAGAAAACACAAAACAAATTCACAAAACTCTCAATGCATTCCCTCCCTTTTCATCATTTTCCCAGCAGCAGACCTCACAAAGTGCTCCATGGGATGCAGGAAAGCCCTCACCAGCCTGGGAGCCCCTCGGTTCCCTGGTAATTTAGAGGATGCTCCTTTTCACACGGTTGTTTGTTCTTCCAAGCCTGGCTCAAAATATTAAAARGCTGAATGGCTTTTTCTTCTCTCATTCATTTCCACAGCTCCTCTGAAGATTGTTCTGCTCCTCCCTTGTTCCTGGAAGTTTTCCCTCACTGGTAATTGYTGTTTGCACTTGTTGCTGGACAATGCCTGAGTCCTAAAGATCCTGCCCTGCTTTTGGAAAATCAGCTTTTTATAGGCTGTGCTGATGGCAGGCACTGGGTGCCCTGGGTGGCACTGGCAGTGGGTGCTGGGTGCCCTGGGTGGCACTGGCAGTGGGTGCTGGGTGCCCTGGGAGGCAGTGGCAGTGGGTGCTGAGTGCCCTGCATGCCCAGGGTGGCAGTGGTGGCACATGCTGGCTGCCACAGGCACTCTGGGTGACATTTCCAGAGGATGGTGTGTGCCCTGGGTGCCCTGGGTGTTGGTCACAGGGGGCACAGGGTGTTCTACGTGCCCAGAGTGGCAGTGGCAGTGATGATGGCAGTGCTTGGTGGCAGCCCTGGGTTTGCCCAGCAAAGGGGCACCTGGAGCCATGGCTGGAGCCCAGCACAGCATTCCCACCTCAGGGCCCCTGGAGCACTGAGAGGAGCTCCAGGGCTGCTCATSCTGGCTCGTGGGCCAGCCCAGCTCCTCAGCTGGAAATAATGTTCTGGTGAGCTCCAGCCCATCTGTTATCCCTCTCCTTTGCTAACAGAGCCTGGGTTCTTTATGGTTTATTAATATTTATTTAGTCTGTTTGAAGCCTAAGCCTGTTGCAGGAGACTTGGGATACATCTACAGGGATTTTATCTCCCAGCTCAGGTGCTGCTGCACCATCAGAGGGCAAATGGGGTGTGGCAAAGGGATTCCCCTTGGCAGTGCTGAAACCCAAGTCCATGGGATCTGCTCCTGCACCAAGGTCACACACCTCACCCCACCTGTCCCCAGGGTCTTCTCAGAGCAGGTTTGCTTGCCACCATCCATGCCCTTCCATTTTTAGGCATCTATTATGGATAAAACCTCAGGGAAAGCATGGGGGCTTCTGCCAGGACACAGAGGGAGCAGCACGTGGCAGGGTGGTGAGACCCTGACCCACAGCACGGCGAGCCCTCTTTAGAAAGAGCTCTGTCAGTGCCCTGGAAAAGTCAGGGATGGGAAAGGAGAGTAATAAAGGAGCTTTTCCATGAGTTGATAAGCACCAACACGCTGCAGGCTCGAGGGGAGCAGCGCAGAGCTGAGTGGCCTCTCAGGAGGCCACAGGAAATCAAGTTTAACATCAATTTTTAACTCTTGCTCTGCATTATTTAATAAGTGGTTTGAAACCTGCCTGGCATCACAAGAGGTTGGAACTGGTTCCTGTGCTGGGAGGAGGGAAAATAAAAATATTTTGTTTTGCAATTAAAGGAGCATCCCCTCTGCTGCAGAGGCATCGTTGATTGGGGTTTATAAAGAGCCCCCGGCAAAGCTTTTCTGCTCCTTTAATGAGATTGAGTAAAGGTGGAATATACAGGAGCTAATCTGGATCAGGGCACCCTGTGCCTGTGCCCTTGGCTGGTGCACACACCTGGACAGGTTTGGAATGGGCAAAAAATGTGTCCTGTCCTGTCTGGTGCCAGGGGCAGCCTCGGCTCTGTGCTTCACCTTCACAGGATGGGACCTGTCTCTTATACACATCTAGATGTGTATAAGAGACAGGGGAAGCTGAGGCCCCAGAAACAAAAGGTAAACAATAGGTTATCTGCTTCTGTGGAATGCAGCAGGTCAGTTCTGGATTGGCCCAGATTGTTTGGAGGTGATGGCCAATCCAGGGACAGAGCCCGAGAGAGCGGGTTTGTTATCATTCTTTCTATTCTATTCTTAGGTTAGCAGCTTCTGGAAACTCCTCTTTTCTTTTCTTTTTAGTATAATGTAGTATATATATATCATAACATAATAAATCAAGCCTTCTGATCATGGAGCCCATCTCGTCTCTTCCTTCACCCCAAAAATCTTGTGACCAACCGTCGACAGGGGTGTTTGAGCTATGTTTTCCCTGGCTGCTGGCTCTTCCCAGGAAGGAATGCCTGGCTCTTTGCTGTCTGCAGCTCTTCATTGCAAAAACCCCACGTGCAGAGTGCGGCAGTTCACAGAGCTGCTGAGCTGACCCCAAAACGGGGTGGTTTTGGCAAAGTGGCCTCTTCCTGCTGCATCAGACCAGGGATGGTGAGAGGAATCATCACTGCTGTCCCCAGGAAGGTGGGGTGTCTGTGTCTCCCCATCACCAGGCAGGACACAGGCTCCTCTCCAGCTCCTGCTCGTGAAGGGTTTGACTTTTCAAAGCTCTCCAGGTGTTTCCCAGTTGGAATAAAACTCACCTTTAACGTTTTATGGAGGCATCAAGCCGTTCATGCTTCTCCATCCCTGTTTTAGGGGAAGTTTTATTAGGTCAGCCCATGGATTTTTCAGTTAAAATAATTGGTGTTTTACACCATGGGTATCGATACAAACGTAAACACAAGCAGGAATGGCAGTGATGTGTGTCCTGGGCTTGGCTCCCTGGGCTGAGCTGGGCTCAGATACACATCTAGATGTGTATAAGCAGGAATGGCAGTGATGTGTGTCCTGGGCTTGGCTCCCTGGGCTGAGCTGGGCTCAGGTTCTCTAAGGAGTGACAGAGGAGTGTAGAACAGGGCTGACCAGCTCTCCATGGATCTTCACCGCCCTGTGCTGGTCCTGGAGCTCTCCTCTCCCTGCTGGGACCTGTGAGGTGTGACAGGACCCATCCTGGTGGCAGCAGATGCTCTGAACAGAGGGGACAGGGATGGGTACAGCAACCACTCTCAGGCTGGGAGGGCTGTGTAGCTCTTCCATCCTCAGCTGGGTAATAGCTCCCAGCAGCTTCTGGAAGCACAATTCCAGCTGGAATGTCACACCAGGACATGGCATTCACTTGTACTGCTGCATCCCTCCCTACCTGGGCAAGTGAACTCACACCAGGCTCTCTGGCAGAGGGGGAGGGAGGCTCTATATGCTATTCCATACTTCCTCCTCCATTTAGATGGATTAATTGACCTTTAAAAATGTGCCCAGAAAATAAATGACCTAATAAAATKAATTATCCTCTTCCACAGTGCTCGAAATCCACTGTAACTTGAGAGGAGACTAATGAAACATTGAAAGCATTGAAGAAACGACTAATGAAAGAAATAACCCTAATAAAGAATAATTGATTAGTCATTTGA
This sequence comes from Sporophila hypoxantha, assembly GCA_002167245.1. Taxonomy (NCBI): domain Eukaryota; kingdom Metazoa; phylum Chordata; class Aves; order Passeriformes; family Thraupidae; genus Sporophila; species Sporophila hypoxantha. The sequence goes on from NDFG01000306.1 coordinate 942,435, forward strand.
AAGCACTGCAAAGGGTGGGGTGAAGGCTCAGCTGGGCCACAGGCCAGGGTGGTGTGGACTGGCTGGGAGACCCATTTTSCCCCCATTTCTGCTCCTCTGGTGGCAGGCAGGAAGGTGGGAGCTGCTGCTGAGGCTGGTGTGGGACCTGAGTGCCACCAGCACGTGCTCATCTCAAATCATCCCTCCTTGCAAAAAATTCAGGGTTAAAGAAAAGCTGGATGAGACTTCTGGAACTGCTGCCACTTCTTTAATCGTAGTTTCCAAGAATTTAGCATATTGAGCATGGAAGAGGGAAGCTGGCACTGCTGCCACAGCCTCCTAGGGCTGGAGTGAYTTTGTGCTTGGTTTTTGGCACCACAGAGCCCTTATCTCACTGACCTAAGCCTGTGCCTTAATTTTTACGAGCTCCTGGGCGAGGCTGCTGGAGCAGAACGACAGCAGTATATCCCAGTTCAGTGAGGGGATATTGTTCCCAGGATGGGAAATAAAAGTGGAAGTGTCCTCAGTGAATTTACAGCTGGCGATAAGCRGGGTTTCACCAACAGTCTCCCAGCAAATTCTGTTTATTGCCAGCTTCTCCCTGCCTGGAGCTGCGTCCAGGACAGAACAATTCAGTGACAGTGCAATTGTCTCCCATCGACCTGCCCTGTGCTGCCTGGGAATGCTCCTGCTGCTCCTCCTGATGCTCCTCCTGATGCTCCTCCTGATGCTCATCCTGATGCTCATCCTGATGCTCATCCTGGTGCTCATCCCTCTGGAGCACTACCAGGACCAGGGAGCCTCTCCCTGAATGCCATCTCTCACTCCTGGTAACCCAGCTGAGCTGGGGGAAGAGGAGCATCTCCTCTGTCCTGTGAGTGATACCTGACACCGCCTTCTCCTCGTGCAGGAGATTCCAGAATTGTGGGAGGGACCCGTTGGGAAGGGGGCTGCAGACTCTGCCTTGGACTTAAACAACCCCGTTGRTCCTTGTGGAAACCCAGGGCACTGGGAATATTTCTGTGTCTGCTCTGGGGTGCCCTGACCCCCAGGGAAGCACTGACTCTGACCCTCATTCATGAAGAAAGTTTCCTAAACTCCAGAATAGACTAGAATCCACAAAAGTGTGAAACAGATTATAGAGAGGAGTGTAGGTGTATCACTTGGTGAGAAATTGAGGTTTTGGGATTTTTAGTATGTTGTGGATGGCAGCAAGATGGAGGGCACAGGGTGTTGTCCTGGGTTTCTTCTTCATGCTTTTTCTTCCTTCTTCTTCATGGGTTTGGGTGGCATTTTGTGATTGGGCTGAAAAATCCGCATTGCAGGCRTCTAGGGATCAGTTATTGGGTTAAAAGGGAAAATAATCTRGGTGTCRGCTCTTAATTGGATAGTTTAGTCTTAAGAGACCTTGTAACAAGAGATTGTTGGCCATTTTTGTGGTGCTTTTCCAGTGTGCTGAGCCTGGTGTGGACAGCATGCAAAACTTTAAGTAAGATGATAATAGACAAGAATCTGAARACCAAAAAAATCCTGTGGGTCTCCTTTTCCTGACAGAGAACTGCTCCAGGAGGGTCTCCCCTGACAGGGGAGCCCCTTGGGAGGGCCCAGGGGCAGAGAACCCAACAGTCCTGGCAGAGCCAGCCCTGCCACACTCCCACTGGCAGAGCCCCTGGTGCTACCAGCACAGGCTGCCAAAGCACGGCTCCATATTTACATATTTCTTTTTAAGCAGTCATTAGAAATTCTGCAAAAGAAGGTGCTGATGAAGTGCTCATTAATAATCCCCCRGCCTGCAGGTTGGCGATGCAGTTGTTTGCACAGGCAGCCGTGTCCCACAATCCCACCAGGATGTTCTCCCGCGATGGCGCCATCCATAACTCTCTATTAAAAGTGTCACACGCAGTGTGCTCTCGTTCCTCAAACCCGCGCCTTCTGTTTGTTTATTTGTTCTTCCAGCACAAAAACAATTCAACCTCCACGGTTATTTTTAAGCAAATCAGGTTTCACTCAGCGTTTCATTTCCATTCTAAAATATGTCCTTGCAGGAGCTGCAGGAGGTGCGGGCGTTCCCAGCAAATCCATTCATCCCGTTGGAACTGTTTTTGTAAGGGTGTTATTAACACTGGCAGCCAGAGATGGGCTCAACAGGATGCCCTCTCTCCCAAAAGATGTCAAAAGTGGCAAAAAATGGGGGCATGGGAGCAGACAAGACAGGGAGGGGAGTCCTCACTGGAACTCAGCTCCAGGCACGGCGCTCATCATTTGCTCAGCCTGATTTTCTTCTCCTTGTCCCAATCAYGACTGCCAGATTAGCTGGAGGTGAAAGGAATATTAAAACTTTAATAAAGTCGTCAAGACTGAGCCACGTCTGGGCTCTGTCCTTGTCTGAGTGTTACCTTTGGTTGGGATTTAAATTTTTATAAAAGATGTCAGATCTGGACTGAGCTGGGAGGAAGAAATCAGGCTCTCATGTAGTTACTGGTATCCCAAAAGGGAGGTGCAGCAGCACGAGTGAACTCCGTACCGGGGGTGGGAATGCAGCTGGGTCTACCCAGGGATGCTTCTCTGTGAGAAAAGGCTTTGCCCTCTGCCCTAAGGTGTCCACAAATCCCTGTAAATCTRTAATTTCATCAGTCAGAGCTTCTTCTGGGAAGATCCACATCCTGTCTGCACAAGGCCCCTGAGAACTGGCTGCAGAAGGTGTTGGGAAGCAGCTCCAGCGGCCAGATCAGTGTCCATAACTTCAGTTCTTGCCATTGATTTTCCTCCTGCGTGCTTGGCACATGATGAATCTGGCTAATAAAAGCTAAGTGGGAGCTACTGCTCATTCCACATAGCCCTAGAGCTGGTAACCCTCAACATCCTTATCCCCAGCTCCTGATGTCTCCAAAGTGACTGCACTGACATCTCCTGCAYCTCTCCCCAGGGCTGGTGAGAGGCATCACAGTGCCAGTGATGGTGACCCTGGGGTCTCTCACAAGGTGCAGTGTCACAGACATCTATTATGAAAAATCCTTTCTTGAAGATTTTTCCTCCTGAGAAGCTGAGAGGCCTCAGGAACAAAATATAAACATTAATTACCTGCTGCTGTGGAATGCAACAGGTGGATCTGTGATTGGCCCATGTTGGATCTTTCTAATTAATGGCCAAACACAGCCCAGCTGGCTCGGACAGAGAGTCCAAGACTGCTGCCTTTGTTATCATTCTTTGCTATTCCATTCTTAGCTTAGCTAGCCTTCTGATGAAATCCTTTCTTCTACTCTTTTAGTATAGTTTTAATGTAATATATATGATAATATAATAAATCAAGCCTTCTGAAACATGGAGTCAGATCCTCGTCTCTTCCCTCATCCCAAGACCCCTGTGAACACCATCACAGTGCAGCAATTCCCCAAAGCTGTTATTAGAATTGAAGRTCCTCACACCCTGCTTGGAACCAAATCCTGGCCTTCCCCAGAGGGAGGGAGCACCTCTCCTGCAGGTTTGGGATGTGCTGGCAGGGTTTGGGGTGCAGCAGCTCCAGGTGCTCGAGATGCTGAGCTGTGCACCCAAACACCCTTCCCTAATTCCCCTCCACATCCCTGTTTGTGCAGCCCTGGATGCTCCAGGCCAGTGATTAATCACGTGCTGAGTCCCAAATCACAACAAGCAAAAATTGAACTGTAGCTCAAAACCAGCACYGAGGTCATGGCTYGAGGTATTGAAGAACTGTCTATGARGCACYGTAAATCCTAATCTGGGTTTGTTAGGGCTTTATTAGGAGGGAACCCTCTTGGCTGGGGTGCTGTGGCTTTGCTGCTGCCCACGTGCCTGCTTTGGTCTCCCTGGGAGAGGGAGAATTCCTCAGCCCTTCAGGGAGAACACCAAGCCCTCTCCACGTGGCCTCAAGTGGAAACTCCTCATATTTCACACAGAAACTCATCTTCAAATCTCAGCRTGACGAGGGCACTTGGCACTAATGAAATGAAAAATGTTTCTGTTAAGCAGAGAAGCTGTTAGGACAGCTTGAAGTATTGTGCTCCTCTGTCAACTCCAAAGTGGACCAATTTTCCACCAGGTTCTTACATATATTTGTTCTTAACCTTAAGAATATGATTGCAGGGATAATAACTCAATCCTGYGAGCAGGAGGGAGAGCAAACAAAGAGCTGCCCTGCTGTTTGCCTTGGGAAGGAAGAACCCAGAGCTGCAGCTGCCTTTGCCCTGGGCATCTCCTGAATTCAGACCTGAAACAGCCTCTTTGGGGGTCCCTGGCTGCAGCCCCCCTTGGCTGATTCTCTGGGGAGAAAGGAGTGTGTTCTCTGTCCTGGAGTGAGTAATGCCATGAGTGTAGGCACAGAGGCAGAGCCTCACGAGAAATGAAACGAGATCATCCAGCAGGTAGAGCGTAGGTAGGGAGCTCCAATTCATCACCACTGAAATGACATCCCAATGCAAATTCCCCAGCTCTGTTGGCAATTCTTAATTGGCCAGTCTATCAAAACAGGTATCAGTGCTGTTCCATCCCAGGGATATGATACTTCCCTCCAGCTCTCAGAAGTGGCTTTATGTGTTTCCCAAATTATTCKTCGGCTTTGAAAAACCTAATGTAGCCTGAACAGCTGAAATGAAGAGCTGCAAACAGAGTGCTGGCTCCGTGCAGGATCCAAATCCCTGAGCAGCAGCATCCTGGTGGCTGGGGAGCAATAGCACAGAGCAAGGGTTATAAATTACCCAGGATCTCCTGCTTCTATTTTTTCTCACCTTTTTTTAATAAAAAAAGTGAATTTATGAACACGGACTTTGAATTATTACCCCAAAAAGGCACATTAGGTATTTTACAGCATATTTCATGTAGTTTCTCATCTAAAAAAAGGCAGACAGGCAGAGGAGTGTAAAGAACAAACTGTTCCTCACTAATAAAGTGTCGCCAAAGATAATCGGCAATTTCCTTTCACTGTGGAGCCTGTACATGGGCTGGATATTTATAGTTCCTTGTCCCAAGCTGGGCCCCTYTGTGCTCCCCCAGTTCCAGCCACCACCCAGGCCCCCCATAGGAAATTTTCCTTTCTCCCAAGCTTCTCCAGGGTGACAAAAATCTCTATTAAGCCCTTCAGCAGAGCCCAAAGCCTGTGGATCTGCCTGACATTATGATATAGCTCGGAACAGCTCAAAATCCACCCTCGCAGAGTCCACGGGAGTAAGAGGATTAGAAGTGATGGGAAATTAAATGCCAGTTTCTCCAGAAGATGAGCGGAGGAGGCTCTGCTGGTGCCCTCCTGGTTCTCAGAGATGCTGGTTAACAAAAATGTCCTTCCTGGGAGTAGGAACCAGYGCTGATTCCCTGAACTGTCCCCTCCCTCTTGCCCTTGGGTCTATCCCAGCTGAGCCTGGCTGGGTTTTGCCTCTCCCAGAGATGTGGCCCTGGCATTTGGCTTTGCCTGCCCAGCCCAAGCTGCTCCTTCAGTATGAAGGGACAAGGTTTGCCTAAAAACATGTGGCTGAGGCAGCAAATGTAAATTGGATGTATCCATCTGCCATGAACCACTTGACCTGGAGAAGAGTTATGGTGGCTTGGGGAGCTGTTGGGGAGAGGAGAAACATTGGGCAGATCAGTTGGAGCAAATGGTAACGAGGATTTATGGGATCTGCTGGTGGCAGGAGTTTATCTGGGCTCCTACAAAGTGCTCCTGAGAGAGGGGTGTGGATGTGTAACTCAACAGGATGGCAGAGGCCACCAGGAGCGTCGCTCAGCCCAGCCTGGACACGAGCATTAAACTGGCCTCAACAAGAAATTAATGAAGGTACAGGGCTCCACGGTGGCTTCTCCACAGGAAAGCTGCTCATTTTGGGGTTCTTTGGAGCACACACAGCACACARGCACCAACTGGGCTGGCTGCAGCTGCCAGCACTGGCGTTTCCTTCTGCTCCTCCGAATCGTGGTCGCTGGAATCCGCCTCCCCATATGTGGCAGCTTCCCAAAACTGTGCAATTAAACAAGTGGCTGGAAATGAAGCAGGAGCAGGGGCAGMTCTGCTGTGGATGCGGGAAAGGAAACAAATGTTTTCATATAAAGGGAGTTTACACTGCGTATAAATCTGAATGCCAGAAGCTTAATACATTGTGGACAGAAGCTGTTCCATCATTCCAGGGCTATTAAATTTTTTAATCAAACGCTTTAGCTATTAAACTGCTGAGGGTTGGCAAGGGCTGGATCTTCCTGTAGGATAAACCCACCRCGGTCCAAACAAACACAAAATTAATTCCAGGTGCCAAAGGAATGCAGGAGTCAATATAAGAGTAATATTTCCTGGGGCCTGGCTGGTCCCATCCCACCTGCTGGGAGGTGAGCTGAGGTTTGGAGATCTGGGTGYCTGTCCAAAGCCATGCAGGGAGCATGTGGCAGACCTTTGCAAGGACTGGGGCTCTCCTGTCCTGCCTCCTCCCTGCAGGAGCACCTGGGTGCTCTGAGGGGAATGCTGACCATGGCTTTGGCCCAAATGTCACATCTGGGAGGTCTCACACCAGGAGGACAAGAGCTTCTCCTGKACTGTCACAGCCCAGGGSAGSWGCTGCTGCTGCTGGCTGCTCTCACCTGCAGCTCTGCCCTTGCCAGCTGGGCTGCACAGCTGGATGCCCTGCTAGCCCTAACCAAAATATGCCTGTGAAAGTCCATCTCCTGTGTCCAGCAGAGCTCCAGCAAGGTTAACAAAAATGTCCTTCCTGGGAGTAGGAACCAGCGTTGCTGGTTGCTCTGCTGAGGAGCTGAGAGCAGGGGCACTGACACGCTGCCATGGAAAGAACCAACACAGAGCAAGCAGTGGGAAAAAAAATATCTGCAGCCTGGTGGTTTGTGATGGTGTTTGCAGGGGTCTTAGGATGAGGGAAGAGATGAGGATCTGACTCCATGTTTCAGAAGGATTGATTTATTATTTTATGATATATATTACATTAAAACTATACTAAAAGAATAGAAGAAAAGGTTTTATCAGAAGGCTAGCTAAGAATAGAATAGCAAAGAATGATAACAAAGGCAGCTGTCTTGGCTCTCTGTCCGAGCCAGCTGACTGTGATTGGCCATTAATTAGAAACATCCACATGAGACCAATCACAGATCCGCCTGTTGCATTCCACAGCAGCAGATAATCATTGTTTACATTTTGTTCATGAGGCTTCTCAGCTTCTCAGGAGGAAAAATCCTAGGGAAAGGATTTTCCATAAAAGATGTCTGCGACAGTGGTTAAAGCTGGTTTTAAGGATACAGAGAAAATCCATGGTGGGTGAGAAATGTAGAGGTTCACCTTGATTAAGCCACCTGAAACAYGGTGGCTTGCTGCACTCCTGCTCTGGAAGCTGGGCTGGTTGTTATCCCTCGTGACACTGCCCACGTTTCCTGAGCTGGAAAGGTGCAGGGAACAGCTCTCCCACCTTGAGATGTGCCTGCCTGGCCTCTCTGCCACGTGGCTGAGGCAGGAGCGTGCCCRTCATCCCAGTGTCTTCTCTCCCAAAATAACCCATAGCTGATGGCGCAGCAAAGTTTCAGGGAAGGAGGCAGCAGGTAATTATGAATTCCTGCCTGGACCTTGGCTTCTTCCCTCACATACCAATACCCTGGTAGGTTTTCCCTCAGGCAGAGCTGTAGCTGTGGATTTGCTCTTTATCCCTCTAAACACATAATCCACCCCAAACCCCGCTGGTCCCTTGCAGCTCATCCTGACAAGGCAGCACTGCATGTGCCTAATAACCCATTCTTTTAAAAAACATTTGATTTTATCCCTTCTAATTGTTTTTCCCTGCAATCTTGAGGGGAACAAAAAAACCATGTAAGGCTGCCAGCTTTCAAGCCTAAGAARCTGGATCCTTGAGCTCCCAAAGTTCAGGAGGGAGGTTGTGCAGGTGTGGGATGGGTGGGTGGACAGATGGATGGACGTGGACAGAGTTGAGCTGTGGGGCACGCTGGCCTTGCCCCATCTCCTGATGTTTCCATGGGCTCCAAGCCTGTCTGGGTGTCCCAGCAGCCCCAGCACTGCTGGTGTGGTGCAGCAAAGACACGTCTGGGAGGTCATGGTGATGGCCAAAGTTACTTGCTCACGGCAGCTGCAGGTAAAGCAGGAGACCAAGGCTGGCATTCTCCCATCAGAGCCAGCTGCACACACTCCCTGACTTCTTTTTTTCCTTGCTGATCCCAAAATATATGTCATTCTGTGTCTTTTCACACACACACACACACACGCACACACACACACACACACACACACACCCCAAAAGTTTTTGTCCTGGATTTCCAGGCATTGAAATAAGTCTGGAAAAGATTAAACCTAATTTCAAGGTCTCCTGGGTAGAGGAGATGCTTTCTCTGCCCTGAGCCTTTCTGCAGCTCCTCAGCTATTAAGTTTTAAGTCGTGATCCTGTGGATCCAACGCTTCCCTTGGCCATGCTGGAGAGCCCTGCAGGTGCTGTCACATCCTGATGGTGCCACATGGCACCTTCCCATCCAAAATCCCATCCCCTGTGCCTGCCCCTTTGGTGCTGACATGTTCACCACTTTCATTACATCCTGTACAATTAAGCTTAAAAAATACAGAACGTTATCAAATTAGAGTAACAGGCAAGAATAGACGGAGGCACTTAGCTGGGAAATGGAAGCGTGAGCGTGGAGCACAGACAGGCCCTGCAGGAAACTGAGCTGAGTTGCAATCACTGTAATGACACCTTGTCCAGCCACGCAGGGAGAGCAGGAGCTGGAGGCTGGAGCAGCCAGCAAACACAGACCAGCTCTGAAAAATGGCTCTTGGTTATGGGCAGGAGGAGGGATTACCTGGGGAATGCAGGTGAGGGGGTTGAGGTGTGGTATTTTCTGGGGGTCTCYGTTGTTGGAAGGAAAGATGAATCTGACTCCATGTTTTTAGAACTAATTTATTATTTTATGATACTATATTATATTAAAGAATAATATACTAAAACTATACTAAAGAAGAGAGAAAAGATACTTACAGAAGGTTTAACAAAATACTAATGAAAAACTTGTGACTCTCTCCTCAGAGTCTGACACAGTTTGACAGCGATTGGTCATTAAGTTAAAACAATTCACATGAAACCAATGAAATAATGACCAGTTGGTAAACAATGTCTGAACCACATTCCAAACAGCAGCAAAACACAGGAGAAGCRAATCAGATAATTATTGTTTTCATTTTTCTCTGAAGYTTCCCAGCTTCCTRGAAGAAAAAATCTYGGTGGAGGGATTTTTCAGAAAATATGAYRGTGACAYTGAGGATCTTGGACTGCCAGCAGCTTTCCTTGTCCTTCCTCTGGCATTGCACAGACCTTTCCAGTGCTCAGCACCCCCCAAAGAAAGGTCACTCAAGCATCAATGTTTTACCATTCATGGAGCAGCCTGGAGAGCATGGATCACCTCCAGAACCAGGCAAATTCCTGCAGGATGTGTCTCAGGAGCTCTGAGATGGGTGAGAACAGAGTGTGCTTATCTTGATGTGGGAACATCCATTGGGTTTTGGGATCATGCAGCTCTTGGGTCTGAGCAGCTGCAGCAGCAGAAGGGGTAATGCCCTCAGCTCTGGGGGTTAAATGGGGGAAGGTTCAGAACTCCTTGAGCTGGTGTCACCATTGCACAGGTGACACTGGCTGCTGTTCAYGGCTCAGGAAAGCAGGGCACTGTGTAATTAGTGTGTGCAAGGAGGGTGATGTGGTTACTGCTTATCAGAGATCTCTGGCCGAGCTGAGGTGATACACGTGGCTTTGGGGACAGGGGAGTATTTTTCTTTTAAATAACAGCACCTACATGTTTAATTTAGGTAGCACAATAACCATAAACCCTAGAAAGCAATTCTTCGTTTTAATAATTCATCTCCTCAAGTTTTACTGTGATTGATCAAAGATATTAAATTTAATAAGAGAATTTATCAAGGTTATCTGATGTCAAAATAAAAGAGCACCAGGGCTGTGTTCCCTGGCCGGGGGACTTTGTGCATGTCCACATTGTATATCCAGACATCACATGGGGGAGAGGGAAAACTGAGGTCAAACTGCTGCAGCTTCTTGGGAGAATCCTTCAGGAATATCTCCTTGGGAGAATCCTTCAGGAATGTCTCCTTGGGAGAATCCTTCAGGAGTGTTTCCTTGGGAGAATCCTTCAGGAATGTCTCCTTGGGAGAATCCTCAGGAATGTCACCTTGGGAGAATCCTTCAGGAAGTGTCACCTTGGAGAATCCTTCAGGAATGTCTCCTTGGGAAAATCCTTCAGGAATGTTCACCTTGGGAGAATCCTCCAGGAATGTCTCCTTGGAGAGAACCTCAGGAATGTCTCCTTGGGAAAATTCCTTCAGGAATGTCCTGCTTGGGAGAATCCTTCAGGAGTGTCTTCCTTGGAGAATCCTTTCAGGAATGTCTCCTTGGGAGAATCCTTCAGGAATGTCTCCTAGGGAAAAATCCTTCAGGAATGTCCCTTGGAGAATCCTTCAGGAGTGTTCTCCTTGGGAGAATCCTTCAGGAGTGTTTCCTTGGGAGAATCCTTCAGGAAATGTCTCCTTGGGAGAATCCTTCAGGCCCTGGCTCCAGCTTCTCACCCAGTTCCCAGTGGAGGGGCTGAACCAATCCCCTCTGCTGACATGGCTCTGATCCTGGTGTTATTTTTGCATCAGGGCCAGACCCCTGCATGGTGCCTCAGCCCTGCCAGTGTGAAGGTGCCTGCAGATGCAGCAAGGAAAGGAACACCTCAGGAAATGACAGGGAGAAAGGGCTGGCAGTGCTGGGGATGCCCACAGGGACAAGGGCAGCAAGGAGCAGTCAGGAGGTCACCGAGGGCAGAGCCACAGCCCAGGCTCTCCCCTGGCACTCAGAACTGGATGAGGAGGAGAGCAGGAGCAGAAATCAGGATCCCTAATTAAYGTCCCCACGCACTGGCAGTGACACCAGGAGTTTGCATCCATCACCCAGCACTGGTGGTGATTACCATAATTTTACCTTCAGTGCTGTTCCCTCGATTACGGAAGGGAAACCCCGCGACTTTAATGCAGTTATCAATCTGMATTACACCGGGCATTTTTAATCATGCAGCTCATTCCAGGAGCCTTTCCACGCTGGCTTTGGCATCATCATCCTTCCTGCACTTCTAAAAACAGCMCAAAAGGAAGAAACAAGCAGAGCCCATGTTTGCCTGCACACCAGCCCAAGGCAGGAGGGGACAGKTTGGGTGACACCAGAGATGTCCCCATGCTGGGCAGAGCAGCTCCCTGCCGTGCTCCTGCCTGCACACTCAGCCCTGACTAGGAATCATTCTGGTCGTGAAGAGGCCAAATTACTTTTTATATTTCTTGTTAATGCTTCATCATCTCCTCAAGCTGAAGGATAAGCTCCCTTTATGAACGAGGWTCAAGACCCATCAAGAATTGTTCAGACAGGTCAAGCGGGAACTGATGTATTCAAATAATGACTGTAAAAAATGTCCATTATCTGTAAATTAAAGCCAGGATGGCCACAACTCCTCTCACCCTTCTGCTCAGGAGCAGTTTTCTTTTGGAAAGTCACATCTTTCAGCCCAGGAGTAAAAAAAAAAAAAAAACACCCTTAATTTGCCTTGCTACAATATTGAATTACCATTACAGCGCTGAATAAATAAAGAATGTGGTTTCTGGAAATTCCCATAGATCACCATAAAATGCCTCATTATTGTCGATGTGGCTTATGACAGGGGCTATTAACAGGGAATGGAATCAATAATGAGGGAGTGCAGGGAACAGGCTGTGATGGGAACCCCACAGAGAAAGGTGGGTTCTAGGGGCAGGCAGGGGTGGGTGGGGGACAGGTGGGTGCTTGGGGGCTTCCCTGCTCTGCCACCCTACACCCTGCAGTCCCTAAAACCCCACAGACAGCACCATCCACTGCTGGCAAGTGTCAGGGGACAGCAGGCTCTGGCAAAGCTGCTTTTCCAGATGCAGGAGGGGGAATCTGGGGGGAGCCCCTGGGCACCTTTGCCAGCTCACCCAGATAAAGCCAGAGCATGGCCCAAGGCTTCCCAGATGCARGATGTTTTCCAGGGGAGCAGGCCCGCTGGCCAGAGAGGTGGAATCATTCATTTCAAAGTCTAAAGTACATTCTGCTAATCAGGATTACAAAGAGCAGGGAYAAAGAAGCCAGCAACAACTCTGTCCTCTAAGTGCTGAATTTGCCCTTGGACACAAAGAACAAATTGATAATTATTGTTCTAATTCTTTTCCCTGAAGGCCTGGCTAAAGAATTAAAGCCTTGAGCCTGAATACCCCAGTTTGTAATTTGCTGCTTTCCAAAGCACATTGTCCTGTGGCTTCCTGCTTGCTCCACCCTCGGCTCCATCAGCTCCTGCCACCCTCACTCCTGTTAAGGGGTCACAGGGAGCCCCGTCTAATTTTTCTGTGTTGYAATGAATAAATAAACTCAGCTGGTGATCCAGAGCATGTGGAGATGAGGGGTGAGCACAAAACCTGGCTGCAGCATCAGGAGAGGAGCTGGGATGGGCACTGCAAGGGCAGGATGCTGGTGACACCAGGGAAGGGCTGATGTCACCAAGAGGCAACATTCCTGCTCCATTCCTTAAAATCTCWCTGTGAGAGTCATTCCCAGACCCAGCACTCTTGCAGAGGGGGGAACCAGGTGCATAAAGCTCACCCAGCCCAGAGGGGCTTGGCATTCCCTGGGTGCTAACAGCACCTCAGGGTGCTTGGGTACGGTGTGGCACTCCCTTCCTCTGCCCAGGACACTTCTTACACCAGCAGAGGGAAGTGCTGCTGAAACGTGATTGCTTTTCATGTTGAAAGGGAAGCTCCAAGGTGTGAATTAAGACTGGTTTAAAACTCCTGGAACACAAACACTGAGGTGGCAAAGCACCCATGGCTGAGCGACGGCGGGGACAGCCCCATCCATCTCCAGGCTCAGCCCCTAAAACCCAATTGTGGGTGTTAAAAGACAGTAGATTTGAATGATATGCAGACTCCAATRTTATTTAAAGCATCATAAGTCAGTAATAACGTTTTAAAATCCTTCCTAAATCTTGCCAGTAGCCGGGGCAGGTTGGTTTGAGGCTGGGAGGGGATGAGCTGCTTTTGTTGTGCTGTGAGCAGGGATAGAAGGSAGTAGAGAGCATGGGCAGTGACTGGTAGCACTGGTGTGAGGAAGAGAGAGAAATCTGAGATGCTGTGGACTGTGGGGAGTGGTTGTCAGGGGTCTGATGGCTTGACCTGGATGCCACAACCTTCCCAGAGAGAAGTCCCACAAGAGACAACTTTGTAGGGGTCTTAGGCAGTCCTTCAGCCTCAGGGTAACCTCAGCAAGGGGCAGGCAGTTCAGCTCTGAGCAGTGATTTCAGCTCTMAGTGATTTCAGCTCTGCCTTGCAAGGTGTATCCAGGCCAACACAKGGTCAAAGAGAGAGGAGCACCATGAGTTGCTCCACAGAGGTTGCCTTTTTTCCAGTGCCCCACAAAGGACACCAGTGATGGCAGCTCACCYCTGAACAGGGCAGAAATTGGGGGTTTTATGGGGGAAAAGCAGGGGTGSTRCAAAGGGGGGAAAACCAATCAGTCCCAACAAATCTGCATGGGGTTCCAAAGCAGGCTGGGAACTCACCATGACCAGGAGGATTTTTCAATCCAGGGAGTTTGAAAAGATTTTATCATAACCTGTGATGGTGTTCACAGGGGTTTTTGGTTGAGGGAAGAGACGAGGATCTGACTCCATGTTTCAGAAGGCTTGATTTATTATTTTATKATATWTATTACATTAAAACTATACTAAAAGAATAGAAGAAAGGATTTCATCAGAAGGCCAGCTAAGAATGGAATAAGAAAGAATGATAACAAAGGTTTGTGGCTCGGCTCTCTGTCCGAGCCAGCTGAGCTGTGATTGGCCATTAATTAGAAACATCCAACATGGGCCAATCACAGATSCACCTGTTGCATTCCACAGCAGCAGATAATCAATGTTTACATTTTGTTCCTGAGGCCTCTCAGCTTCTCAGGAGGAAAAATCCTAAGGAAAGGATTTTTCATAAAAGATGTCTACGACAATAACCCATTCAAGGGATACCTCTCCTAGGCAGAGGCCTGGCATGCCCATCTCTCTCCACAGTGGACAGCTCCTGGTCTGTGTGGGACCGGCTGTGCTGGTGCTGGCAGCAGATGCTGATGTGCAGCTCTGACGTGTCCCAGCTCCTCAGCACCCTGTGCCAGCAGCGTGTCCAGCTCGGTGTTCCCACCGGCTGTGACCGTGCCCTTGTGCTGAGCACAGACTCACGGGGACAAACTCATTTTCCTCCGGGCYTCGGAGCGCTGCCACCGCCGGGCCCATCGCCGCGGTGCCGCGCGGCCACCCGGCTATTTATAGCCTGGAAAGGATGTCAAGCGCCTCGGAGAGACAAGGGACAGCGTCTGGGGATGGAAACAATACGAGTGCATTACGTGGCCTCCCTGGCAGGCAAAGCTGTCTCTTCTCCAGGGCAGTGAGGGCAGCAGCTCCTCGTGCTGTGCCCGCGGGCGCAGGACGCGGCACGGAGCCAGGCGGCTGTCAGGATCCTCACCGCCGCCACTCGCTCGTCACAACGTGGGCTGGAGATGGGAGATCTGTTTTTCCTGGTTAATAAGGTTTATTTTTGTTCCGAATGAATAATACATGATTAGTGTCAAAATAAATTACAGTCCTTCCATTATAAACCACTTTGCTGCTCTGTATCTTCTCCTCTCCCTGTCTTTCTGTTTCTTTCAACTATCTTTCTTTCTCTTTGGCTTCTTCTCTCTCTTTAAAGCTCCCTCTTCCTCTTGTCACCGTCACACCATTCATTTCACAGCAGCAGAACAGAATATAAATGCACTGCCTTAGGGCTCGTCGAAGTTAAGCTCGTGTTGCGTGAGGAAGCGCTGATTGGCCTAAATTATGTAAGAGCAACCYGAAGCGGCTGGGGATTCACTCCTTTGATAGAAACAATAACAATTTCAAGATTTAAATGCCTGCGTTTTCCAGCCTCACTGGGGTCCCAGGCTGAGGGAGGGAGCAGGGCTGGGTGCTCTCWCCCAAGCRGAGCCCGCCCAGGGGCTGGGTCCCCCGGGGTTGGAAGTTCAAGCACACACATGTGGCTCTGATGGCATCCTTGAAGCATCCCTGGATCTGCCCTTTGATAGATTAATGAAATCCTGGAATGGTTTGGGTTGAAATGGATCTTAAAGATCATCCACCCCTCTGACACAGGCAGGGACACCTTCCACTCATCRCTTTCCATCCTGGCCTTGGTCACYTCCAGGGCTGGGGCAGCCACAGCTTCTCARGACACCCTGTTCCAGGGCCTCCCCACCCTCACAGGGAACAATTTAATCCATTTCTTCTCCTCCTTCAGTTTGAAGCCATTCCCCCTGGTCCTGTGACTCCAGGCTCCTGTAAATAGTGTGTCTCTGTCTCTCCTGTAGTCTCCCACCAGGCACTGGAGGCACCACTGCCACTTGCATCCCCACAGCCCCTCACACCACTTGGGGGACAGAAAGTCTGTCTGGAGCTGAGGGGACACACCTCCCTCACCCACCAGCGAGGATGTCCCAAAGCTGTTTGGCCACTTTTGCCAAGGCCATCACCTGCCTGTGCCCCAGGACCACTGAGGTAGGAGGGAGCTGCTGACTGTCCCCTGGCAGAGCCAGGGCATGGAAGACTTCAATCAGAGTCTGCTCACTTGGGCAGCTCTGAGATGTATAATTTAACAGAGGATATTCCATTGCAGGCTCCTTGCTAAGATGCCTGGAGCAGGTGACTCAGGTACTGCMGGCTCTGAGGTGGGATTGTTGCATTTCCCACCTGTCACTGGAGAGCCAAGTGGCCGTATTTTCATTTATTCCATCATTACAAAAAAGAAGSAGCTTCATAAAATATTTATATTTCTAAAAATAATTGATTTCCTTTTAAGATCCTTGAAGTGAAACCTTAGGGTGGTATAAGAATGTGTCCAGGTCACATTCCAAAGAGAACAAACCATAATGAAACTGCTGGCACAGCCACTTCAGAGGGAGGACTGACGGCTTTATTTAATTACTTTATACAATCCAGGCTCTACTTCTCAGCCTCAAACAATGAGAAATGATCAAAATCTCTGCAAGGACCCACAGCTCAAAGCTCCTGTAGTTCCAGATTGAGATGCTGAGGCACATGGGGCTCCAGCAGCTCGGGGAGGGTGGATGAAGGGGAAAGGCAGCTTGAGAATTTGGGAGTTTGAGGGCACCTGGGAACCTCASGCTGGCTAGGGGATGCAATGAGGTGGGAACACCCACAAGTTATCTTGCTCCAGGAAAAAAAAAAAAAAAAAGATTATTTCCTTTGGATGCTCTGAAGTTTCTTCAAGTTTTCTCAGTTTTCCCACCTTTGGGGGCTGGCAGGCACATGGCTGGGCTGCAGCTGCTGGTCACAGCTTCTGTGAGAGCAGCACAACACACAAACCCTGCATTACAGAGATTTTCTCTGCAAAGGGTGGGCTTGCATGTGTTGGCCTCACCTTGCTTTGCCCACACCCACATGCCCAGGACAGCCCTGCTCCAGTGAGGGCAATCCATGCCTGCTGTATGTGGAAAACCATGGGATTCATAAGGCTGCCAAGGTAAAATGGGATGGGAGCAGGCTCACTGTAAGGCTGAGGCCCAGCCTCGCTCTCCATCATTTTACCATGAATTTCCTTTCACCTAAAGGTTTTCCAAACAAACACTCGCTCGCACCCYGGGGCAGCTGCCCTTGGTCTTTTGTTCTCTATAAAATGAGGCACACTGCGACCTTTCCCAAAGGGGAAAGACAATCTCAGTTTGATAAATTCCTGGGAACAATGYGCATCTCATTCCGGTTTATTACCCTTGTCAGAAGGTTACAGAAACGCTCGCTCAGATTATGGTGCTTAACCCACAGCCAGCCCCAGACATAAATCCCAGCCTCTGCCTGTGCTGGTACCTGGGGCAGGGTTTGGGCATCAGATGGATTTTTGGAGCATTGGGAGGCCTGAGCCAGTGGGTCAGAAACCGCTGCTGGTTTAACCTCACTCATCCCAATAAATCTCCTTTAGGGCATGAAGATATCAGAGCTGATTTTTTTTTACAGGCATGGTATTTCTGCCTTCCTGAGGTACAAACCCAGCCAGGGAAACATCTCCCAGGTTGATTTGTGCCAACAGCTGAGTCATTTAACTGGTGGGATTTATACAGGCAGGGACAAATTGGACACCTGCGCTGAGAAAGCGGAGTTCAAGCCAAAATAAAAATCAGCCCCCAATTGTTCGGAGGTGGCTCTGCTATTATCCATCAAGGGCATTGTCTTCGGGGAGACAATTCCTGCTCTGAGTTCGTCCCCACATCGTCTGTCACAAATTCATGTGCATTGTTTGAGATGACGACATGTACATAATAATCCTGTGAGTTCCAGCGTGTTCCAACTCTGCTGTTTAAGCAGCAGCAGCCGGTGAGGGATGAAGGTTTAACACACGGGTGTTATCTAATGGAAAGCTCTTGCTGCCGTGCAATCYGGAGGCAGATGGCTCCCAAGCTGCAGAGGGTTGTGCTCCTGAATGGCTCTTTTTGAGGATGGATACACTGGGGTGTTGGGCAGGAGATGAAAGGTGCCAGTGAGTGCTCAGAAAAAATAAAATGTCAGGGCAGACAGYGGTGGCCACAGGCTCTGATTTTCCCTGCACAACAAGCTGAGCAGGCTGGAGGATCCTGTGTGGGGCAGGAGGTGCTGGTGAGGGGCAAGTTGGGGTCTCTGAGGTCTTGTGCTTCCAACCCACARTGGCTCCAGCCTGTACTCCCCAAACCAGGGCTCCTTGCTTTCCTTTTAATCAAACTTCAAACYCAGGGTAACGACTTAAACATCCGCAAAGGAAGCAGCCAAGGGAGACATAAGGGCTTGTTTGATCTTTTTCTGAAAGGAGACTAGGAATCAATTCCTAACAGAAAATGCATAAGGACAGTGCTGGAAGGAAAAGCCAGAGCAGAGCTGGGTCTAGTCACACGGGGCGGGTTTGTGCTCCCAGGACATGTTTGGCACCTTGAGGGCAGCAGCCAAGCAGGTGGCATGACCAGGATGTGGGTTCAGCACTCATTTCCCCTTGGATTGCACGTGCAGGCAGGGAAAGCTGTGAGGATGAGGYCAAGTTCCCCTGCTGGGGTAGGGGTCCTATCTGCTGGCAGGCATGYCCATGCCACAGCCTTCCAAAAGCTGCTTCAGCAGGAGCTGGGACTGTGTGGAGGAGGAGGAGGAGAAGGAAAAGGAACAGGGGGAGGAGGAAAAGGAGGAGGAGGAGAAGGCGGAGGAGGGTAAAGCCCACGAAATGTTGATTCTCGCTGGCAGAGGGGCGCTGCGGGGCGGGCAGGGAAGCAGAGCCAGCTCCCCYGGCTGGCCTGAGCTCATCCCCTGGGAGCTCCTCCCCAGCACTCCCGTCTGTACCAGCTCGAGCCTCCAGTGCTGCCTGGGGTGCTGCTTTTCAGTGCCAGGATTTAGAAGAATGAAATCTAAAAGCTGGCAAGAGACGTGAAGGGAAGTGGCTGCCTCCAACAATAACGGCATATTTCAGTAGCTGAATTGAGTGTGACCCTTCCCATGCAGCAGGTCAGCAAACAAAGCAGGGGATTAATTGCTGCTGTCGATACATATCTTAGCAGCATCCAAACATTTATAACTGTGAGTTAGTGCTGGTCACACTGCTGGAGCTGGTGTGTCCAGGCCTGGCACTGGCAGCTTCTCCCACTGCTCTCAGGGACGTCGTCTGGGTCACTCCACTGTGCTTCCAGTCCATGCTGCATGCTCTGGTCTACTTCCAGAGCCAGACATGCTCAAAACAGGGTTTCCCCAAGCTGTTTTTGGCCTTGGATGGTCCTCCCTGCTCTCTGCATGCCCACAGCACCTCAGTGGCTGTCCCTGTGTCACCCTGCTAATGAGAAGGCATTCAGAAGGGGGTGGATAATAATCACAGCACGCCRTTTCTCACGTTCTCCTCGGCTGGCAAACTCTGCCAGCAGCCTCAGCCGCTACGTCAGAAGCAGGAAAAGAGCAGAGATGGCTCAGCTGTGTGCTCCGAGTGGAGCTGTGGGCTGGGGAGCAAGGACACTCCGGAGAGCACTGAGGGGAGCCGGGGGCTGAGCTGGCAGAGCCAGGCTCTGCTCCACTGGCAGCCCATCCCCATCCCTGTCACCATCACTGCSAGCTGGCCTCGGCAGGGACACAGACAGGGAGCCTCAGGATGGGTCTACATCCTGGAGAGGGGCTGCAGGCTTMAGGAACAAWGTACTGCTTGCCTTGGTTATTTTAATTCTGCACCTTAGATTGTATCACTAATAGAGCCAAACAGTATTGAACTGGAAATGCTGTTTAATTATTTTTCAAAAATAGACCAGGGAAGGGCAGTAAATGGAAATACCAGTGAACATGAGCAYGCTGCCAGTCTCACAGCAACAAATGGGGCCCAGCTCTCAGGGCAAGTCAGCTGTGACTCCATCGAGCCACTCGACTGCAAATTATTCCTGTCCTCTGGTGACCATCCTCAAGAAATCACAAGCCCTTCTGCTCCTGAAAGAGCTCATAGGCAGCTAGAATGACCTGTATTGTATTATTTGTATTCATGTATTCAACAGGGGGATTATTAATTAATATGCTTTATTGGKTTTGTTAAAAGCACCTGGGCTAATTTTAGGGGGGATTTCGGCAATATCATTGCATTAAAGGCAAATAACCTGGAACTAAGGGATTGGTTTTGTGAATGTGGATATTAATGCCTCTCCTGGAGCAGTGCTGTGGTGGGGAGGGGAGGCATTAATGGTTCCATTACGCTGCGTTACACAAATGGCATGTTGCCCTCATGGAGGGGATTTAATGGCTTGGTGCAATAACAGGCTAAAAGCTGGCAAGGGTAAGATAATGGACTGTAAAAATATATGTTTATTGACACTTTTCCTTATTGTTTGGATTTCTGCAGGGTGAATCTCCTCAGTGTGCCATGCGATGCTGTGTGGGAAGATGCTGGCACAGGACGAGACTCTCCTCCAGGGGCTGGGCTGGGTGGGAAGGGGCCTGGCATGTGGCTCCTCTGAGCTGCACCTGCCTGGCATGATCCAGCTGGAAAGCCATGGCAAGCTCCCCCATGTAGCACCGAGAGGTGCAATGAGCCCCAAGTAAGATCAGATGGGTGCACTCCACAAACTGGGGGGGCACAGCTCAGCCCCCCACACCTGCACGTGAGGGATGAYTGCCCATCTCCAAAGGAAGGGCAGGTCCTGATCCCATTTTCCCTTCCCCTGCACACCCAGGGAGGTGGGCAGCAGCCCCAGCCCTGTTGCCAGCCAAAATCTGGCTGGCTCCTCCCTGCAAGCACGAACTGACTCTGAGGAGAGGCAGCCTCAGGAACTTGTGCAGTGAGTGTTCCAGCACAGGCTTTAAACACCAACTTAGTGAAGAGGCTGTGACACCGCTGGCTCCAGGTCCTCAGAGCCACTTGATCATCTCCTTGCCAAAACACAGAGCCTCCCAAATCACAGCCCTGTGGGCGAGGAGATAAAATCCCCGCTAAAGACGTCACCATCTGGAGCTGTCTCATCTCTCCTGCACAATGAGATGTCACCACTTGGCCTCTGAAGCCCAAGATGCATTTTCTAGACTTATCCAGAAGGAAGTTTTGTTAAAGTCCCAGTGCCTGGGCTGCACTTCTAGGGCATATTTCCTAACCCACCCATGGAGTCTTCCACCACTGAGGTCCAACTGCAGATAAGGTGTGTTTGTCTTCACCTTCTGAACATGGGGTTACAAGGGATAGAAATCACTTGGCTGCTTCCCCAAGCAAGAAAATGCTCTCCCAGGGCTCCCCTGGTCCTGATAGCTCTGGTCCCAGGGCTGGCAGCTGTGGTGGGGTATCAGAGCWGCCTGGGGCTGTGCAGTGTGATACAAACCAAGGGGTGGGAGATGTCTGTGGAGACCCAGACAGTCAGTGATACGGCACTTGTGATGATTGTTCTGCCTGGAATCTCATGCATGGGTAATTATTACTCTCCTAATTCCATTATTCACAGTTGTGATAGGTGGTTTCACCTCTATTTCTCTCTCACACACAAAACCCCTTATTAGCATTCCCTGCAGYGAGAGTATTCCCCACCCTGCAGCCAAAACAAGCCAGGAGCAGGCTGGTGCACAAGATCACCGTGTCACTGCTGCCCTTCTGTGGCTCCCATCTCCCATCCCTGCTTTGGGGCCAAAATTGGTGTCATGGGGGTGGTGCAGGGCCAAGGCACAGCTGTGGGACACGTGTCCCTTCCCAGGGAACCAGCAGCTCCCTTCCACCTGTCGCTGCCCCCTGCTCCAGACCACACCAAGCCATTCGATTTGGAGTGTTTGATCTGCTTCCAAAAAAATGTAAAAAAAGGAAAACTTCCACTTAGCCTTTCTTATGATCCATAAAACCCTGCTGGAGGCTGAGACAGCTGCTGATATAAAAAAGTTACATTAGGGAAGGAGAACTTAATGTGGCTGCATGGGATGCCTGGGACTATGGATGTCTGGGAGTGTGCAAGTGCTGGGCTGCTGCTGCTGGAATAGAACAGTGCTGCTGCTGCTGCCAGCTCCAGATGTGCTCCCAGAATGTCATGTGCCAGCAGGGCTGGGTGTCTTGGGACTGCAGAGGCATCCATGGGTTTCTGATTCCTTGTCTGGGATGTCCAGTGCTGTCAGCAGAGCCCGTGCAGAATCACAGACTCACAGAATAATTTATTTTGGAAAAAGCCTCCAGGACCATCGAGTCTTTGCCCCAGCTGGAAGAGAAGGGGGAAATAGTGGCTGTGTGGAGGCTGAAGGAGAATCCTGCCACCCACCTGAGTGGGCTGGAGGTGAAACTGGGCAAGGCTCCACACAGCTTMAAAAATGTCCCTGCAGCCCTCTCCATCCAAATTGGGGAAGTCAGCAGTCCCCAGACTCATATCATGATCCATCACTTTGTTTTGCCTCCTGGCAACAGCAGAGGGTGAGGCATAAAGGTGGGAGGAAGGGGTGAGTGGAAGACTAATTGCAGCTACACCTGGGGACCTTGGGCACTGCAGGTATTTCAGACAGRAAAAAAGTAATTTTCAACAGCAAATTGGTAAGTGGCTCCTTAATGTCAGCCTTCAGCTGCAGAAARAACAGCGACCTGTGGTGATGCCTGAGCATGGTGTGAGCAGCACAAGCCCATGCAGCAGGGCAGGACCAGGACCAGGACCAGGACCAGGACCAGGACCAGGACCAGGACCAGGACCAGGACAGGCTCCTGTCATTACCGTAGCCCCGAAGTGATGAAGCTCGCAGGGAGCTCGCAGAGGCCTCGATGCAACAGTTTAACAGCCGTGTTTAAGAAGAGCAGTTGCCATGGCAACCGCTACCCGGGATTTCGKGTCCTGGTACAGGAGGTGTTGGCGCTGCGTGTGCCACACAGTCACACCTTGGTGCCCCGAGCCAGCCCGCGGGGCTGCCCTGGGCTCTGCGCTCCGGGTGCTCCCRCAGCCCAGCCCGCAGCAGCTCCCAGCGTGCCGGGCTCTCGTCCGAGCTCTGCAAACACTTCTGTGCCCTCCCAGCTGCCCAGATGAGCACATCAGGATGGAGTTTGCACTCTTCAGGACGCGGTTTTCCACCCTAAAGCAGCGTGTGTGGGTGTGCGGGTGCCCAGGTGCTGCCCTCAGTGGTGACACAAAGGACATGGGTTATTCCCCATTTGGAATTGCCTTGTGAGCTGTGTTAACAGCTCAGCTGCTAACTAAGACTAGATCTCTGGTAGTAATAAAAGCAGTCCCTTGGTGGGTGGGTTTTGGCATTTCATCTCGATTCCAAAATGAATAATTTATACAAGGCTTTATTGGAGCCCAGAGTTATACAATAAATGTTCCATGCAAACACGCTCACATATTTCAATGTTAGTATCTCTCCAGTGAATTTGCCTGGCAGGCCAAGCCAGGCTGGGATTGCCACATTGCTTATTTACGTAAAATATCATAATCTCACTTTTATTTGCATTTCTGAAGTGCCATTAGGGTGATTTGGAACATATGAGCCCAGCCAGGCGAYTGCAGCTGCAGCTCCTGGGCCAGGGTAGGAATGACTTTCAGGCCTCTGTGGCCAAGAGTAGGAGTGGGTTTTGGCAAGCTGGTGCTGCAGGGAGGCAGAACCCACGGGGTGAACGTCAGGGCACAGGGGATGAGAGCATTTGGGGGTTTTTAGGGGTGGTGTGTTTGCATGGGCTGAGCAGATGGAGATGGGAACAGTGTGTGTCACTGGGGGCTGCTGCCTGAGCCTCCTCCTGTCCTGTTTTGGGGAACAAAGCCTCACAGGCAGGTTAAATCAAAGGCAGTTCTTGAAAGAGAAGGGTGGCAGCTTTCAGCAGCGATGGGCTGCAACCCACCCCTCCCCAAACCAACTCTTGAGGGATTTCTTCCTTTCTCAGTGAGGTGAAACAGAACCCAGTTCCAATGATTTCATTGCTTAAAACCCAGTTGTAACCTCCAGAGACTAATTACTTTCTCCCTGCATTTGCATCGTTTACATTCAAGTCAGTTTAAGGGATGTGTCATGTTTTGCAAGGAGATGAGAAACTCAGAGGCAAAAATCTTCTCAGAAGCAAAGGGCTGGGGAGGAAGATGTGGGAACAGGGGTGTTGTGATTGCAGCCATTCTGCGCGAGTGCTTCCACCCTCCCTCCCGTCAGGACAGGGGCAGGGGAGGAGGAGGAGGGTGAGTGCAGCCCTCAGCAGAGTCAGGACAGGGGCAGGGGAGGAGGAGGAGGAGGGTGAGTGCAGCCCTCAGCCGAGTCAGGACTGTGGCAGAGAAGGAGGAGGAGGAGGAGGAGGGTGAGTGCAGCCCTCAGCCCGAGTCAAGACAGAGGCAGGGGAGGAGGGGAGGAGCGGGATGAGTCCAGCCTCAGCCGAGTCAGGAGTGCAGAGAAGGAGGAGAGGGAGGAGGGTGAGTGCAGCCCTCAGCCGGAGTCAGGACAGGGCTAGGGAGGAGGCAGGATGAGTGCACCTCAGCCGAGTCAGGACGAGGGGAGGGGAGAGGGAGGATGAGTCCATGCCCTCAGCCGAGTCAGGACAGGGCAGGGCGAAGGAGGAGGG
The DNA here is from genome assembly GCA_002167245.1 of Sporophila hypoxantha. Lineage (NCBI taxonomy): Eukaryota > Metazoa > Chordata > Aves > Passeriformes > Thraupidae > Sporophila > Sporophila hypoxantha. Next base: position 966,508 of record NDFG01000306.1, read on the forward strand.
TGAGTGCAGCCTCAGCCGAGTCAGGACAGGGCAGGGGAGGAGGAGGAGGGTGATCCACCCTCAGCCGCAGTCAGGACAGGGGCAGGGGAGGAGGAGGAGGGTGAGTGCAGCCCTCAGCCGCGAGTCAGGACAAGAGGCAGGGAAGGGAGGAGGAGGTGAGAGTGGGTGAGTCCATCCCTCAGCCGGAGTCAGGACAGCGGGCAGGGAGGGGAGGAGGAGGAGGTGAGTTGCAGCCCTCAGCCGAGCAGGAACAGGGCAGGGGAGGAGGAGGAGGAGAGAGGTGTGAGTGCAGTCCCTCAGCCGAGTCAGGACAGGGGCAGGGGAGGAGGGAGCCTGAGGAGGAGGGTGAGTGCAGCCCTCAGCCGAGTCAGGATGAGGGGCAGGGGAGGAGGAGAGGAGGAGGGTGAGTGCACCAGCTCCCGTCAGGCAGAGGGAGAGGGATTGAGCCTCAGCCGACAGGGGCAGGGAAGAGGGGAGGTGAGCATCAGCGAGTGCGAGGAGAGGGAGGTGAGTGCAGCCCTCAGCCGAGTCAGGACAGTGGCAGAGAAGAGGGAGGAGGGATGAGTGCAGCCCTCAGCGAGTCAGGACAGGGGCAGAAAGGAGGAGGAGGGTGAGCGCAGCCTCAGCCGAGTCAGGACTGGCAGAGAAGGAGGAGGAGGAGGAGGAGGGTGAGTGCAGCCCTCAGCGAGTCAGGACAGGGGCAGGGAGGAGGAGGAGGAGGAGGATGAGTCCAGCCCCTCAGCCGAGTCAGGACGAGGGCAGAGAGAGGAGGAGGGTGAGTGCAGCCTCAGCCGAGTCCAGACAGGGGCAGGGGAGGAGGAGGGTTGAGTGCAGCCCTCAGCCGAGTCAGGACAGGGGATAGGGGGAGGAGGAGGATGAGTCCATCCCTCAGCCGAGTCAGACAGGGGCAGGGGAGGAGGGAGGGTGAGTGCAGCCCTCAGCCGAGTCAGGACAGGGGCAGAGAAGGAGGAGGAGGGTGAGCGCAGCCCTCAGCCGAGTCAGGACAGGGGCAGGGGAGGAGGAGGGTGAGTGCAGCCCTCAGCCGAGCGGTTCCAGGCGCAGAGGAGGATTCTCCAGCGGGAGCGGAGGCGTGCGGCCTGTGCTCCCCCGCACGCCTCGGCAGGAGCTGACAAGCAGCAGCCTGGCGGCGCGGTGCCTGTCTGATCCCAGCTGTCTGGCTCCCGCATGGAGCTGCTCTCACAGCACAGAGGCAGCTTTGAGACAGGCGGAGATGATTTCCAAGTWGCTGCTCTGTGCTCTGCTGCCCTCAGCCATGCTGGCTGCTGCCGGGGCTCTGTGGCACTCCCTGTGAGGCTGGGGTCTAGGCTGAGCTCAGGGATGTGCAGCCACGGCGTGATGGGGAGGAGGGAACGCTTCCTCCCCAGCCAGGACAGCTATGGGCATGACCTCTGCCCCATTCTGCTCCAAGGCAGGATTCCCCAGGTGTCTGTGCCTGCCATTTAAACCTCCAAAYTTCCTCTGTTGTCATCTGTTTCTCTTCTGTCTCTGCAAATTCTACCTGGAGCTGATGATCCAGCTCAGAGCTTTCCTTGCTCATGGAGGGAGGGCTCTGCAGAGGGAAAGTGGCAGAATTGTCTCCTGCTGTGCCCAGCTGGGTGACCAGCAGCCCTCTGGGACACTGCAGCTCTGCTCCTCCTGGCTATTGTGGCTCTGGGGAATGGGAACTTCAAATGTCATGGGTGAGCTGCATGGGAGAGATTCCAATGAAAAGCAGAAAGGGTTGTTTGAGRAAATTAATTGAATTTATTTGACAAATACTTGCAGATCCAGGGAGCAAGTGCACACATACCTGGAAGAATTGCTTCAAAGAAAGCCTATTGTGCTGCTGTCGCTTGTTCTGCTCCTTTTTCATTTTATTTTTTTTTCTCTTGGAACTGCTCTGAGCTGGAGAGCCGGTGACAGAGGAGTGCATTTCATCCACAGCCAACCCAGCAGCACATGGCCTGTTCCGGAGGATCTCCACAGGCCATCATTGTCTGGCCCTGCCGCTGTCTGGGCAAATTTAGCACATAGCCAGTGGGCTGCTCTAATAGGAGTGCTGCGATTTCAGGAGAGCTGAAAATTTATATTCCCCTGTAATTGCCACAGCACACCTTAGTGCTGCTGCTGTAGCAGGAAAATGGTTCTCCCCAGTGCACCAGGGACTCAGCAGAGATGCTGGCACAAACAGGATAATGAATGCTAAGGTACCTCGCGTGTCGCACAGACTGAGCTTAAATATTGAACGAGCAGCATTCCTGAAAGAGCCACATCCCCTCCTTGGAGAGGGGCAGGATGTTATCTTAAACCTAGGGAGCATTTTGCCCTCTGCACACTGGGATTTGCACTGAGACCTCATGACAGTGATAATGAGATTTGAGAGTTTGGAACACATCTTAATGCACTGTGTCCCTCATATCTCTTGTCTAAGTAAAATGAGTTTGAATTTTTCATTTTAATTGCCGACTTGTGATCTGGAATAGACATTCTTGTWCTGAAAAGCATCCGCTTTTAGATCCACTCCTCAGGGCATACCATGACACAGGCACCCCGTGTCAGGCACTGCCTGTCAGAGCACAGCTGGATCCCCACGGTGGGCACAGCTCTGCAGGCACTCCAGCCAGGCAGAACAGCTCAGGAAAGCCTCATGGCTCAGGAATGGTTCCCCTTCTCTGGACAGGCAGATTCAAGCAGGGTTTTTTGTGCCATGACTGACTACTGAGCTTGGAACAGCGTTCTCAGAGCCCAACTGAACCCAGTTCAAATGAGTCATAGAATCCCAGGATGGTTTGGGTTGGAAGCTCATCTTGTTCCAACACCCTGATGTGGGCAGGGACACCTTCCAATGTCCCAGGGTGCTTCAGGYCCATCCAASCTGGCCTTGGACACTTCCAGGGATCCAGRGGCAGCCACAGCTTCTCTGGAAAACCTGTGCCRGGGGCCTCACCACCACYGTGGGGGAGAATTTTTTCCMATTGTCCCATCTAACTCTGCTCTCTATCAATGTGAAGCCATTCCCCCCTTGTCCTGTCACTCCAGGCCCTTGTAAATAGTCTCTCTCCATCTTTCTTGTCAGCTCCCTTCAGGTACTGGAAGGCCACAATTAGGTCATCCCAAAGCCTTTTCCAGCTGAAAAACAATTCCAATTCTTCTCAGCCTTTCCTCAAGGGAGGGTGCTCCATCAACAGTGTGGGAACAGTATAAACGTGCTGCCAGGCTGAACTGCACCAAGGCCTGGGGAATTCCCCATCCTAGGCCACAGCCTCTGACCGCTGTAAGTGTTGTCAGCTTCTTCATATCCTTGGGTCACACTTCCCTGGCCTCCCAAAGTGAGCTCAGGGGTTTTGGGCTGTTTGCTAGCTGCCCTGTGAGAGTCCTTAAAATCGCTGCTTCTACTGGAATAAGAAGTTATCCTCTTAACCGTAGGAATTTGGCAAAGATGCAGGCACGAAACTAGTTGTAATGAGCTTTAAGACATATTAAATGAAGAGAAGTAATAATTATTATTAACCAAGTTCAATTACAAAGCCCCTTGCGATTACTAAATATTCTCCCACAATCCCTCAGGAAAGCAATGCATCTTGTCTCTGCAATTAAATAAACAGTGTCAAGGGGAGGGAAGAGGATTAAACTACAGAAGAAAGAATTGCTTCAACTTGACTGTGGTGGCCCCTCTCTTCCTCCGCCCAGCTCTCCCGTCTTTGAGGAGAAGATCCTCACTCAGCAAGCCCAATGGTGATAACAATATTCCTTGGAGAACTGGTGGGTTGCTCTTCCTTCCAAAGACTCCAGCATCTGTAATGCAGCAGTTGCCATGCTAAGTGGAATCTAATAAACTCTTGTCTGGCAGTACTTCTGGAAGTGCAACACCTGTACAGTTCTGCTGCCCAAAGATGCAACCTAGGCAGTTCTTCAGGGCTTTTTCCTTCAGGGTGGTTACTGGGGTGTGGAGACAAAAGCAGGGATGTGCCTGTCCCCCGTGCAGGACGGGTGACCAAAGCACACAGCCCCGGAGAGCCCTGAGAACCGCGGAGCTGCAAACGCAATGAAATTCGACGGTCAGCGGAAGCTGGCACACGGAGAGAATTCGACCTGGGCAACGCAGCAGGACGTCAGCAGTGGTGAAAACAATGTCTGTCCCCAAGGGAACAGCGAGAATTGCAGGCGGCTGCTTCCAGCCCGCTGCCTTCTTGGCCAGAGCAGTTTGTCTCTGGAGAGCTTAGAGGRGAGGAGAAGCCGGCGTTCAGCTGTGTGTGAGCAACAAGGGGCACTGCACTGCTTTCCCTTGCTGGAAGAAATCCATTACAGAGAGGATCACCCTGCCATGGATGCTGGCTGGCACRGGGCCAGGCTCACTTCCAGGGCCAGAGCAGTTCTGCTGGCTCTGATGCAGGTGGAGAAAAGCCTGACAGTGTCTGGAAGGTGGAATGGGCAACCAGCAGGAGGGACAAGAGGTGTGGGAGGAGGGACAAGAGGTCTGCAGGTGGGACAGTGAGGTGCACACTTGACAGTGCTGCTGTCTCTGGCMCCTGGAGCAGTGCAGGATGCTCCAAGCTGGCCAGAACAGGGGTTAGTGCTTTCTCTCTCTCCCCCCAACTAAAATCTATCCTGAAACACTTCTGATAGCAAAATGCACCAAGTTAAGCACAAGAGCAGAAGTCTCTGGTGACGTGGCTGAGTTTTGGCAGGACACAGATAAGCAATGACAAACATTGGCATATGGATGGGCATGGAAACTGTGCCAGTAGTGCACAGGTAAGTTACCCACCAACTTTCTGGGCACTGCCTAGGAACTTGGTTTACTTCTTTTCCTATTAAACAAGATAACAAAAGCACAGCCACACAGTGTAGGATTTCTCCTTCAACAGTGCTATTGTCTGCAGATGAAGCAGGACCAACGTTTGTTTCAATTCCCTCAGAACCCTCTCTCTGAATGGGTTTCTTGTGCACCTGATTGTTGTTCAATCTCTCCTACCCAACCTGGTGTACACACGGTTCCAGGGCTTGCTTTTGATCACGTTGGCTGCAGGACACTTGTTCCTCYTGTGAACCCTGCTCCTTTGTTCCTGTGAGTGTGCCACCCACGGGGAAACCTTTGTCCAAATAATCTCAGATTCCCTGAAGAGCGAGAGCTGCCAGCTTTGCTTTCTAGTTGAAGTGACAGCAAGGAACATACAGATTTATTCTTCTATTCACTGGTGGCTTTCTATTCGTGTGTCCTCGGATCAAATCAAAGTGTCAAAACAACATCCCCGGCACTCCAGCGGCAGCTCCTGCCCACCAGACGGACATGTGAGGAACAGGTATTTTTAGCTGCAAAGAATAACCAGCAAGGGTCATGTAGTGAAGAAAATAACCCAAGACAATGGTAAGAAGAAACCAAGGCACTTCCACTGGAACCTGGGAGGATTGGTATTACACCAGTCACCCCTCCGCCCCAGGAAGAAATACAGAAAGGGACAGGAAGATGTGGCAGTCTAGTTTCTGGCTCTGTGGCAGTGTTATTAGAATGCTCTGAGCCCTAAACCCTCTTCCTGGGCGGTTTTTAATTCTGACTCTGTGTTAAGCATTAAGCACTATCAGTGCATGCAGAAAAGAGCCCTAGAAATGTGCTGCTTGAGCAGGAGTGCCCAGCTGAAGTCTTTCTCTGCTTACATGATTAATCTGTCTCTGAAGAGCAGCTATTACACACTGGGAYGGTGTCTGGGCAGTTGTGTGACATCTTCTGTGCAGGATGTGAGCAGTGTGGATGACAAAGGCACGCAGCCGGCCCTGTGGAGAGGTGGGAGATGACTCAGAGCTGTGGCATCGTGTAATGGAGCTGCTCCTGGAAAACCYGCTTCAAAAGAGTCGGGACACAGGAGATCAGCAGCGGTGCTTGATGGAGGCAATACCTGATGTAGGAAGTACTTAAGCAGATTGTAATGAGGATGTGGGTTCATTACCGGAGCCTCCCAGGGCTGATAAGGGAATCGCTCCTGTTGCTCTGCAGTCCCCAGATGGAAGGAATGCGTAAGAGCGCGCCGCACCGGGCCACTGGAGCCGCTGTCCTAGCGTGATTCCTACCAATGGAACAATATTGCTTGCTGTTGCATGAACAGAACATGTCTCCTCTGATTGTTTTTTCCTGCTCTTTTGAAGAWAGATGCTGTCTGAGGATCCCCAGTGGTAGAAGGTCCTCTCTGAGGTGCAGTTACAGCTCTTTACACATAACCTCTGGCACTGAGAACCAGTGGTAAAAAGAAACAAATCCAAGTGGGGATCTTTTGGCACAGTTTGCTCTGGTTCTGAAAGAAGTCGTGAGAGTGGACAAGAGACTGACCTCAATAGCCAGTTCCATGGCCCTGCTCCAGGGTGCTTCAGCTGTAATTATCCTTTTTTAATTCAGGGAACTGCTGAACTGTGATGAGATTCCTGCAGTGGCTTAAACTCCCCCTCCGGTAGGATACCAGGGAAAGAGACAYCTCTTCAGGAAAATGCTGATGGCTTCTTGCTCTGCTAAGAAAATGCCACCTGGCCCAGCTGCCTTCTCCATCTCARSTGCTCATCCATGGGCATGTGCCTTTGCTTGGATCAGCTCTGTCCTGGGAGATTTCCTCTGCCCAGAAATTGGCARCTCTTRYATGCCAAGAATTAAATTGTTGAGGGGTTTTAAACTTTATGTATTGAATTATTGTGAGACAAGTGACAGAAAGTGAGCAAGAGTTAATTATGTGACAGGGAGAGAAAGTGCCACTGTGCAGCAATCCTTTCAAAGGCAAACAGAAATATTTATAGACTCAGGACTGCACAACTTGCTGTGCTCTGACTCGAGATGTGCTACTGATTCACGGGGCAGCACTTTGGGATGGGGCTCTGGTGTGGGCCACAGCTCTGCTGAAAGRTAGGTTTCACCTCAAGCTGTGTTCAGAGGCAAGTGCTAATGAGAGAATATCTGGTAGGATTTTGTCAAATCAGAGTTTAAAAACATCCTGGTGATGTCCTCTTTTCAGTCCCTCAGTGGATTTCCCCTTTTTCATGGCTGGCAGAGTGGCTGTGAGTGCTCACTGAGGTGACCCCAGCCCACACCACACCACCAGCTCTGTGGGGACAGTGCCCCAGCCCCTCCAGATTTGGAGCACATGCACAGCTTGTGCAGGTGCTCATTTCTYGGGTGATTTCCCACCACACCACAACACTTCTGTTCCATTCTGCCTTCCAAGCAGAGCTGCAAAGTGCAGAAGCTGGGAGAGGAGACAAAAAGCATCCTGAGATCAAACCCAATCAACAWCTGCAAGCAGCCACCCCGCAGTCACCCTCCTGTGGGACACTCCCTGCCCTCCTTCAGTGCTCCCAAGGGTTACCCTGGGCAGAGCCACCCTTGGTGGGCACAGCCTCGGCTGTGTGCCCTCCACAGCTCTGGCCTGGCCCGGGATACTGTCGCTATTTTCAGGGACTGACTAATCCTGACGGGAGCAGGAAGAATCTGCTGTTACCTGCAGAGGACAGAGGGAAGGAGATAATTCATTCCCATCCCCAAAGCAATCCCTGCAGGCAGGTTTTGAGTCAGATTTCCAATCATCTGCCTTTGGAGACCACCAAGCAGGCTTAAAAGAAATCTTTATATTTTTAGCAGTAACATAATAGTGGTGGAAATGTAATAAAATTCACCATCAAATATTTATCCCATTACATTGGCTTAAGTAATTTAAGATGCTGAAATCAACATGGTGGGTTTATATTTAATGAGCCTTGTGTAAAACAGCCGCTTCCATCCTTGTCAGGTGTGTWGAGAAGACACTTGCATTCACTCAAAGAATTTTTATCTCCCCAAAGATATGGTGTTAAATAATGTACAACACTCACCAAAATGTTACCTGTCACTGGTGGAAAATCAGGCTGGGGCTCGGTGAGCCTGATGTTCACTGGCATGTAGGACAGAGGAAGGGCATTTTTAAATTATTATTATTTTAAATCTAACTAAGCAAATTATGCTGAGAGCAGCTTGGGCTCAGCTTTTGGATGAAGTTCAGCCTTGCTGAGTGTGGTGTTCCCAGCCTGTCCCTCTGACAGCTGGGCAGGGTGGCAATGCCAGGACCARGCTCAGCTACCTGCAGGCGGGGGAACTGGAGGAAACAGAGAGAAGCTGCTTGTTCCTGAGATGCCCTGTTCCAGCTGGGAGCAGCACACTCAGAGCTGCAGAACACAACTGCTCCAGCTCCCTGGGGTGCCTAGCAAAGCAACCAGGCAGAATCTGGGTATCTCTCCCATGGACACAGGCTGGGAGAACTGGGSGTATCCAGCCTGGAGAACAGGAGGTTCTGGGGAGAACTTAGAACCCCTTGCAGTGCCCAAAGGGGCTCYAGGARAGCTGGAGAGGACARTGGACAAGGGCATGGAGTGACAGGACAAGGGGGCATGGCTTTCAACTAAAAGAGGGGAAATATAGATTTGATTTTAGGGGRAAATTCTTCCCTGCGAGAATTCTTCCCTYACAGTGAGTGGTGAGGCATTGGCACAGGTTTCTGAGAGAAGCTGTGGCTGCCCCATCCCTGGAAGTGTCCAAGGCCAGGTTGGACAGGGGGCTTGGAGCAACATGGGTCATGAAGGTATGTCTACGTAAGGGGTCGGCTGGGCCCCTTTGATAGCGTGGGTCGGCAACGGGGATAAGGCCTTAACGTCCCTCCAACTTCCAGCCTATTCCCATGTGATCTCCTTCTGATTTGGGCTCCTGGCAGGRAGGCAGACAGGCTTGGTGGGGGCTGAGCCTCTCCCACGAGAACGGAGAGAACTCCTTGTCCCTCCCACACCCTTTATCTCGCCACGTCCCCCCGTATCTCCTCGTGTGGCCCACCCTGCGTGTCCCGCCGTGTCCCGCCGTGTCCCCCGTGTCCCCCGTGTCCCCGAGCCCACGAGCGGCGCGGCCGCACCGCCGGTCTCACACTGACCCCCAGCGTCAGGCGGCGGCTGAGCCYGAGCTGCTGCCCCGGCCGGGAAGTTCGATGGGAATGGAACCCTAATTAAACCCTAATTAGAGCCTGTAGCAAAGCGACGTAACAAAGCGGGAAGCGGAGGGGCGGGAGCGCCTGTTCCCACGGCTACAGTTACTGCAGCAGTTAAATTGAGCCAGGAAAAGGTTTCTGTAGCTGATGCTTTTTAACAGCCAGYCCAAGTTGCCAGTAGATCATTAAAATCCTTGTAATCAGTCTCCTGGAGCAAAGGTAAGGATTTGGACCCAGTGAGACGCTTCGTGCTGGGAGAGATTWACTTGTGGTYYGTGAAACACTTTAAAAATCAATATGCCAGGAGCAAGAGGGGCTTAGGGAGGGCAGGAGACCTGGGGCAGGTGGAATTCACTGGGCAGTTTGGAGGTGCCTTAGGAAGGATTTGCCAGGTAAACACTAGAGATGGTTACAAAAAGTGCATCAGTAACAGGGGGATAAGAGCATGAGCAGCAGGGCTCCAGGAAAGGGTCTGGGGCAGAGTCCTGGCAGGGCTCCAGCTGTACCCATCACAGGAACCCCAGTCCCAAACAGTCCCTCAGACAGGTACTGCAGGGCTCCAGCTGTACCCATCACAGGAACCCCAGTCCCAAACAGTCCCTCAGACAGGTACTGCAACCCACCAGGCTGGGCTGGGCTCTCTGCACTCGTTGTTCTCCAATGTTCCTTATGGTTTGTCATTAACGAATGTCACAGGTTTCCTCTTTGTTGCTCTTTCTCACAAAGCCCACGTACAGCTCCRTCGTGTTAATTAATTTCTTCAGATACTGCCTTTCCATGTTTGGTCCTTGATAAAACACTTGCTAGAAATCCAAAATAAGACTCAAAGAGATTTCTCACATGGCAAGCATAAAGTTTCATTATGTACTGTAAATTGCCTGTGATTTCCGTGTCAAGGCTCACCAGCTCCTGATGTGAGCACTCCTCTGTGATGGAAATGAGGAGTTTATTCCATGGGAGTGGTGCAAAGGTCCTCAGGTCAGCAGTGCTCAGGGCAGCTGCATCGGAGGGCTGCAGATCCTTGTGAACTTCAGTTCTAGATGGAAATTCCCAGAGAATTTCTCAGCACACAGTGCCTCTGGGAGCCCAAAATGGCAGTTCATAGAATGATGGTTTGSCTTAGAAGGGGCCTTGAAGATCATCCAGTTCTAACTCCCTGCCATGGGCRGGGATGCCTTCCTTAGACCAGGTTACTCAGAGCCCCATCCAGCCTCAATTCTCACCAACATTACCTGAGCTGGCACRACAACACCATGTGATGGGAACGGAACAGCAGCTAAACATTTATTCTTCAAATCTTCAACACAAGAGCAACTCTTCCTGCTGAGGAGGCAGAGGAAGCAGACAGAAGGATGCAGCAGGGAGCAAGGCTCCTTGTCCTGGTTACTGAGAAGTGAATCTTCCTCCTGCTTTCTCCCCAGAAGAATTCAGCCACTTGAACCCCACCCACCTTTTCCATGGCAGGAAAAGGCCAGCCAGCGCTCCTGATGGMTGGCTGTTCAGTATGACAGACCTCACATTCAACAGTTAACAGCCAGCATGTTTACAGGCAACATTTTTTTTGGCTGCTGTCCCTGGCATGTCAGTCATGTTTAGCCAAATGAACTGGGAGGATTATAACAGACAGGGACACTGGTGCAAGTGACAGGCGCAGAGACAAGTGCTGCAAGAAGCTCATTTGCACATCAAGTTTCACAGCCTGGCTCTCCCTTCCTGCTCCATAAGCTCATCAGCTGCTGCTGCAGAGCCGCCAGTTTTCACAGGAATGATGGAGCTCACAAAACCCTCTTTTTATTTTTTCTTCCCTGCCTACTTAGACAACAGATTYTAACATAATCCATTTTTTTAATACGGAGAATAAGCCCCCTTTTATGTGGAAATGTGGGTTTAATGTAAATAGCTCGTGCTGCTCTGATTCTCTCAGAGGGCTGTTGGCTGTTGGCAGTCCCCCTGTTGCCTTTCAAGTCACTTGGGAGTCACTGCTTCTGAGATGGGGATGGATCTCAGAGGGATCCACAGTCTCTCCTGGGTGCTTCCTGCTCAATGTGACAGTTTTTATCTCAACCGTATTTCAGAATATGCAGCAACATCTGAAGCTGTGAAATTGTCACTACCTGCCCCCAAAATAACGTGGTTAAAGGAGGGAATAGGGAGAGTGTGACATGAGAGCTCTGGATGGAGCCCTGCCATCCCAGCTCCATCTAAGCTGCTGTGTCCCTTGCACCCTGTGTCCAAGGCCACCCCACAGAGCCTCACGTGCTTGTAGCTGTACCTCACCCCATGCCAGGTCACCAAAGGCCATGGGAATGGTCAGGGCTTTGCCACCTCCTTCTCAGTGCTCAGTSACATCAGCTTTCCAAAGCAGCATAAAACCCCAGAAACATAGAGTGTTGTGAAAAGTATTTATTAGAATTAAATTTTCCTTACTATTTTCAGTTTGTTGTGGAAATTAAAACAAGAACCACGTTTTCCAGCTGCAGAAATGCTGCTTTTCAGCCAGCTTTAGTCTGTGGCTGTTTACAAGACAGTATAAGTTTTCACTGCCTAATAAAAACAATCATCTGTATTCCATGGCTGCAAGCWACAACACTGTGAGAGAGTGGAGCAAGTCAAGGAGGTTTTGGAGAAGAATATGAATTATCTCACCYGGAGAACAAAGCATAGATGGACCCTGAGCACCGAGGGAAATTGCACAACACCGTGCAGGCGAGTCTCCAAACCTGCATGGTTTAACTGGGGGATTTTATATTTTTGAGAAAAAATGTATTTCTTGAATATCCCCATMGGTACAGTCTTGCCACTTATTTCTGCGATTTAAATTGTTGCTTCTGTTTTTTAAGGCCAGGCTGAAYGGACAAGCATTTAATCAGCCAAGTTGGATGGAGGAGCACAGGTACCACTGAGACTCGTGGGACAACTCTGCAATGAGCAAGAACATTAAAGGCTGCTATAAAGAAACAAGCTCCTGTGCCCTCAGATGGACAGAATTATAAAAATCCCCACAGCATCCCCAAAGCACTGAATTAACTGGAGAAGGAGCTGTGTTTAATGTGATGGATGGAACCCGYGGGCCCCATCGTGGGGATGTGGCCGTCAGGACACCGGTACCTGCCATCGCTCCCCRCAGCACCTCCCTGGGAACATCAGACAGGATAATTACGTACTTAAATCTGGGTGCTTTACTACACAGAAATTCATCTGCTACCCTCAGAGTCCTTGAAGTTAAAGAGGGATTTGAGTTACTGACATAATTTGTTCCCTGAGGGCTGTGGAAAGCAGAGAGAAGAACATCTGAATAATAACTCTTCGACCACGTCTTGAATGGGAGCGAGCGCTGCTCCAGAGTGAGACACAATGGGAAGCAAACGATTTCAAATGTTTATAAGCTACATAGCTCGCAGGCAGGATGGGGCTGGGTTTTTCCCCAAGCAGCTGGGAGGGAGGTCCTTCAGAAACTGTAATTGCAGCCTTCCAGTACTTGAAGGGAACTTATAGGAAAGATGAGGCAAGACTATTTACCAAACCATGTAGGGATAGGACAAGGAGGAATGGGTTTAAACTGATAGAGAATAGGTTTAGATTGGATATTGGGAAKAAATTCTCGGCTGTGAGGGTGGGGAGGCCCTGGCACAAGGTGCTCAGACTCAGAGAAGCTGTGGCTGCCCCATCCCTGGAAGTGCTCAAGGCCAGGCTGGACAGGTCTTGGAACAACCTGGGATAGTGGAAAGTGTCCCTGCCTATGGCAGGGAGTGCGACTGGATGATCTTCAAGGTCACTTCCATCCCACCCCATTTCGTGACCTCTGACGAGCTGCTTTGTGCTCACTTTGCCAGAGCTTCGTTAAGGTGATGCTGTCTGTGGTCCAAGCTAGGGGCTGCTCCGTGCGAGGGGCTCCGGTGTGTGAGGGGCTATAGTGTGTTAGGGGCTGCTGTGTGTGAGGGGCGTGGGCTCCCCGCCCTYACTTGGTGGGATGAGGCTGCCCTTTGCCCGAAGCCCTTTGCTCGGTACCCGCAGCCCGGCCCGGTGCCCTTTGCTCGGTACCCGCAGCCCGTTGCTCGGTGTCCGGTGCCCGCGCTCGCCCCGGGGCTCCTGAACGGAGCTCCACAAGATGGCGAGCGCGGGCCCGCGCGCGGCCCAAGATGGCGGCGGGCGGCGCGGCGCGGGGCCGGAGGCGCTCGGACACCCGCGGCCCCGCTCGCCCGGCCSGGCCACGGCCACGGCACCGGGCCCGGCGCTCCGCGGAGGCAGCCCCGGCAGCCCACTCCGCACAGCCCGCAGGGGAAGCAGTCGACACGGCGAGCCCGGTAGGAGGGACGGGGCCAGGTGGGATGGTGTGGAAGGGAAAGGCCGCAGGGCCGGGCGGTCACAGTATGGGGATCTCAGGTGATTATTAACAGCTACAACTTGGGCATCATCATGTGGGAATTATCAGGAGAACTGRAGTAAATTTATCGCCCTTCCCGCTCCTCCCACGACGTTGTTTGTGCCAGTGCAGAAATACAGAATAGATTTAGCCGATTGTCGTGCTGGGTGATGACAGGTCTGGCACAGTAATTCCCATTAGCATCAGCCTTAAGAAAATAAGAACATGGTGATTGACCYCTTACGGTGCTAGTTTATTCTCTGAGCCAAGTGTTTTTCTCTTGCTGGTGATGGACTGTATATTGTGGTTTATGTAAGCTGTCTGCTCCTCTTTTCCTCCCTTTACATGTACTTTATACTAATTACTTTTCTTAGAAGGCTTGGATCAAAATGCCACTTGTGTGATGGAGCCCTTCTGTTCCTTTGCAAGTAAAGAGAGGAGGTGATTTTATTCTTCTTTATTTCAAGTGAGCTTTACGATCTTGTCTTTTTTTTCTAACAGTGTTCATCACATGAAGCTGCTGAAGGACAACCTGCGAAGAGGATGAAATATGAAGAAAGCAATCTAAAATCAGAGCTAGAGGGACTCACATGTGAAAGTGGAAACCTTGCTGCGCTGGGGGAAACACCTAAAACATCTGATGAGGATGGAGGTTCAGAAGATCCAAGAGACAGCAGTATAATTCAACAGGAAAAAGATGAAAGCATTCCAGAGACTGATGAAGGGAAGCAGGAGAAGGAGCATGGTGTTTCTCTGGAGCCACACACGGTGAAATCCAGCGGTGCTCCATTAAAAACGGGTGGATATCTGCACCACTATSACGTGTTCAGTGAAGAGGAGAGCAGCTGTGGGAGCTTTGATGGGGCCACCTCGGAGGACGCGGATTGCCCGCGGAGGCCGATGTTCCTGGAGCACAGCAGTGGCCTCTCGGATGAGGACAGCAACCAGCCCATGCCAGTGCACCGGTTCTTTGGAGATGTTGAGCTGGTGAGATGATGAGTCTGTTCCTGCTTTAGACCCAGCCCTGGTCTGCTTAAAATTTGCCTCAAAAATCTTAGTGAATTTGGCCAGTATTGTTGGGCCCTGTACCCAAGATAAAACCGTCTCCATCAGAGATTTAATTACTTGCCCAGCTAAATTAATGTCAGGTGGAAAATCTTTCTTATTTAGACTTTTTTTCCAATTCCATGAGATAGGTATTTTTACTGATAACGACATTATGGAGACACAATGTTGTTGGCAAAATAGATTTTTGCTGGTCTTTGGTTCTTGACAGAATCATAGAACAGSTTGGGTTGGAGAGATCTTAGAAATCACCCAGTTCCAGCCCKGCTGCACTGGGATTGCTTGGAATGGAAGCTGGTTTCTGTCTACCTTAGCTTTTGAACTGACCCAAGGGCCAGAACTTTACATTTGGATCCCTTTAACAAGCATAACTTTGGGGCAAATGATGCTGCCACCTTTTAGGTGTTTCTTGTGGTCTTTAGTGAGGATTTGTTTAGGGAGCCCTTCAGCCTCTGCCAATCCTCCTCACACCAGTGGAAGGAATGCCAGCCCTGAGAGTGCCCATGGGTCTGGTTTGGGCAGACTCCCCTCAAAGCCCCACAGCTTTAGCTTTGTGCCACTGCTCCCCAGCTGAGGGTTGGTTCCTGTGTCAGCTGAGGGAGGATGGGAGCTGGAGGTAGGAGTTCTGCCTCCACAGACTTTTTCCTTGTTGATTTCTTTAATCTTTTCCCTCCAGCACCTCCCAGCAGTTGTGCTTCCCAGTGTGACGAGGAGCAGGCGAGAAGCCAGGAAGCTCCATTTCATTGCAAAGGAAGATGATGAAGAGGAGGAAGAAGAGGGTGATGTCTAACAACAGACTGTAAACAATTAAACCCTTCTTCTTTCTCTTTGTGACCACATGGCAACGGCTGTGTCAGTAACATGAGGTGTCTGTTTGCCTTTTCTCAGGGAGAGAATTGGGAGAGTTTGTTTTGCTGGAATTGGCAGATACTATATATACTATATATACAGATATTGGAATTGGCAGATACTATATATACTATATATACAGATATTGGCAGTTATTATCTGGGGCAAATACTGAATTTTCAGTGCTTTGGAAATAAAGTATAATTGAGCACTTTACCACTGATATTTAAGAAAAAACCCCCAGGAAATAGAGAAGTTCTTATGGCTTTTTTGTAAATTTGAGCCTCTATCTTGAGAAAGTATTTGGTTTCACTCCTTTTTTTTGCAAAAGAGTCAAGAAAAGGATGCTGGAGCAAGGTTATTTTTCTTTTAATTCTGCAAGATCTGTGGCATCCAGGTAATAAAGGAACCAACTGACTCCCTGGTACAAAGAAGGTCAAAGGTCTTCCTTGTGTGGGTTGTTTACACCTAACCCAGGACCAATTAAACCTCTAAAATGCAGTTCTGCTGGCCAAATGAAATGCAGGCTGTCAGAGTGGATTCAGTGTGCTCATTTCAGTGAGTTCAGCACGTTTGCATTGCATGTCAGCTCCCCAAACACCCACCCCGAGGTGCTGCCTCCTCCCTCCACCTGCTGCTCTAAGTGTTGTCCTCCATTGATTTCCAACTGGTTTCCAGCAGGGATTTTGGAAATGCTTTGGTGGTGATACACAACAAATACCTTCCCTTGGATTTGATAGACAGAGGAATATTGCTGAGGCTGTGGGGCAGCCCCCTCTGCATGTTTAAAAAAATAAAAGGAGCAACCTCAGCCAATTCCAGGAACTGTTAATTCACCCAGTGTTTGTGGGAATATTTCTTTGAAAGTGTGATTATGCAATAAGCTTCTAGATATTTATTGTTATAGCTCCTTCTATGTTTCTAAAAATAGAGAGAAAATGTTATCAGCAGATGGTTTAAATAAATATTAATTTCTACAGCTAGAGCTTGTTAAACATTCAAAAGTTGTAAGGCAAACAAATTGCATATGCATGGCATGGTAATGCATTCCCATTTCCACTCCAGCTGATGCATTGTTTCTGTCAAAGATATTTCTTGGCTCCTTTTCACTCTTAATTCTGTAACACGGAAAAATCCAGATTTTTTAATTGCATATTCATTGCAGTTCCAGCCCAGCTCTGTGTTGCTGCAGCTTCTCCCAGCATTCCTTCAGTGCTGTGTTTGCTGCTGGCTCTTTCTAGCAAACACAGTTTCACACACAGACATTGATTTCACTTGCAAAATGCATTTTCAGTTTGGGGGACACGTGCCACACAGGTGACACTGGGTTTGTCACCAGAATCCTGCCAGTGCCCTCCCCAGTGTCAAACAGTGCAGGAGGGGAAGCTGGAAGGATCAATTGCATGCAGTGGAATTAGAAATCCTGTGTTAAAAATGCAGCTCTTTGCTTTTCAGATTGCACTGTTTGGGAGGGGACTGAGTTTGTTGTTTAAAGTAAATCAATATTCTATGTAGCAAAGCTTCCAAGACCCAGYARTTTGGGGCTCAGGCAGAAATATCATTTCCACACAATTTCATGTGGACTAACTGGTCCAGGACCAACACTATGAGGGAAAATAGAGCTTTTYCTAGTTATTTACAGAGCAGTAAGTAGCTGGTGCTCAATTCATAAACACATTTCCCTTCATGCTCTATCACACCTGATTAWTGTCTCGTGAACCTTCATGTACTCACACACACACAGATGTGGGGGCATTTTTTTATTTAAAATGTTCACACGATTTACATTGACAATCCCAAAAGTTCAGTTGCTATCAGTTGGTATTAAAAAAAAATTCAAGTAAAAAAATTGAACTATTCCTGATTTGTTGCCTGAGGTAGGAWATATTTTACCAAAGCAATATTCTCCAAGGCAGTGGGTAAACATTACTGTAAACATGACCATTATAGYTGTCCTTTCTGGCAGTACATCAAGTAAAACTCAAGCTGGAGGCAGAAAATGTTAGAAAGGAGAGGGAAATGAGCAGGGAAGATGGCAAACAAAGGTGGAAAAAGCAAAAAAAAAAAATCTCATGGCCTTGCTCTTCTTTCTAGGAGATGYACATCTGAAGCAATGGCAAAGGGGCAGGTGGGGATGAGGGCAGGAGTTTGGCACAGGTGAGGTGACAGCTCTGCTGCTGAAYCACCTTTGGAATTCCTGAAGCTACCTGTAAAAGGCACAGATAAAACATGATCCTAAATCCTTCTTTGTTTTTGGCTTAATCTCCAGAGGAATAGGAGTCTCTGAGCCCCTGCAGGTTAGTTTGTAAAAAAAATGTTTTGTCCAAGTCTCATTTCTGTGTACTGTGAGTTTTGGGTCAATGCTGGCCAGAGATGACAGGGTAGAGTCAAGAGTCAGCCTCTGGTTCATTTCCTACCTTTATCACACTTGATTTGAGCTTGATTTGAGGGAGGCTTGTAAGGAGTGAGAAGGCAGGAGAAGAGAATTAAATGGGATATTGGAGTGTGCTTTGTGAGGCTCTGGTTGGGTTACCCAGCCAGTCTTGTGCCAGGGATTCTCAAATAGTTCTTATTTAAGAAATTGGAGCTATTTAAAAACAACAGATTGACATGATTGAAAAAAGCAGCAGGTCCCTTGCAGAGACAGCACTAGGAAATCTCATGGGTTTGCTTCCTCTTTCTGTAAATTCTGGTTTTGTCACAGCTGAGGTTATGATTGGTTTTCTTATGGCAAGCAATATGTACGAGTTTTAAATTATCCAGGGTAAACAGCAGCTGATAGAAGTATTCCCAGTTCACTTCTCTCCCGTCTCGTGTTTTGACAGCTTCTGCCAGCTCTGGGACAACAGCACGTTTCTTCTCAATTCTTGGGGACACAAAAGAGAAGACAATATTGCCATCAGGAGTTTTTTCAGAATAATCAAGCCTCCATCTTCCTTTCAGAGCCAGGCAGAACTGGAATTCTTTCTCCATTACTAGGCATATGATTTTTTTCCCCCCAAGGAAATTAGTTTAGCAAATCTTGTTTGCTTCACACCAACATTTGAAATGGTTCAGGGGGGATTTTGCTGGAGAGGAGAATTCACACGGATAGTGCWGTGAGGAGGGGTTTGCTTCCACACACAGAAAATCTGCACAGAAGCAAAGCAGCTAATGAGAGGCAGCATTTCATCTGTCTTCAGGGTTTTGTTCTCACAGCAGCTGCAGCATCCCAGCACCTTTTCTCACCACATATTCACAGCAGAGCTGACTGCACAGCAGGGGAAGGGACTGAGGCTGAACCTTGCTGGCGAAGCTGAAGGCCACAAAGCAGGTAGGTCTGGATTAACACTTTCTACGTACATGTGGTCGAGATTCCAGGTGCTGAAGAGGATCCTGCTTTCCCTGTTGCTGTAGGGGTTGATGGAATGCTTACACGGGCAGTCATCTCTGTCAAAAGGTCCCTGTGAAAGGTGTCACACTTGTCACCCCAGAGTGGTCCTGCCACATGCTAGAGATCCTGCACCCACATCCCCCCCAGCCTGGCACTGCACCCAGGCAGCTCTTTCCTTCCTCTGATGTTGAGGGGGGAATGGGATCAAACTGAAAAAAGGGGAAGCTTAAGTCAGGTATACAGAAGAAATTCTTCTTTGTGAGGTGGTGGAGCCCTGGCACAGGGTGCCCAGAGAAATTGTGGCTGCCCCATCCCTGGAAGTGTCCAAGGCCAGGTTGGATGGGGCTGGGAGCAAACTGGGCTAGTGGAATGTGCCCCTGCCATGGCAGGGGTGGAATGAGATGATCTTTAAGGTCCCTTCCCACCCAAACMAYTCYGTGATTCTTCAGGAAGGCTGCAGGTACCTGACAGGAGAACCACCCCTCTGCAGTGCACAGGCGTGCTGCCTCCTCCTTCTCCCTTCTGTCAAAGTAGCACCCGTTGTACTTCACAGATTTCAGTTTATCTGCCATCAGGTCGATTATCCCTCTGTAGGCATCTCGTGCTGCAGGATGAACGTTTGAAATAAAACCAGTAACCTAGAGGGGGGAAACCCAGCAATCACTCCTCGGTTCCTGTGGCAGCCTGAGGCTCTTTACAATCACAGCTGTAGAAATACTTTATATTCCTGCAGCTACAGGAATACTTACTGTTACAACTTGACATAAGTTACTTCAACAGAAACTTTTACCTCTCTCATGTAGCCTCGCATTCTGCTCTCACAGCTATGCCGCAGGTAGCTGGATTTGTTCTTGAACCGAGACTCCAGCCCTGGAGGGAAYGAGATTATTTTATACCTCAGCACAGCTCCTGCCCAGCTGGGAGTTCATGCTGGCTTTCCACTAACTCAGGTTGCACAGGTTTTTTAATTTCCCATTTTTATTTTACTGGTTCAGGACTACTGTGCTCTTAAGCACTTAAAAGGATGCTGTAGAGCATCTGCTGAGAGAGCAGGAGCTGGTATTGTTATGTTTCTTGTTACTCTGTATATGTAGAACACCAAGAAATTGTGAAAGGAAAACAATTGTTGGGGAAGAGCTGCAGTAATGGCTTGGGAATGGGAAGGGAGACTTGTGAATTGTAAAGAGAACATCAAGCTGGCAGAGATGTCCCAGTTATCCATATACTATTAGCAAATCATTAAAACATCATAAATGCAGACTTATATTAATAGGGGAAATGCATTCCAGAGCTATCTTTATTAAACCAATAGGGAAAACCATTTTTAAAACCCCATTATCTGATACTAAATGTGCATGTCCTTTAAAGAAACCTAGAGACAGGTGCTAATGAAAGGGATAACTAAAGCCCTGTCTGAATACCCAATCCCACCAGCCAGAAGAGCTCCCAAACTTTGCTTTAAGAGAAGTGACTTTTCAGAGCAGAGCAAGACCTGGGAGTCCCCTAGCAGCTTCCTACGGCAACAAACGCACCTTCAAACCATTTCTTGTCGTCTTCCTTGTCCTCGGCCAGGATGTTTTCGCTCAGGTTGTGGATGAGATCCGCCAGCAGCTTCTGCCTGTGCGGAGCCCGCTCGTCCGTCAGCAGCCTCCGCGCAGCCTCCACCACAGCGCCCTGCTGGCTGCAGAACGCGGCCAGGAGCCGCTCGATGTCGCTGGCACCTGGGGCAGGTGAGGCGGCACCGGCTGAGCCCTTGGGGCTACCGCTGCCCCCGCGCCCCCCGCCCGGCCCCGCACTCACAGCCCCGCCAGCTCTCCCCGGGGCCCAGCAGCACCAGCTCCGTCTGCGGCGGCAGCGCTCGGAAGTAGCTCTCGGTCAGCTCCGTGCCGTCCCCGTAGAGGCAGAGGCGGCTGCCTGCCAAGGGAAGCTGCCCCACGGGCGAGTGAGACCCCTGCTCCGGGCGGGTCAGACCCCTGCTCCGGGCGGGACCCCTGCTCCGGGCGGGACCCCTGCTCCGGGTGAGAGCCCGGCTCCGGGCGGCTGAGAGGCCGGCTCCGGGCGGGACCCCTGCTCCAGGTTGGAGCCCGGCTCCGGGTGAGAGCCCGGCTCCGGGTGCGAGCCCGGCTCCGGGCGGCCCCGACCGCAGCGGCTGCAGCTCCGCACGCGTCTTGGCGKGCAGCTCCAGCCCYGGCCCGGAGCTGCGGCACCCGGTTGTCCCGATCCCGTCCAGCACCGGCAGATCCGCCCCGCATCTGTAAGCAGCATCCCAGCCTGGTATCGTCCCGTCCCGCACCGTCCGCAGCCCGGTCCGCCCCGCACCTGCAGCAGCCGGCAGCCCTTCCTCAGCAACCCGCGCAGGCTCCCGGCCGCCACCCCGAACTTCTGCGGGCTGCCGCACCCGCGCAGGCGGAAGGGCCGCAGCGGCTCCGCCATGGCCGGGCCGGGCCGGCGCCGCTCCCCGCCCGGGGCCGGTGTCGGTGTCCGGGCCGGGGCCGCCCCGCGCAGGCGCCCCGGGGCTGGCGGGGCGGTCGCGCCTGCGCGGCGGGGCCGCGTTGCCATGAGAGCGGCGATGGCGCCGCGCTGAGCCAGGTGGGGCCCGGCCCGGCCCGGCGCTTCCCCCCGCGCCCCGCTCTCCCTCCGCCCCGGGGAGCCCCTCAGGTCCCGCCAGGCTCCCCCGTGCTTTGTCCGCCGCCCGGCCTGGCTGTGCTCCCGGAGCGGTGCGGCCGTGACCCCTCCGGGCCTGCGCCGCCTGCGGGCTTGGGGCCGGCGAGGGGAGGGAGGGACGGGGCCGGTGTCGGTGCCCGGGGTGGGCAGCGGTGCTCCCGGTGCTTGTGTCCCCGGCAGCAGCTGCGGTGGGTGCGTGGCTTTCCCAAAAAGACTAAACTGACCTTGTGCTTTGCTTTTTGTTCGTCTGACTACGACACCCAGAGCATGGTGCAGCTRCAGGTTTGGTACAGGTTGCTCCTGTACGCGTTTGGAACTCTTAGTTTCAAGGTCCATCTTGGGTTAGTAGGTTTAATTTAATGCACTTGCTCTGCAAGTGATCTAAATCCTCGTTTTGCTCAGCACTGATAAAACCTGCACCAAAAGAACATTTTTGGTGCCAATGTTAATATATTTGCACTCATCATCTACTGACTTGACTGACCTCCGGATGCAGTTCTTTGACTGTAGTGCCTCAGTGGGTTTTTGTCACCCTTCCAGGGATGAGTCTAAGCTTGAAGGCCGTGGCTGTGACCAGCTCCTCTGCCCAGGATGCCACACAAGATCGGTTTCACGGTGGTCAGCTCGTCRGGACACGAGGATGGGTTCAGTGCTCGGGAGCTGATGGTTCATGCACCGACAGTGAACGGCTGGCGCTCGCCCAGGTACTGGGAGGGGATGGGCTTGGAGCACTCAATTTCAGAAGCACCAAGTTTAAAACGAGTGGCAGATGTCCTGTGCACTGTCAGAGCAGTTTACAGTGTCCCAAACCAAACTGATAAAGCAAAAAAAGTTACTTTAATCCCATGGAACCCTCATCCTGGGGGAAAAAAAGCACTTTGGTTAACACCTAAAGGCACTGCATTGTATTTAAATAAAGTCCTGGAAAATGAAAATGTTTTTTGTTTTTGGCAGTCTTGGAGTTTGGCTTATTTTGAAAAATCCATCTGACATCTTCTAAACGTGTGGGGCACCTGAAGATATGCACACAGTAAAGGGAAGGGAAAAGTGTTTCCACTCTACTCTTGGGATTCTTACAATATTTATAATATTAGCTTACAATTAACAACTTGAAAGTTCCATAATTAAAAATTGCTCAAGTTGGAAGTGAAATCTGCTTTAAAATGATGATTGAATTCAGAAACTGTGTCTCTTTCAGGCTCTGTCAGTACCCCCAGGAGATCACCCTGCAGCTGGTGGAGAGGTGTCGGATCCGGAAGCTGCAGCTGCTCGCTCACCAGTACATGATTGCAAGCAAAATTGAGTTCTACATCAGTGAAAGTCTGCCTGAATACTTTGCTCCCTATCAGTCAGAGMGGTTTCAGAGACTTGGGTGAGACAGAAAGTTCTGGATCAGTTTAATGTCTTAATCAGAAAAGTTTCGGGGGAAAATAATACTCAGTGTGGGTTGTGTGTGATGTGGTCATGCTGTGTGAGCAGCTGGGAAATCCTGGACTTGTGTGGATCTATGACAAAGCTGGAGATGCAGGTGAATTGCCTTGCCATGTGACAGCACACAGTTATTTCAGTTGTGAGGTTATGAGGGAGGTTTCACAGTTGTTTCAGTTAGGGAGTTTTAAACCTGAGGGTCAGAAATCCCCCTGTGTGTTTGGATGTATCCTCTCCTCATGTGTTACGTTTTCCTTCCCAGTTATGTCCCTCTCTCAGACAATGAGAAGACTGATTTCAGAGCTCGAGAATTGAAATCTGTGTACATGGATGCAGTTGGCCAGTACCTGAAGCTGATTTTCCATAAAAATTATGTCAATAAATACAACTTGTACGGGCAGGTGAGTTAGAAATCCTTACCTGGTAACCTAGTGACACTTCATAGTAAAGAGCAGACTCAGAAATCTGCTCCCTTGATTTGTAGAAGCAAAAATTGTTAGTTGAAAGCTCCTGTGTTTATTTTAGTTTGTTTTAAAGCACAAAACACAAGGTTAGAAGTGAGTTGGGATCAACTGGATGCACTTCATCCAGAACAAACGAGTCAAGGGCAGGTTCTGTCACTCTTGTTTGTGCTGAGGTTTAGCCCACACAGCAGGGTCTGTGTTGAGGACAAGGAACTTCCTCTGAGAACAACTTTGGGGTCACAAAGCCACTCTGAGTGTTTTGGAGGACCTGTTGTGGCATAAAGTGAAGATGTTGCACAGCCACCGTGGTGCAGACACACAAACACCTGCTCAGTTCTGCTGGGACTCATTTCAGACCATGGGGTGGTAGATTTGGTGATACATCTTCAATGGAGCAGGAGGCACATTTAGCACTCASTGCTTCTCTCTGCTTCCATATCACCCTCCTGACCACAGGCCCTGGTTTTTGTTCCAAGAAAAGAGGAATGAGCTTACACATTTCCATTTTCTGTGAATTTCTGCAGGTTGCCCTGGTAGCTGTGAACATCATTGGGGATCCAGCAGACTATGGCATCGACAGCATGAGCAGTGTAAGTCCAAAGCATCCCTGTCCTTTTACTGATGCTCCATTTCTTCAAGTACAGGTTCCTGGAGTAGTGGGATGAACCTTTCTTGTGCCAGTTCTTCAGCAGAGCTGTGTTGCATTAATTTATTTTTAATGTTSTCTTGAAGCAAGAAATTTGAACCAAATATGGGAATACAAACATTAAAATATAATCAGTTGGAACATTTTSATTTTCATTGTCTCCAGGTTCTCTTGCTTCAATGTGCCCCAAAACWTAAGGGCTCTRTGTTGCAAAACTGATGTTGGTTGTGGCAAGTCAGAATTCTGTCTTGAACACACACCTGATGTTGGTGAATGTGCATTAAGATTTTCTTTTTCCACCCTTCCAAAGCCTACCAGAGAGAAGCTGATAGATCACTACTTGGGAATTAAATTGGATGACCCTGCCTTAGATGGAACTTACCTTGGGTAAGGATGTTCTTTACAAAACCTCTGCTTGGTGTGAAGCAATTGTTGATCTCTGTGTTTTGTTAATTCCCTGCTAATGAAAAGAGAAACCTACCTTATTGTGGTTTACTTTATTCATTYTGTGCCTTCAGGAAACATGACTCCATTTCACCTCTGGATGATTTGGCCTTTGACATGTACCAGGACCCAGAAGTGGCTCAGATAATCCGGAGGCTGGATGAGAAGAAGAGGGAAGCTGTGCGTCTCGAGTGCTATGACCATGCCAAGAAGCTCAAACAGGCCATTGCAGACTTGCAGAAGGTGCTGTTGGAAGAACTTTGACACCTAAGTAGAGCAAAGCCCCAGTGGCCCATCAGAGCCTTGCTGTTTGTGTGGAACCATAACGATTTTCAATATATTTCCCAAACGATTGATTKTAAAATCAGATAGCTTGATTGAGTAATTTGCCTGGAAGCAACAAAACAAGTAGAGGAGGGTGATTCCAAGAAATGCTCAGTAAAGTGATTCCAAGAAATGGAATGTTACTTACATTCCCAAGAAATGCAGTAAGATGATTCCAAGGTGATTTGTACCAATCCTAGGTGGGCGAGCGGCTCGGCCGGTACGAGGTGGAGAAGCGTTACGCCGTGGAGAAGGAGGATTATGACCTTGCCAAGAAGAAGAAGGGGCAGATGGATGAGTACAGGCTGAAGGTGTACCAGCAGCTGGAGCTGCACGACCTCCTGGATGCACAGCTGCTGGTGGGTGCTGTTAGTCCAAACTCAGGAGGGTGTTCTAAATAGAAATGGTACAGCAGCCAAACTTCATTCACAGGTTAAGGGAAATCTTGAGATTTACTAAAGTATTTCAGTTTTCTCTTTGGATTGTGGATTTCTTCAACATGCTTAGTTCATAAATCCCATTAAACTGTTGRGGTCTCAAGAAAATAGCATTAAAATCTTGAATGTTTTGCATAWTTTCAAGACTACCTGATGCAGATTAATAAGGTACTGTCTCATATTTTGGAGGGGTAGAGGRGGCTTAGGATGGTATCAAGGCTAACCATTCAGAATCCATGTGATTTTTTTATATCCATACAGTTATGTAATGTGCTCAGAACAGGAAATTTTATAATCTCTCCACACATGCACCCACACAGAATTATTTTCTGACTGTTTCATAAAGCTGCATTCAGTGGGAATGATGACACACCTGTGAGCCAGGTTCAATCTTTACTTGAAATCACCAGAAGCCCRTTGACAGAGTTGTAGCTGTACTGAGAGATTTTAGCACATTTTTAGCCTTGCTGTAATAATCTTCTTCCSTTTCTCAGATCCGAAAAACTGAGTTGCCCTTGGGATCTTTGAATGGCACTGAGAGCTCCCAGAGCTCCCCTCMTGAGCCTGCAGACCCTCCCCAAGCAGAGCCCCTGAGGGCAGAGCCTGTGCTGGAAGAGCAGTTGGTGGATSCCACTTCTTCTGAGCCTGTTGTTCCCTACCAGTCCCTTCTTTCTCCTCAGACTCAGCCCACAACCTCCAAGGAAGTGTTTTCCAAGGAAAATGTGAGTAGTGTTCCCTCTGTTACTACAGAAACCTGTCAGAGCAAACAATCTGAGGTCCAACCTTCCAAATAATGTGGTTATTCTCGTGATTAACTGGGGTGTGATGCTGCTTTGATATGAGAAAATTGCACTGAGGTGAATTCAATTAGTGATAAAACCACTTCACATCTGAGTTGCTTCCAGAACAGCAAATTTTATCTTTTCTGCTAGGTTGAAATTTTACCTTATGATGAGAGACCTCTCCCAGCCATCTGCAAGCAGGTGGATGAAGCTGTTGCCTATGCTGAGCCAGAGGTGACTGAGGAGGATGTGGGTGATGCTCCAAGGACTGGCAATGCTGGGGAGCCTGAACAACTCACACAGAAGGCACTGAGGGAAGCCAGCCCTGTTGTGGAAGTTTTTGGAGAGACTTTGGTAAAAACCAGTAAAACAAACCCAAAAACCAGTAAAACAAACCCAAAACCCAGTAAAACAAACCCGTGGGTTATTGTGCTCTGTGTTYARARGATTTTTATGTGTTYAGAGMTGCTCTTTTGAAATCTGAGCYTAAAATTTGACCTTGGYTCTATGAATGCCTGTTTACAGCATTTTTACCAATCTGTAGTTTTGRTGATTGATTATTTGATGTGCTGATAAACAGATAGGATCCAGCAGACTGCTTTAGGGTATGGACCCAGAACACCCATAACTTGCTACTGTCTTTTGGAGGGAGAGAAACCCTCCCTGTGCCTGGAAGGGCTCCATGAGCCTGACCTGTTAATCCCATTTCACTCATCTCATTTCAAAATGTGTGCTTTTAATAAAGCCAGATTCCTGTGGGGARCACCTGGGGCCTTCATGCTTCAGTTCATATGTTCTTTTGAGGCTGGTTCTCTATAAAAGTGTTAAATATGTATTGAAATATCTGTAGGGACCTTTTAAGAGATAGATTGTTCTGTGCTCAGGTTTCAGGAGCGTATTCCAGAACCTGGTCATGTCGAGAAGAGGCTTTACTGGCTGTGTACAAGAAGCTGATGGAGGTGTCAGTGGACACTCCAAAGGAGGATTTAAGGAACATGCTGAGGGCTGCTGTTTTCCTTGTGAGGAGGGCCATCAAAGACACTGTATCTTCAGTAAGTTGGGATAAGTTTGGTGCTCCAGTGAAGAACTGGCAGCCAAAATKGMAGAACCTTGGGRTTAGRATACTTTGAACAAATWRTTTATAAAGCYACTGTTGAATAAAAWACCCMAAAATCAAAACAAAGCCCTTCAAAACTYCCCAAACAACTGGGCAATGTCTGGCATTGAACAGATGGAGAAAACTGCCCTGGGCTGAGCCATGAGCTGATGCAGTAAATGTGCAGTGAGGTTGATCCTTTTTCTTTGTTAAATCTGAAATACAGCAATGAAATAAATAACTTCTAGTTTCCAGCTCAAAGTACTGCTCTTAGCTGAAGGATACTTGGGCATCAAATAAACCTTAAATAAGAAGAAAAGAAGAAAATCGAGCTGGTGGTCTTCATAAAACAATTTCTGAAGCCTTTCACCTAAGTCCTAGCAACAGGTTTTCTGTAAGACAGTTGCCTGAAGTAGCTTCCATTAAGGTTACTGTAATTTAGATTAAAAATAGATTTTACTGGATTGTCTGAAAACAGGGGGCTCTGTGTTATTTTTGCTCAGTGTTTCCTTTTTTCTTCTTAACTTAGGTTTTTCAGGCTTCCCTGAAACTTCTAAAAATGATCATTACCCAATATATACCAAAACACAAACTGGGGAAGCTGGAAACATCTCATTGTGTGGAAACAACCCTGCCACATTTGCTTTCTAGAACAGGAGACTCTTCATCCCGCCTTCGTCTTCGGGCTTCAACCTTCATCCAGGTGGGTGTTTCCCTTCAAATTAGAGAGCTCATAGGTGAGAAACACCTGATCAGAATGGACTGTGAGACCAGGGCTGGCTGCTGTGAAGTGTTACAGCTTATCACAGAATCTTATCACAATTTATCACAGAATAGCTGGGGTTGGAAGGGCTCTCTGGAGATCATCCRGTCCAACCCCCTGCCAAATCAGGGTCACCTGGAGCAGTCTGGGGGTACCTGCTGCTGCTGCTGGTGTGACTCTTGTGTTCTTTGCTGCAAGTGACCTACAGAGATGAGAAAACTCTGCTTTGCAGAGACAGGTAATTGTCCTTATCCAGCATCTGCGTGCTCATTGTCTGTATGTGTTTCTAGGAAATGGCACTGTGTCCTGAAGTAAAACCTCTCCAGATTATTCCAGTGCACCTGGTTAAAACATTAAAACCAAACTCCCCTACGCACCTGGCAATGAGTCATGTGGAACTGGTGGAATCTCTCTTGGTAGCCATGGGGACTGAAAACTCCGGGTTTACCGTCAACAACGTCATGAAGGTAAGAGGTCAAGGTTACAGGACAGGGAGGATGTTCTGATGGCTTTCTGGATTTTTTTGTGTGCTTGAGAATTCCTGAAGAGGTATATTCCCCTGATCAACAGTGCTGGTAATTTCAGAGCAGGTTGGACAGGGCTTGGAGCAGCCTGGTCTAGTGGGAAGTGTCCATGCCCATGGTATGGGGCAGAATGAGATGAGCTTTAAGATCCCTTTCAACCCAAACCATTCTGGGATTCTATGAAGCAAGATGTTAATATCTGGAAAAAAGAACCAATGAGTTAAAAAGTGTTTGCAACAACCTGCCTTGTAGGAAGATTTCTCTTGCTGCAGGACAGTCTTGGACTAATAAACCAATCCTTAAAAATGTGAGAAAAGAGAGAGATAAAGTTTTTTTTATCATTATTTCCAGTTTGCCACGGGAGCTCTGGAGCACAGGGCTCATGAGGTGCGTGAGGTGGTGCTGAGGATCATCTTTGCCATGTACAGGGAGCACAGGGCAGCTGTGCTGGAATATTTCCCTCTGGACGACGCCGGCGCCCGCAGGACCGTGCGCTACAAAACTCTCTTTGAGGGCTTTGCCAAAATCGATGGGAAATCTTCTGAAAGTGAAGTGAGGGTATGTAAGGAAAGGCAGAACCTGCAGGGCCACTTCAGACATGGTGGATTGTATTTGTGGGGTTCCCAGACAAAGGAAGGAATGATGAATCTGAGTCCGTGTTCTCAGAAGGCTCATTTATTACTTTATAATACTATATTATAATAAAGAATACTATACTAAACTATACTAAAGAATACAAAAAGGATACAGACAGAAGGCTAAAAAGGTAATAATGAAAACTTGTGACTCTTTCCAGAGCCCTGACATAGCTTGGCTCTGACTGGTCAATAAGTCAAAACAATTCACATGAAACCAATGAAACAGTCACCTGTTTATTATTTATGATACTATTTTATATTAAAGAATACTATACTATACTAAAGAATACAGAGAGGATACTCACAGAAGGCTAAAAAGATAATAATGAAAACTCGTGACTCTTTCCTGCCAGGCACAGAGAAAAGCAGCAACAGAAGCAGAGAAACAGACAAAGGAAGAAATGAAAGTTCTAAAAGGCCACCCAGCAGCTCTCAAATTAGTGTTACAAGCAGAGGTTGAAGATGAAGAGGTGAGCATGTTTCAGTTTMAGGTTGTTTTGATCCTTTGCTCCTTGGATATCATGGACTTAGATAATGAGCACTGGTGTTGTCTTATTAAAAAGWGTGAGAAACTYGAGACATACCCTGGGTGACTTTTCTCCTCAGCAGTCCAGCTTAAAATCTGGGRTGTTGTTCCTCCTAACATAGTKTAAAATTTGGATTCTTTATTWTAATATAACAAGAATACCTTTATAATACAATAATATATAATATCTTTATACCAAAATATATACAATATAATACCTTTATAATAAAGCAATAATACMTTTATAATATAAAATAATACYTTAATACAAGTGATTTGCCCTAGAACCAGAAGAACAAATGTTGTAGTGCATTGGCTCTGCTTCTAAATTTTAAATTCCAGACAGAAATCAGAATATAGTGTGTTCCCTTTCTCTCTGGAAGGCAAATTTCTGAGTTAAATTTCTTTGTTTGATAGGAGAAAGAATCTTATTTTCAGAAGACAGAGGATCAAGGTAGGTCGTTTGAAATAAGAGTTAAGAAATGTAGATTAATTAAAATGTGATCTTGGTTTAATAGTTCTCTCCTTRCAGGTTACCAGGTATATGAAGCTACAGCAGGAAATATTCAGGAGGAACTTTCCTCTGTTGCAAATTACCTGGATAAGTAAGTGARATGAGCCTCTAATCACCTTAAGCCCTTGGTGTCACCTGTGAGCTCCTAACAGTAATAACATTTTTCCAGTAGATCAAAGCTAATTCCTTCAGCAGYGAAACAATAAAGACTAAAATCTCTTCTAACAGATTTGAAATGATCACCAGGCAATCCTAGGTGCTTTTCTTTGAAGTTCTTGGATAGTATGACTTTGTACTTTTTTTTTTTTTTTTAATATTTGCTTGTGGGCTAAGAAATAGCCTCAGTTTAATGTTCAGCTACCAGTGTAAAATAGGGAAAAAATATGGTGGGGCTTTGCTGGGTGTTGTAGGGGGAGGGCATAGAAGAAGCCCTTGGAAATTCTGGAGCCAGGAAAGCCAGTTTTGGTGAGGTGCTCTTGGAACTTCTGTAAAATTAATCATTCTCTAAAAAAAATTGCTCTATGATTGTATTTACCCTAAATTACAACCCAGTACCTGCCCCATTCTAAGCTCAGCTCTACAGAGAGAAAAGAAACTCTTCAAGATACTGGGTGTGTTTGAGAACAGCTTGGAACAGRAGGAACAGGGCTCATCTATTTCTCTCTGATGTCACTGATGTTTGTGTTTTTTTCTCAGCTTGTGTATTTTTTGTGGTGAAAGGAACGAGTCCTTCACTGAGGAAGGGTTGGATCTGCACTACTGGAAGCACTGCCCCATGTTAACCCGCTGTGAGCACTGCAAACAGGTCAGACTGAGCTTCCCAGAGCTGCTGGGACATGGACTGCTGTTAGTCTGGTTTAGATATGCAAGATATTTATTACTGCAAGATATTTAACACATGGGCAGGTGAATTCTGAACACACCCATGTGATTTGGGTAATGCTTTTGGAAGAGAGCACCAACAGAAAATGAGTAGATAACTAGACTGAAATTAAATTTTCCCTTTGTCGTTTTAGAAGGTGAGGTTGAGTTGATGAATCCCATCTCAGCTTGCTCAGCACAAACCTTGCTGGCTGGTTTAGATATGCAAGATATTTATTATTGCAAGATATTTAACACATGAGCAGGTGAATTCTGAACACACATGTGTGATTTGGGTAGTGCTTTTGGAAGAGAGCACCAATGGAAAATGAGTTAATAACCAGACTGAAATTGAATTTTCCCTTTGTCATTTTAGAAGGTGAGGCTGAGTTGATGAATCCCATCTCTGCTTGCTCAGCACAAACCTTGCTGGTTGTGTTGCAGATGCTAGAGATCTGCAGCCTGACAGAGCACCTGCTGACTGACTGTGACAAAAGGGACAGCTTTGGGAGGTGCCCACGCTGCAGGGAGGCTGTGCCCAGGGAGGAGCTGCCCAGACACATAAAGAGCAGGATTTGCAATCGTGAGTAGCTCCAAACAGGGAGGTGGAACATCAGAGGTTCAGATTTCAAACACCAGRGATCTTTGGCAAGTCAGGCTTAGGGATCTGAGTAAATCCTCAGGATGGGATAAATGCCTGAGTTTTCTGGTGCTTGGCCTCTGKGGATGTGTGTTGGGAGGGTGAGTGAGAAGACTGGGAAATCTCTTCCATATCCCTGTGGATTAAGCACTATCCCAGCACAGAAGGGACATGGCCCGGTTCTGGAGTGAGATCAGAGGAGGCACCAGGTTGATCAGAGGGTTGGGTCACCTCTGCTGTGGGGAAAGGCYRAGAGAATTGGGRTTGCCTGSAGGAGAAAAGGCTTTGGGGTGACCTAATAGTGGCCTTCCAGTAGGGGCTGAAGGGGCTACAAGAGAGATGGASAGAGGCTGTTCAGAAGGGCCTGGAGTGACAGGACAAGGGGGAGCAGGATGATCTTTAAGGTTCCTTCCAATCCATGTGATTCTGGGTTCTGATATTCCTTTTGATTTTGTTTTGATGAAGATGATCAAACACAGGGCTTCTTYGGGAGCAGTTAATGGTAACAGGGCAGGAGCTGGGTTAGACATGGGGTAGTTCTATGCTACTTGCTSTGCAGATTCTCTTCTTGTGTCTGAAATTAGCTTCTCTTTGCAATTCTTACATTATTTTTCAAACAATTTCAGCTGCCAAACCAGAAAATGTGGCAAACCACTGCCCTTTGTGCCATGAGAACTTTCCTCCTGGAGAAGAGGTGAGGCCACCCTTCCCATTGGGCAGATGTTGTTGTGGGTTGGTTTAATATGATGGACCTTTCAAGATCTATTAAAATAATGGAGATATTAATTTCTATTCTATAGAAAGGAGCTCATACTTTGAAAAAGCAGATTAAAGTGCTGTTGATATAAAGTCTGTACACAATTAAKGCTAATTTTGCTGGAGTTATGCTATCATTGCTTTGTAATTGACTTCAGGCCTGGAGATCTCACCTGATGAGCAGAGATGGCTGCAAAATGAACCAGAGGAGGACATCCCTCCTGAACAAAACCATTCTGCTGCAGCCTGGTAAGACATCAGTTAATGATAATAACATTTGTACTTTTTACTGTGTTGCCTTTGCTTAAGGAAAGTGTTACAACCCCAAGAGCTGGGTCTGTGCAGCTCCTGGTTTGCATTTGGGTGAGCTAAGTGATGGTTCTTGTGCTGGAGCAATGTGCCTGGGAGCAAATTCCCAAAATCATGCAATAACAGTCGTGTTCAAAGGAGGACATGAGCTCAGATGGTGGGAAAAACTGGCAGATTTGATAAATTGATCAGTTCAGGGATTTTTTCTGCAGAACAGGATGACCATGAATGGAACAATCAGCTGAACAGTGTTCTGGAAAGCTCCTGAATGCTGACACAGGGAACCAGAGCCTGATTTAGCTTTTAGTGTCCAATCAAAGGTTGCTAAGCTGATCCTAATTACAGGGTGAACTGAACAGTGAGTGCTGTGCACTGCTTTTCCTTTCCAGTCCAGCCTCAGGAACTTGACAGATTTATCATTGTGCAGCTTTTTCACCATCAAAGAGACATTGATGATGTCAGGTGGTGTTTTTTCCAACAATTTCCTTTATGAAGAACATGGAAAATCCTTTTATTTCCAGAACAGAGAAGTTAAACAAACTGCCTGCAGCACCAGAACTTTTGGCCAGTAACCTCCAAACCTTTCCTTGCCTTCAGACTTTGGAGTTTTCCAGTCAGCTGTGTGTTCAGTTCACATGCTCTGAGCTGTGCTCTGCTCCTATCTGCATGTCACTATMCCAGGTTCCTGGAAAGAGCTGTGGAATTGTCCATTCCAGCTGACCTAAGTGAATCATAGGGGTTAAACTCAGCACTTTCTGGTGTTCAACTGGATGCACAATCCTGTCTGTCTGTCCTCAGCTTTGCTGTTTGTACTGGCTAATGAGACACCAGTCAGTTATTAATTTGTTGCTGCTTAGAATTTGGAAACAGAAGCAAATCCTGCCTGGCTAAGCTCTGGAATCAGAGCTATTTCCTAGGGGTAGGAAAGGAGCCCTGACCATTCAGTCTGACACTGCTGGTGTGGAGCATGCTGAGGCTCAGTGCCTGCCAGCTGCTGCTTGCTTCAGTCATTCAGACTTAACAGATCTTGGGAATCAAAACAGTGGATTAAATCCACTCCTGGGACTAGATGTGCAATAATGATCTCTGTTTTTCTCTTTGCAGCCAAAGCATTTGGCCACTATTTAAGGAGACCAGGTCCTTCAGGAACAAGGTTTCAATCTCCTTCAGTAGGCAGCAAGATCAGAACTCGAGGGGCCCCAAATAAAAGCACTGGCAAAACATACTCAAAGCGATGACAGGACAAGTATTTCTTCCTTTGTCTGAATAACTGGGCACATGGCTTTTCTGAGCTATTTAAAAATTGTAGGCAACCTGTATCATCTTTTGTGTGGGTTGTTTTTAGCCTTGAGCAGTGCCTGGTGTGATCCCCACGGCGTTGCTGTCACTGCAGCACTGGGCTTTGCTTTGCTAGGAATGCTCATGTTGGAAATACCAAATGTTCTGGGACTAAAACATTATTTTGACAGATAGCTGTGCTCTCCTTTCCAATCCCATGTCAGTAATTTAATGGGTTCAATATGTCAGGGGAGAGAAGTCTATTTCCTGGTGCTTGAGGAACAGGAGCCACACATGGGGAAAGCCTGACCTTGTGTGTGTGTCAGATTTAGGGTTCTAAAGGCAGCAGAGCTGTACCCAAAGCACTGCTCAACCCCAGGAATTTGCACCAAATGGARAAGCCAGAGGGCTGGCTGGATGTTTTCCTGGTTGTGCCACAGTGCAGGAGGTGACAGGACATTGCAGCCTCTCACTGTGCACCAAGTGCCTTAGGAGCCCACTTGGCAGGAGGGTTAAACTGAACCCTCCAAGTCTGTATCCCCAAGAAATGGCCCCTTACAGAAATGAAAAAATTATCTTGGTTGGGCCCTGAAGAGCTTGAATTAGTAAATTTAGCCCTTTTTGCCTGCTTTAGTGCACTTTCAGCTCAAATACTGAGCTCCTCTAGTTAGRTATTGATTAAAATAACCATCCACAGACTGGAGCAYGTGTCTTGAACAGCTTCAGAGAGAYAAAGTCTATTAAGACCAAGGCATGAAGCTTTGTACCAAAGCAGCCATTCTCCCATCTCCAACATTCTCTCTTTAACATTCCAGCTGTTGCTTTCCAGTGTGGAATTGGTACCATGGGCACAGGAATGAGTGGTCATGATAATATGAGGGGAAATTTGGGGGTTTTTGCTCCCATAGAGTGACTTTGTGGTGTTGTTTTGTATATAGAGCTGATTTTGTAATACAGTTTTTCTAGTTTGCCTGCAGCCTGMATACCAGCTTATGGATTTTCCAGGTAGATCAGTGTGCTTGGATTTCAAAATTCTTTGTATAAATTGTTTCTTTAACTCTTCCAAATACATATTTCAATATTTATACACACATTAGGAACATATATATAGGTATTTTTATTTTCCCTTTAGTGACATGGGTTCCTATTTGAGGGCCTGATTCTCTGTGCTAAATAAATAATAAATATCTCAAAATAGCCATTGATCTTGCTCAGAGGTGTAAGGATGAAAACTACTCTGTGGTACAATTAGGAAATTATTAGTGGTGATTAAATAGCAATTTTTTACAAAGTGAAAGGACCTTTTGGAGTACAGTAGTACCACCAGTGTCGTGTTTAAAGGTGAATTTACTGGGATTGCTCCTTAATTAACAGCCTGGCTTGGCTGCAATGGCAGAATAAACACTGGAGTGAAAAACACCATGAGGTTTGGTGCTGTGCCACCAAGTCTTGAGCAAAATATTCCAGAGAAAATCCATTGCACAGGTGTGGGTCTGGGCAGTGAAAGAAGGGCTGCAAAGTGTTGGACTGGAGCCTGGATTTGGCAACAATGGGAAAGCAAGRAAAGAGTGTGGTCCTGAGTGATCTCTGTCCATCTGAGCTGTGCCTGAGTGTCAGCTGAGGCATTTTCATGTGTCACTGCAGAGATGGTTCCAGAGCAGCCCCTGTCCATGTGTGCAGGAGTTGATCTCATCCCAAAAGACCTCTTGGTGTTCCACTACCCCAAGAGAGCAATTTATASTGATTGCATGTTCCTAAGTGCTGGATGAGCAAATCACATATKGAAATCTGGGAGATTTTATCAGGAAAAGGAGTCACTTGTGTTAAATGTCAGTTATTTTTATTGCACATATTTAATAAATTACTTTAGCCAGTCTGGAGGGTACGTCTGCATTTTCCACCTGCTACAATGGAAATAAATGSGTACAGAGTGGTGTGAGGCTTTGGTTCCTGCAGCACCTGTGGGTGCCTGTGAGTGCTGTACCTGTGTGAACCCTGCCTGTGGGACCTGTACCAGCCATGACAGTGTGTGACATTGTGTGCTGTATGTGTGTGAGCTGTGCCTGTGTGAGCTGTGCCTGTGTGAGCTGTGCCTGTGTGACTTGTACCAGTGTGTGCTGTATGTGTATGAGCTGTGCCTGTGTGAGCTGTGCCAGTGTGTGCTGTATGTGTGTGAGCTGGATCTGGATCTGTACATGTGTGAGCTGTGCCTGTGTGACCTGTACCAGTGTGTGCTGTCACTGGACATGTGTGACTTGTGACCTGTACAGGTGTGTGCTGTAGCTGTGTGAACTGCACATATGAGCTGTTCCTGGACCTGTGTGACCTGTACCAGTGTGTGCTGTACGTGTGTGAGCTGCACATGTGTGTGCTGTAACTGGACCTGTGACTTGTATGAGTGTTAGCTTCACCTGTGTAAGCTGGGCCTGGACCTGTGCGGCACCGCTGGGGCAGACCCGCGGCTCAGCAAGATGCGGTCCCGTATTTTGCCCTTGTTTAAGGTATCAGTGCATCCAGSAGCAGCGATCCCATTCCGTGCTGCCGCGTTCCCGCCGCGGGTTCGGGTGGCGGCCGGACCCTCCCCGGGGGCGGGACCGTGCCGGGGGCGGCCCTTGCGGCGGCGGCGGCTCCGGGCGGCTCTCGGCGCGATGGCGGCGGCGGGGCCGTGGCCGGAGCTGGAGGCGGCGGCGCGGGAGCGGCGGCGGGAGCTGTCGCTGGCGGGCGCGGCGGTGGCGGAGCGGGTGGCGGCGGGCGGCGGGCGGCTGCCGGAGGCGCTGCTGGCGCTGCCGCTGCTGCAGTCGCTGGAGCTGAGGCGCTGCGCGGCGCTGCGGGAGCTCGCCCGGGCGTGGGCGCCGCGCTGCCGCGCTGCACACGCTGGTGCTGAGCCGCAACGCGCTGGGCCCGGCCGGGCTGGGCGCGGGGCTGGGCGGGCCCCTGCCCGCGCTCCGCCTGCTCGACCTGTCCGGGAACGGGCTGGAGGCGCTGCCCGCCGCGCTCGGAGGGACGGGCGGCGGCGCGGGGGACGCGGCCCGGCCTTCCCGGCAGCTGCGCAGCCTCAACCTAGCGCGAACCGCCTGCGAGCTGGGCCGGGGCTGGCCCCGCCGCGCCGCAGCTGCAGGAGCTGCTTGCTGTCCGGGAACCGGCTGCGGGCGCTGCCCGGAGGGCTCTGCCCTCGAGGGCGCCCGCGCCCTTCCCGCTGCTCAGCCGGCTGGACGCGGCCGACACAACGAGGTGGCCGAGCTGGGCGCGGACATCGCGGCGCTGCCGGCGCTCAAGGTGGAGCCCGAGCCCGCCGCCTGCCGCCGGGTCCCCATCTGCTGGCACCCCTGACCATCCCACCTGTCTCCTCCAGAGCGTCCCCATCGCGCCACCTGAACCCATCCATCTGTCTCCTCCAGAGCTCCCCATGGGGCAGCCCTGACCGCTCCATCCTGTCCCCTCCAGAGCCCCCATGGGCAGCCCTGACCGCTCCATCTCTGTCTCCTCCAGAGCTCCCCAGGCGCAGCCTGACCCCATCCTGTCTCCTCCAGAGCCCCAGGGCCAGCCCTGACCCATCCTGTCTCCTCCAGAGCGTCCCCATCGCGCACCCTGACCCATCCCTGTCTCCTCCAGAGCGTCCCCGTGCGCAGCCCTGACCCATCTCTGTTTCCTGCAGAGCCTGGACGTGGCCAACAACCAGCTGCGGAGCTGCGCCGCCGCGCTGGCCGACTGCCCCCGCCTGAAGGAGGCCAACTTCAGGGGCAACCAGCTGAGGGACAAGCGGCTGGAGAAGATGGTCAATGGGTGCCAGACGAAGGCCATTCTGGAGTACCTRCGGGCCGGGGGACGTGGGAAGGGGAAGGCTGAGAGTGGCAGAGAGGACGTCAGGAAGAAGAAGAGGGAGAAGCAGCAGAAGAAGGACGGCGGGGATGGGGAGCAGGATGAGGTGGAAGAGGCGAGCAAGCTGCTGGTGAAGGTTCTGCACGTCTCTGAGAACCCAGCGCCTTTGGTGGTCAAAGTGAGCCCAGGTGTCAAGGATGTGCGAGCCTTCATCGTGTGCTGTGTGCTGAAAGGAGTGAACTTAAAGCCGGGCAATGCTCTCAAGAGGTTCCTGACCATGCAGGTAACAGCTGCAGCCTTGTGGTACTCATTTGGAATGGGAATATTGCTGGCAGAGTTGGAAATAGACTGTTSTAGGCCTCTTCCAGCAGATGAGTTTGGAAACGTAAGGTAAGCTCCTCACCCAGCAGGTGTGAGGGTACAGGGTGAGTTGTCCCTGCCAGCAGCACATGCCCAGTCAGTCTGAAATCAGCAGAAMTGGTTTTTGGAAGGACCCATCAGAGCTCAGGTATTCCCATGAGGGCAATGGACGCGCTCACATTTGTGTTGTGACTGTAACAGCAGCTTGTTWGTGCTGTGGAACCTGTTGAAAGCTAAATCCCCTGGATTTGCTCCAGCGTCCCTGATCTGTTAAAACTGTGTTACACACCCAACTTTCTGACTGAGGTATCCTGCCCACAGACCTGTTCCTGGGCCTGCTGCTCACCTGTCCCTTAGGTGGCAGGTGGGAGCTGCTTTCGGGTTACAAGGCTTGAGTATTTGGGATTGCTTTCTGACTTAAAATTTGGTTTCCCTGTAGAGAAACATGTCACGTGTTGTCAGGCTTTGCTACCCTTGCGTTTGGGCTGTAACGGAGGTACAGGTGAAGGGAAGGACTCTGTTTTAGTCCCCTGGCTGGTAGTGCTGCCAACATTAAATATAGAAGAATCTGCACATAGAAGGGATAAATCACATTGACATTTTGATCTATTTTGGTGGCATCCTTTATGTTTCAGACCAAGCTGCACGAGGACATCTGTGAGAAGCGCACAGTGGCCACCATTGCCACCCACGACTTGCAGCTGGTCAAAGCTCCTCTGACATATGATGTTCAGCCTCCTGACGAGCTCAAGGTAGGGCTTAAGGATGCTTTCTTACTTCATAAAACCTAGAAAACAAACTCCAGGAACTTTAGATGTAGTGATTTCCTTGCTGTCCTGCTGTACCAGGTGCCTGGTTTAGTACTAGTGACTGAGCCTGTTTTTCAAGWRGGTGTTACAGCAGTCCATGTGAAATGGAAAGTATTTCCATGCTGAAAAAGSCATGACAACATGCAGGAATATTGTTTAATTATTGACTTGCTTACAGGGGAGTGTTGTGACCCTGGTGTTTGAGTGAACTTCAGTTAAAATTGTTTTCCTGCGTGGTGCAGATCACGCCCCTGGGTCGGAAGGAGATCAAGGCAAAGGATCTTCTCCGCCAGCTGCAGCTGGAGGCTGAGGAGCAGCGGAAGCAGAAGAAGCGCCAGAACGTCTCTGGGCTGCACARGTCAGTGCC
The DNA here is from genome assembly GCA_002167245.1 of Sporophila hypoxantha. NCBI lineage: Eukaryota > Metazoa > Chordata > Aves > Passeriformes > Thraupidae > Sporophila > Sporophila hypoxantha. Next base: position 1,005,588 of record NDFG01000306.1, read on the forward strand.
TTCTTTTGGTTTTCCCACATACATTTAGGTGACTGCCCTGGGGATGTGACAGATGTGTTTAGAACAGCAGATAGAAGGGAAGCAGAGAGGATTGAAGGGTGTGTGGTGCACATGCTGTGAGCTGAGGGAATCAGGGATGAGGTAAACTTGACGTAGTAGCAGATGGGCTGTAAGGCAGTGTGTGGTCCTGCCCTGTGCTGAGATCACACACTGATTCCTTTTTGTCACTATTTCCTGCCCTTGTGTCCAGCTGCTCTCTCTGTCACTCACTTCTTGCTGCTTTGCTTCTCGTGGCAGGTACCTGCAGCTGCTGGATGGCAAAGACAACTACCCGTGCCTGGTGGATGCTGAAGGTGCTGTGATTTCCTTCCCACCAATAACCAATAGTGAGAAAACAAAGGTACTTCCCATTCATGGAAATACATCAGTAATTAAGCAGTGTTAGATTCTATCGAGAAATGTTTAACTCAAAGATACACACAGTTCTGTGAAACTTGTAGTCCAAGTATAAATTCTTACAGTTTATGTGGGCTCCACTGTCAGACTGAGAGGGATCTGGGAGTTACAGTTTTACCTCTGGAAATCTGTTCCAAAGCACCAGCCTGCCTGTGCAAAGGCTTTGGAAGGGCAATAATATGGCTTTTGATTTGTMAAGAACAGCAGAGCTTTGCTCCTGATTAAACAGAGTGAAAGCCTTCAGCTCTGTGTGCTGGGAAGTGTCCAGGGGGTGTGGGTAAGCTGCTCTGTCTGACTCCTGACTTGCTTCATCTCTGAAACTCTTACAGATTAGAAAAGAGACCCGGGACCTGTTTCTGGAAGTGACAAGTGACACCAGTTTACAGATCTGCAAAGAYGTGATGGACACCCTTATCCTGGTAGGGAGTTCAGGAAAATATTCTTCTGTTCTTGGGGGGGCTCCTACCAAAYGTGTCATTGCTCACATGCATTGAGAAGARCACAGAAGCTGATTTCTATTTTAGKAGTATTGTTACTCCCTCTCTCAATTCTCTGCCACAGAATTGATGTTGTTCTCTGTACTTTGCTTTTAACAGAAAATTGCAGAGCTGAACAGATCTGCCTTGGAGAACAAGGAAGGCTCTGGTTCAGATATGGAATCGGATGCTCTCTGTGGACCAGGGAATTTGAACCTGCCCTTGGTGGTGGAGCAGGTGCGAGTGGTGGACACGGATGGGAACTTGAAAGTACTTTATCCTTCCAAAACAGACCTGGCCACAGTGTCCTCTCTGCTGACTGTGATCCGTTAGCAGCTGCCTGAGCTGAGASAGGATTCCATTGCCTTTATTTTGGTTTTTTTTTTACTTATATTCAACAGCACAACTGGTGCACAGTGAAATGGTTTGGGTTTTTAAAGAAAAGATGTGGAGCATCCTGCTGGGAAAGCAATGGCTTCAGAGTGTGATGAGCTACAGCAAGGAGAAATGGGATCTTTCATCCTTAACAGAGATCACCTGTGCARAAGAGCAGCATCTTCAAACATGAGCTGAAGGCAGAGAAGCTGTTGGATGTCAGAATGCAGTAGAGAAAAATCATTACAATGTTTAAAACAAGCACAGTCACATTTTTCTGCAAGATCACTTTTTCCTCCTGGTGTTTCATCTGGATCGTTATTGTGGCAGCAGAGAAATGCAGTAATTGTCAGTGTGGAACTGAGGTCCTCTGCTGGGTACAACCTGGAGCCAGAATGCCAAAGCACTTTGCTGACATCTTGTTCTGCAGAATTTTATCTGGAGTAGCTGTGAACATTTAGTTGCTGTCAGAAGCATTTAATTGCTGTCACAACTTGAGGGATGCATTTTAAAGTGACGGTTTCTGTGTTCAGGCATGAGCACAGCTTCCATTTGTAAGGGATTTGTTGAGTCAGCTGCAGGGTTTGTGTGTCCCAGTGCATTTCAGGGCCATCCTCCATCCCTGTGGGAATTGTGTGACCTTGTGTGTGCCCAGAGGGTTACTGTGGTTGAGCACTGGCTTTGTTCTTGCTGAGGAGGTCCAGGTCCATTCAGAGCTGCCTCCAGCTGACATTGCTGAACTCCCTGTCCCCCTGAGTACAGGCACTGATGCCCAGAGTGACCCTCCTGGAGATTTCTGCCCCACCTACATAATTTTGCCTTCCAAAATACAGGCAGTTGGAGCAGTTCTTGTCTGGCAGTCTCTGGGTGACCTATATGTGTGGGTGAGCACTGGTGTGAACTCACACCTCTCCCTAAGCCATTGTGACCCCTAGRCTGACTCTTTTCTGGTAAAAATGATATCTCAGAGCTCTAACTGAACTGCTGCTATGTCAAATACATCCCCATGTTGGGACTTGCACATGGAATGGAAAAATAAAACAGCTTTTGCAGCCCTGGCACTGTCCCTCGCTTTGGCATTGGGGGATGTTCAGTCATGTCACTTAAAAACTTCCCAAGGCTAAAATGGGAATTATACACTGCCCAGCTGCTTGTAGCCAAGCCATCCTTGTGCTTCAGGCTTCTCTGGGAAGTCAARTGTTAGTACAGACCAAGGACTTCCAGTGACTTGTGCTCTGAGTTGGCTGAAACAACTGAATCAGATACTCCCACAGCACTTGGTGTCAATAAAATGAGTTTAATTTCTTGTAAGGCACCAGCTCCGAGCTGAGAGCCCAGAGCCTGAGCTGGTGATGGGTTTTGGCTCAGCCATCAGAGCTTTTCCATCCTGGAGGATTTCCTTCTCCTTGCTGGTGATGCTGTGCTGCTGCCACTGCTGAGCAGGGACGTCCTGCTGCTCTTGTTCTTCAGCATCTGCTGGAACTCSGTCCGCTCGTTGAAGAGTTTCTGAAAATCAGCCACATGTGAAGAGATGGGAAGGCTGGGAGCAGCACTGCAAAGTGTCCTCTTACCTCAGCAGTCCCTTCCTGGCTGCTGGAAGCTGTCTGGAAGAGCCACATACCTGCATTGCCTCCAGCAATTCATCATCCGTGAGCTCGCCCTGCGGCTCCTGGATGCCCTCCACGCTGAACGTAGCCTGGATTATTTTGTTTCTATACCTTTCAAACTTTGGATAAAAGAGGAGAGCAGGTGTGTTCAGGCTTWATGTGCAATTCCTTGGCATTTGCACTGATTTACAGAGACTGTGTTGTGTTTATGTGACATTACAGGCAGTTTGGGCTTCACTGAAAGTGCTGTGGTAATCATGTGGGTCTGGGTGGGCCAAGGCTCTTCCCCTGGCACCAGGCACATCTGCCTGCAGGAGATGACTTTAGGGTGGTTCTTGTTACCTTGGGTCTGGAAGGATGTTAGAAACCTGACCTGAACTCACCTTTCTCAAGAGTTTCTGGTATTTGAGGTCTGTTTTCTTTTTAAGTGGCACAAGAGCTGCCTGCTCCACAGCTAGGGAGCAAATGGATTGAGATTCCCACGTGTGTCCCAAGAGGGAGACAGGGCTCTGAGGTGAAAGAGGCCACGCTTACCTTGCTGCTGATGAGCTCCAGTGCCACTCTGGTTTGCAGCTCCGTGTGCTGCAGTGCCTCAAACTGGCTCTGGGTCTCCYTCTGGGCCTGTTTCTGCTCCAGGAGGTGGAGGCGGGTTGTCACAACCTCAGCCTGCAGCCGGCTGATTGTCCCCTGTAGCTCACTGATGAGCTTGTTCTGCTCAGCCAGCTGCAATTCCTGTTCTGAAACAACCTGAGAAGATACAGGAATCCAGCTGTCACTGGGGAGAAGAAAGTGAGCACRTTTGGCCAAGTTTGGCCTCATTTTCCCACTGTTTGGTCCAAATGTTTCCTGGGCAGAATCTCTGGGCTGACAATCTCACCAGTAGTGGTAGCTGTTGTTATTTGGTGTTTTCTCTAAAACTACTTGGATTGAGTGGGGGTTTTATATGCCAAACTCCACCAGCCCTAAAACCAGCCCAGTGAAGCAGCAAACACCAGACTTTTCTGTAGAGCCTTTGCTCAAGTTCACCTGTTGAAGGTTTTGGTTCTCCTCCTCCATCATCGCCACCCCTACTTCCTGCCTCTGTTCTTCTGTCAGGCTGCAAAACTGGAAGGAGAATATTTTACACTTAAATATCACACCTACAGGTGCCCCTCCTGCCTATGAGAGAGGGACATGTTGCAAAAATCCCAAATTCTCAGCTGCTGTGTCTCCTGCTAGCCATGGCCACCACACTCTTGGGCCGTACCTTGTCAGACACAGCCTGGAGCTGGACTTCTCTCTCTCTGAGCTGCTTCTGGAGCAATTCCTTTTCAGATCTGATTTTCCGAAGCTCAGATTCTTGGATCTCCATCTGTCTTTGCAAGGAAGAGATGGCACCTGTAAAGTGGGAGAGTACTCAGTTAGCAAAGCAAATCCCTGCTGAACRCTCTGTGGCTGCTTTTTTCAGGTGAGCATAATTAAAGCCACTGTGGGAGCAGTCTGGGACCAGACTTGGGTCACATTAATGCTGCAGCCACAGTWATTCTGGGTGATAATGTGGTTTGTGGGTTTGTACAGCCTGGAGAAGAAAAGGTRGTTTCACTTCAGGGTGACTAATTGTGGCCTTCCAGTACCACAAGGAGCTGTCAAGAAAGACYGTTTACARGGTCCTGGAGTGACAGGRCAAAGGRGAATGACTTCACASTAATAGAGAGCAGGGTTAGAGTGGATATATGGAAAAAATTCTTYCCTGTGAGGGTGGTTAGSCCTGGCACAGGTTTTSCAGAGAAGCTGTGGCTGCCCCATCCCKGGMAGTRTCCAAGGCCAGGTTGGACAGGGCTTGGAGCAYCCTGGGATAGTGGAATKTGCCCCTGCCCATGACAGAGGGTGGCRCTGGGTGATTTTTAAGGTCCCTCCAACCCAAACCATTCTGTTAHTCCATGTGTATTAAACAGCCTGGCTTTGAGGTGGGTGCTGCTCTGAGGACATGCAGAGTGGGCATCTCAAGCCCTGCTTTGCCACTCTGCTCAGCGCTTCCTATGCTGGGTTTTCTCATGTTCTTAACYTCCAAGGGCAGAAAAAAAGTGTTYTCARAACAAGYGGCTTTTCAGCCTGTGAGCGACACCCTATAATGTTTCCAATGTCAAAGGAGCCGAACTGAATGAGACCTAGGCAGGTAGAGCTGCGCTCTGGGCACCTCCCGCGGTACCTAGGGCCATTTTGTGGTCATCCTTGGCTTTCCGCAGCTCCTGCCGGAGCTGTCCCATGGTTTCGGCGAGCTCTGGTCCCTGCGAGTCATCGGCTTCCATCGCCCGGGGCTGGGGCTGGGGCCGGGCCGGGTCTCTCCTGCACCGCGGGGCTCGGAGCGCGGCCGCTGCCGGGCAACGGCRTGAGGCGGGCGGGCCTTCCGCTTCCGAGTCAGCGGGGCCGGGCCATGGGGCGGAGGAGGAAGACGCTGCACGACTACGCGGCCGAGTTCTCGGAGCTGTCGGTGCGGCGGGAGCCGGCGGGGCCGGGCCCGGCGGGCGCCGTGGAGACGCTGTTGTGCACGCCGTGCCAGCTGCCCCTGAGGGTGCGCCGCGACCGCATCCTGGAGCACCTCAGCTCGGGCCGCCACTGCCGCAACCGCCGCCTGCTCCGCCAGCTGGGGCTGCGCGCCCCGGGGCTCCGGTGAGGGACGCACCGCTGCTCGGGGTCACCCGGCCTTTCCCTGCCTCATTCAGCCTCACCCGACTGCCCCTGCTCGGGCTCACCCGGCCTTTCCCTGCCTCATTCAGCTTCACCCGACTGACCCCTGCTCGGGCTGACCCGCCCTTTCCCTGCCTCATTCAGCTTCACCCGACTGCCCCTGCTCGGGCTGACCTGGCCTTTCCCTGCCTCATTCAGCTTCACCCGACCGACCCCTGCTCGGGGCTCACCCGGCCTTTCCCTGCCTCGTCCACTCTATTTCAGCCTCACCCGACCGACCCCTGCTGGGGCTCATCGTGCCCTTTCCCTGCCTCACCTGCCTCATCTCAGCCTCACCCGACTGCCCCTGCTCGGGCTCACCCGGCCTTTCCCTGCCTCACCCACCCTATTTCAGTCTCACCCAACCGACCCCTGCTCGGGCTCATCGTGCCCTTCCCTGCCTCACCCTCTCCATCTCAGCCTCACCCAACCCCAGAACAGTGTCCCCAGCTGGACCAGTGCCCGTCCCCCTGTGCTGGGCACTGCTGAGGCCCCTCAAGTGCCATGCCCAGTTCTGTTCTTCACTACAAAACAGACATTGAGGGGCTGGAGTGTGGCCAGAGAAGGGCATGGAGCTGGGGAAGGGGCTGGGGASTCAGTSCTRTGAGGAGTGGCTGAGGGAGCTGTGGGTGGCACTTTGTGCTGTGGTTTAATTGACAAGGAGGTGTTCAGTCAAAGGTTTGCCCTGCTTGGAAGTCTTGTCCAACCTTAATGATTCTTTAATTGTCTGCCTCACCTGACCCCACTCAGAAAGCATTTGGACAACATATGGTGGCATTCTTGGAGTGTTCTTATGCAGGGTGTTCTCAAGAGTTGGATTTGATGATCCTTGTGAAGGATATCTTTGAATATCCTTCCAGCTCAGGATATTCTCTGATCCTCTGATCTCTGTCTCCTCAGCTSTGCAGGTCCTGACTCCAGCCTGAGCCTGAGCCTGCCCCTGCCACTCGACGTGCCCTCCCTGCTCTCCCATCCCTCCTTCCTCGTCCCCACTGGCTCCAGCACCGGCTACAGCATGGTCCCCTCCCCGCCCTCCTACCACAAGCTGCTGGTTCCCCACCACCCCATCCCTGCCACACACAGGGACGACCCAACGCCCTCCACCTCTGCCAGCCACCCCTCCCCGCTGCCCACCTTCCACASCAGGATTGCACCTCTTGGCCAAAGTGGGTCTGCACCTGATGCCTCCAACAGCCCGACACCCCCCTCGTGCCATGGCGGCAGCGGCCTCGTGCTCTTCGGCGCAGGGCTCSTGAGCACAGCCTTGTTGCAAAGCCTGATGGAGGAAACTGGCTGCTGCCTGCTCTACGTGGTGGAGGATCAGCTGGAGGAGGTGGAACGTGCCTTTGGTGCCAAGGTCCCGGCTGGCACCAGGGTGCTGCGGCAGCAGGAGGCCACCATCGCGCTCAGCGATCCACGGTACTGACCAGGGCAGAGGGTTCCACACGAGCCTTGCCTTCCCCTCTGGGAAACTCTGTAGCAGCCCCAGACTGTGCCTATGGCCACCAGCTCCTGGATGTGGCTCTTCTCAGGGTGGGGGTATTCCATACAAGCCTTGCCTTCCCCTCTGGGAAACTCTGTAGCAGCCCCAGACTGTGCCTCTGGCCACCATCTCCTGGATGTGGCTCTTCTCAGGGTGGGGGTATTCCATACAAGCCTTGCCTTCCCTTCTAGGAAATTCTGTAGCAGTCCCAGACTGTGCCTCTGGCCATCCATGTGGGAGTGAGGGACCCTTTTGTCACCTACCCATGGGTCCTTCAGGAGTCTCTGAGAAGCTTAACTGGGCTTGCATACCCAGATTAATGGAAACTTGGAGGTGTTTAGGTACAGGCAGTTTTGTTAAGAAATTAAAAAAAAAACATTTTCCTCCATTCCCACAGAGCAATAATAAATGGCACCTTCCCTGCTGCTTGCCAGTTTCCCTGTCTCAGAGCAGTTGGCTGAGTTTGGTGGCTCTTGGAGCTCTGGAGATAAGYGAGGGTTGGTGTAAATAGGGAGGATTGTGGCATTTTGCTTTATAGTTGAACTGAACAACTCTAACATCACTAAAGTGCTGTTGCTGTCAGGTCTAAAATATTGCAGGAGCAAAAGGCAAAGCTTTTATGAAAGGCAGATTTGACATTAAAAAATAAAGAATCACAGGAAGCTAAGATGCATTGATCAGCAGCTCTACCACATAAATAYTTTAGATTTCTCTGTGTGTGTTAACTGTCAGGATTTAAATCCTTTTTAAAGGAAACCTTTAAAAGGCTTTCTCCTTGAAAGGAAAAGCAGTGCAATTCCTTTGTGCCACTTGTGATTTTAACCTATGTGTGTCACTATATTTCATCCTTGAAGCAGGCACCAAGTTCCTTCTATAACCCAGCTGGCTCTTCCAGAGCAATGGGGTTTTAGTTTTTTTTAACTGTAACCAAATAGAGCTTTTGAGCATTGTTTGGTCTAGTGAAAACCTTGTCCTTACTGAAGATCTCTCTTGATTCCTGCAGAGTTTCTGGAGCCATTATTTGTTCCCCACCTGACAAAGCCCCTGAGATGGTAAGAGATGCCTTACGAGCAGGTGAGAGGAGCAGCTGCACATTCAGCTTTTCCCTGTGCCCGTTGATGTGCACTTGTGAGTGTGTTTGTGTTTTCAGCAGCAGCCCTGGAGCTGTGCAGGCTCTCCAATTGTGTAATTAAAGTGACTGAGATCCCTGCTGATGTTAATGGCTGGACACCAGTGGGATTTGTGCTTTGCTGGTCTCAGTATGACTGGGCAGTGTCTCATCCTAAAATCCCACCAGGACTCACAGGAAAGCTGTCACCAAAACAGTCCCACTCCTGGGACAGCTGAAACCACAGCAGGCRGGCAGGCGGGGGTAAATGCCATCAAAACCAGAAATGTAATGAGCTGTTACTGCAAGATCRAGGTGTTTTGTGCAGCTGTGTCTCCCCTGAGCCATGTGTGTGTCTTGTTTTGCACAGGTAAAGGTGTGTTCTGTGAGGGGCTGCCCAGCTTGGACAGACAGACAGCAGAAGCCTGTTTTGATGAGGCTGACAGATGTGGGAGGCCACTCGTGTGTGGGTTCTACAAGTAAGACCAGTGGTTTTCCTGTGATTTATTCTTGATAAAATCTCATGTCTGGAAGCAGCACTGATTCCTCAGGCTTTCCTGACTTGGTCCTCAAATCAGCTTGGTTTCACCTTGAGAGGAATAATGGATTTGTCTTTCCAAACAAGCTGGTAGCTAAAACCAGAACTGGGACAGAAAAGAAACAATGGGAAAGGTTCCACTGATTGATGAATGGAAAGAGATATTTGCTTTTACARATAAACTTTAGGTTTGCTGATAAATGAAATTAGACATTGAAAGATGAAAGAAACAATGGGGAAGAAAAACCCCTAAATTCCATAAGAATTACAAATTAAAAGGGAGGGTTATACATTAGAGGGAAATCTTCAGTATCAGGTGTTTGGGAAGTCTGAACCTCTCAGGTACCTCAGCCAATGGGGAAAGAGAGAAGGGAAATGTGGCTGGAAATTGGGATAGAAAGGAGGCTGCATCCTCCAAAAATTGGAGAGATCGAGGGCAATGCCCCACGGCCTCTCCCTTTATTCAAATAAAGTAAAAAGGACCCCTCTGTCTCCTTTTTGGACATAAACCTCTGATGTTTGTGGGTTAATTTTCCTAACAACCTCATCCTTGTTTCCCTTGGAAGGCGCTTTGACCCAGCCCTGCAGTTCCTGTACAAGAAGGTGCGGGACAGCCGGGCCCTGGGCAGGATCCACCGGGTATCAACCATCAGCAGCCTCTATCCTGCAGCCTCTCTGGGCCTGCTGAAAGCCTCAGGTACCCAGCAGCTCCCTGCTGAAGAGTCTGGGCTTCACTCAGAGTCATGGAATGGTTTGGATGGGGAAGGACCTTTAAGCTCATCTGTTCCACCCCCTGCCATGGGCAGAGACACCATAATCAGATGAGGTTGATCCAAAACCTGTCCTGGAAATGTCTCTGTGTTCTGTGGGAATTCCCCTGAATTTGTATAGCCTTAAGATCCATGGGGAGGAGYATTTTTTGAGGAGTGTTTTCTTTACCAAACTTCATTTCTGTGCATTTTTTTTGTCCCTTTATTAGTTTCTTCACTGTGGGGGCTTTTTATACCATCCCTGTGCAATTCAGAAATGGCTGTGGGTTTCAATATGGAAACATTAATGCCCAGTTTTGKTTTTTCCAGGTGGRATATTTTACAACGCTGCTGTGCATGACATAGATATTGTCAGTTTGCTGTTGGGAGAGAGTGTGCCAGATACAATATTTTCCCTGGGCCATGCCTTCTGTGCAGGTAAGAATGAGTCTTTTAATGGTTTATTGGGTACCTCTGGAGTTCAGGGTTAAAACTGGGAACAAAGAAGGAACGAGAACATTATAGCCATGACARTTGTTCCATCATGGAGCAGCTGAATAAACAGCCTGGTGGAATGTGAGGCAGGTTCCTTGGGGGTATCTGGTGAAGATCTCTGAATCTGGTGAATCTCCTGCTGATGTGGAGCAGTTGCATTGGAGTTATCATTGAACATGAGTCTGCAGGACACCAGGTTTGGAACCAGAGTGCAGRAAATAACTGAGCAAAGGTWTGAGCTCACAAGARTGTSAATGAAATGTTCATTCTCTGCTTTSTCTGGCCCTTCCCTGTGGATCCCAGCACAAAGCTGTGCATTTGCTCTGGGTCATATTGGGCTGATATGCACACTCTGGGTTACCACACTCATTTAAATGAACCATAAAAGGTGGAAGCTGCCATTTTTGAAATGGAAATGCAGAGTTTTAATTAAGGTAATTGCAGCAGCTGCCAAGCTTGGCTGGCTGGGGTGAGGAGGGGCAGGATGCAATGCTCTTTTCCATGGCACAGCATTGAAATGCAGCAAACAAGAGCCCTCCAGGAGGGTTCTGTACCCTCTGCCTGCTCCAGCAACGTGCTGGAAGTTGCCTGATCCTGGAAGCACAGGTGGGTGCCCTCATTAGAGASCTGCAGGCTGGGAAGGTGGAGTTGGGCCTGGGGCTGTGTGTTCCTGCAGARCTGCCTGTGTTCCATCAGGAATGCTGGTGAAGCAGCTGGGGTGCTGTGGGAAGCTGTCACAAAGCCAGTGTTGCCTCCCCAAGGAAGAACAGCAGTTTGTAGCTGTAGAACTTGCTGGTTTGCTGTTCCTGGGGTGAGCCAGGCCTGTTTTATCCCCAGACATGGGCTGCCTGAGGGATGTGGACACGGTCACCATCAGCATGAAGTTCCCCAGTGGAGCCATTGTCACCCTGGACATCAGCCAGCACTGCACCAGGAGCTGTGACCAGCGGCTGGAGGTGGGGTCCTGCTGCTCAGTCAAGTCTGTTTTGACTCCTCTGAGTGTGCCTGCAGCACATTTCCCAAAGCCCCTCTATTACAGAATCAYTGAGGTTGGAAAAGACCTCCAGRATCATCAAATCCAACCTGTCACCAATCCCCACCTTGTCACCCAGAGCAGAGCTTTAAGTGCCACATGTTTGTTTRGCTGTTGCYTCAGCAGCAGTCCTTTTTCAATCTACAATCCACTTTCTCTTTTCTCAAATTTATYTCCCAAATTTTCTCTCTGTCCCATGCATTATGTGGTGTTAAGAGCTGCATGGCATGAATCATACCAGAGCAGGAGCTGGTGTCAGCTCTCCTGAGGCTGAAATKGTGCAGATTTCCTTTGTCCTTTCCAGGRTGGTCTCAGCTGTGTAGCAGGAGTCCAGCATATGAAAGGGGAAGAAAAGTGTAAATTTCTACAGAAATGAATAATTACAGCTATGGGGGCTGGTCTTGGGGAGGCATGAAGCACTTATAAAAGGGGCTTTGCTCAGGTGAGGTATCACACAAGTGGAAGCTGCTGTACTACAGCACATCCCTGGTGTTCCTGTTGTGTCTGAGCCATACCAGGGCTGTGTGACTGCTCATTTCAGAACCTACTTTTGTCTTGGTTTTATAAACCAGGGCTTCTCTAACCTGTGTGAGATTGAAAGTATGATAATTTAAAAATGTTCTTTCTTCCCTGTTTTGCTCCTTCCCTCAGGTTCACGGATCTCAAGGGACATTAAGGGTGGACAACCAGAACCCCCTGGGCATCACAGAGCATGGGACTTCTGTGTCCATCTGTCCCCAGACCCAAGCTGAGCGCTACAGAGATGCATACAGGGAGCTCTTCCGGCACTTCCTGAGGACCCTGAAAGGTGGGACAAGGCTTAAATTGATGGCTGGTGTTGCTTTGGGTTGGCTTTCTTAGGGATGTACTGTGTCAAGTCATGGAGATGGGTGGGGAATGATGGTCTGAAACTCTGTGCTGGGAAGAAATGAGAGTTGGGAGGGGAAATTGCCTTGGACCTTACTGTCCTTTGTGATGAAAGCAACTGTTTGTGACACCAAGAGATCCTGCCTCAGCCAGAGTCCTGGCTGGCCAGAAGGGATAAAAATCACAGAATCATGGAGTGGCTTGGGTASRAAGAGGCTTTGAAGACCATCTAGTCCAAGCTATTTTTATTCAACAGTATTTCAGTTGTTGTGGCTGCATTGACAGGGCAGGAGGAGGGGGCTGAAATGTTTTAAGTCCTGCGGCCCCAGTGCCGTGGTGGGATCTGTGCTCACAGGGGACCATGGGTTTCATCCAGTGCTTTGTTCCTGTCCCACAGGCCAGGAGCCCCCCGTGGTCACCAAGGAGCAGTTCCTCTGGACCATCCAGGTTGCTGCAGCAGCTGAGCAGTCCTGGAGGAACAGATCTGCTGTGGACTTGCACAGCGGTGCCACGGATCTGCCTGGGGTCAAGGCTGAGCTCGTGTGACAGCCACTCCCACCCAGTGGCCTCAACAGAAGCCTGGATGGTGGTTTGGTGTTCCCAGCAGACAGAGGCACTTCTGAACCAGGAGCATTTGGTGCTGGTGCAGGGCAGGGTTCCTACCATGTCAGCCAGAGCCTGCAAGAAATTCYGTGTGGTTTCATCCAGGTGGCTTTTCCTCCTGGAGGGTTCTGCTGGCCACAGAGCTCTGTTTTCCTGGGAGAAAAGGGATGCTCCTTGGGCCAGGCAGGGTGGTGTAGGACCACCAATAGCTGGGATGAGGGAGAARTCTCCCCTTGGAGAGGGAACAGCCACTGTTCTCCTCTGCCTGGAGAAGTCACAAGTGGAGGCACCTTCCCAGCAGTGCCACAAGGAAGGTGATGTAATGCTCAAAAAACCACAGGAGCATCTGTGAGTAGGTTTAGATTGGATATATGRAAGAGATTCTTCCCTTTGAGGGTGGTGAGGGGCTGGAATGGATTTCCCAGAGAAGCTGTGGCTGCCCCATCCATGGAAGTGTTCAAGGCCAGGTTGGACAGGGCTTGGAGCAGCCTGGGATAGTGGAAGGTGTCCCTGCCATGGYAGGGGTGGGATGGGATGAGCTTTAAGGTTCCTTCCAAACAAACCAGTCTGGGTTCCATGGTCCTGTTTGGGACACAGGCCCCAGCAGAAGGCAGAGCCACAGGCCAGGCAGTGTCTGCCAGGAGCTTTGGACCTTTGTCATGTGTGGAGCTCTCTGCAGGTGTGTGGCTCTGGCTGTTCCTGTCTGGCTGTCACATGCCAGTTTTCAAGATCTTTTGAAACCTTTTTTTTTGTATTTTTATTGAATTACAACAACATTCTTGACTTCTTCCRTTTCAAGGCATTAGTTTATAAACTTCTTGCAAGAATCAATTTCCAAKTYCTACCTGTGGAATATATACTCCTAAAACTAGAAATAATGGTGAAATTTGTGTTCTTTTTGGGAAATTGTTTTTAACAGTGTCATTTTTCAAGCTCAGACAAACTGTGTCTTAATGCTTGTTCTCCATTCCATTCACTATTTTTTAGCCATTTATTAAGAAAAAAAAGCTTTACGTGTCCAGAAGCTGTTTTTTGCCTCTCTGTGCTTGCTGTAGCARATTAGTACACAATGGTGGGTTTCTTTTTTTTCAGTAGCTTTAGGCCCTTTGAGGTCCTACAGTTCAAGGTTTACTCTGGGTTAAGAGGGCACTTTCTGTCCAATTTTAATTTCCAGATGCAAGAATTCCCACATGTGCTTTTATTGTGTTACAAAAAAAAAAAACAAAACRAAAACAAACGAACAAAAAAACAACCCAAAACAAAAGAGTAACCACAGCTATAAAAATAACACATTTTCCAAAGATAACATTACAAAAAATACAATTCCTATCACAGAGTGATCCATTAATACTGCTGGGAACAGCCCCGGGAACTCTGGAAATGTGAGTGGTTGTTGCAAAAGCTTTAAAGCATTAAAGTGCTTTACTGAGCCATTTCCTGGGGACACAGATCACTGTCAGCCACACCAGGGGAGTTCCCAATCCCAAAGGTTCCCAATCCCTGTGGAGTGAGGGGTGGGGTGGCCTCAGGGATGGTGACTGCACCTGCAGCTCACCAGTCCCTGAGGAAGAGGAGGGACAAGAGGCAACCTCTGTGTGCTGAAGGCTCAGAGCTGCTGTGGGACACCCAGACAAGGCCTTGGAAGGAGGAGGGTCCCAGCCCAGGGCTGTGGGTGCAGCACATGCAGTGGTCACACTCCTGTCCCCCTGGAGAGGGAGCATCCACTGCCTGCCTGGAGGAGAAGTCACATCTCAGGTGAGCCCTGGTGAGATTTCAGCACTTCTGCTCTTGCTTAGAGGGTCCAGGGCTTTGGGAAGGGTATCCAGCCCCTTCCCCAGCCTGGGGGTGATGGGAAGCAGGTGCAGGGCTGCCTTTGGAGGCCTCCAGAGGGAGAGTGCAGCAGTGGGAACGTGCTGGGCAGCATCATCTCTGTGCAGGTTCCCTCAGGCTGCCCAAAATCTCGAGTGACCCAGGGCTGAGGGGGCAGATGCAGCAGCTCCCTGCCCTCCCTCCCACAGCGACAGCTCCTGAGACTTCAGTGCCTTTCCAAGACCTGTTGAGGGACATTGCCTTCCCAGAAGTGTAGGGAATAAACAATCAGGGAGGGAACACACCTATTTGTGTCCTTGCTTTCTGTGAAGGCTTTTTTCCCAATCTGAATCAACAGAGAAATTGCAGCTGGGGAARATGACRAGRAACAGAAGAGAATWGGGCAGCCAGTTCATGCTGTGCTTCAAAAAGATGGAATTTACACCATGACATTCCAGCTTGTCAGGTCTGACCTGTCAACAAAACTCCCCAAGGGGGCAGGGAAGGATTATCCAGACCTCTGWCTTCCCAGGACAATCACTGGCTTTYCCYCTCCTGCACAACTGCATGCAAGGGATTCAGAGGAGGGAAAAAACTGAGTTTTGAATAGATAAGGCTGGAGACAGGATTGTCTGCATGTTTACATGCTACAACATGGAATTAATTTACTTGACACTGCGGTGTCTCAGGAGTCAGTATCAATTATTAAAGCTTACATGAAAATAAATCTTTCTCTCTCCTTACAGCACAACGAGTTTACTGTATGTACATTCTGTTTATATACACCAACCTTTAAGTACAAGAACACATTGGTCATGGACAAACAGGATCTTTCTGGCTCTACTGAGGGCTGAGGGAAGGGGTGCATTTGGCAGTCCATGGAAAAGCAGGATGTGGCTTCACACCAGTCCCTGGCAATGCCTGCACAGGTCAGAGCTGAGTCTGTTGCAGTGACAAAGCCCTCTCAGTCTGGGACACCATGAAGAACATGGACGGTGAGCAGGGATGAGAAAAATGTGCTGTCCTTACACTGCTGGATGCAGGGATGCTCCAGGAAAACACAAACCACACAGTGCCTCCTGTGCCGTGGGCAGGCAGAAATCCCACTCTGTCTGCTGAGCTGGCWCAGCTGYCCTCCTCCTTTCCTTCCTCCTCCTCCTCACCTCCAGTTTCCTCCCCAGGCAGGCACCTCCTGCCTGGCTCAGGGCCCGCAGTTCCCCTGGATATAACAAACTTAAACTTCCAGGTGCCCAAGGCTGCAAATACATTTTTGAGGGGGTGARGGGGGTTTATCACCCCGCCGGCGTCTCGCTGCCACCTCAGGAGCCCCTCAGTTGATCTCTCCCTCCGTGAACTCCTCCTTTATGGACTGTTTGCGGGATTTGCAGTCCGGGAGGTCGAAGCCGAAGTCGGCCCAGTCGTCGGCGGTGCCGCGGTTGGGGATGGTGATGGTGTGGCGCACGCGGAAATGCACGGCCTCCATCACCCGCTGCCGCTGCAGCTCGCCCGAGCTGCCGATGGAGATGGTGGAGGCGTTGCTGCTGCTGGAGCGGATCAGCTGCTGGGCCCCGTAGTCGTGGCTCTGCTTGAGCTCCTGCAGGCCCCGCCAGATGATCATGCGGTACTGCTCCGGGATCTTCAGTGCTGCGAGATCCTGCAAGGACAACACCGCTCAGGCACGGCCGGCAGAATGGGGCTGGACCAGCAGGAGAGAGCCCCAGGTTGTGCTTTTGGGGGGACACGTGGGTGCAATGCCCAACAGAGCAGAGCTGGACATCCTGCCATGGCCATRGGTCCTTCCCTCAGGTTCACAGGTCTCAGGGGACGTTAAGGRTGGRCAACCAGAACCCCCTGGGCATCACAGAGCRTGGGACTTCTGTGTCCATCTGTCCCCAAACCCAAGCTGAGCGCTACAGAGATGCATAAGTTTGTTATATCCAGGAGAGAGCCCCAGATTATGTATTTGGGGGGGACATATAGGTGCAATGCCCAACAGAGCAGAGCTGGACCTCCCACCATGGCCATGGGTGCATCATGGTGCACCCATGGCCATGGATGCATCCCCTGGGTGTCACAGACATATTTTATGAAAAATACTTTTGCCAGGATTTTTTCTCCTGAGAAGCTCTTGAGAAGAGGCCTCAGAAATGAAATATAAACAATAATTATCTGCTGCTGTGGAATGCAACAGGTGCATCTTTGATTGGTCTCATGTGGTTGTTTTTAATTAATGGCCAATCACAGTCCAGCTGTCTCAGACTTTCTGGTCAGTCACAAGATTTTATTATCATTCCTTTCTATCCCTTGCTAGCCTTCTGATGAAATCTTTTCTTCCATTCTTTTAGTACAGTTTTAATATATCATTTTCTTTTAATATAATATATATAATAAAATAATAAATCAGCCTTCTGAAACATGGAGTCAAGATTTTTATCTCTTCCCTTGTCCTGGGACCCCTGTGAWCACCACCACACCCTGGGTTATTTCCTGTTTGTAACCAAGTAACTGCAGGTTTGCAGGTTGGAGATTTCTGTTGTTTTGGGAGGGGTTCACATCAAACTGATGTGGAAATGGGAGGGAAGGAAGGGATCATTCCCCTTGAACATAGGTTGCAGAGCAGTGTGTGGAACATCCTTGTGGCTGTGCACTTGGGATGGCCTCTGCTCTGGTCCTGGCCCAGGAGGCTGGAGCAGCACCAGCCTCCAGCACTGAGATGGGTGACAGCAGGGGAGGTGGGTGACCTCAGACTGGGGACATGTGCCAGGACACACACCAGCACAGGGGGGAGCTGCCAGGGGTCCGTGTTAATGCCAGCACAGAGACTCACGGGAGCGTTAACTGGAGCAGACAGTGAGTATGCAATTAGTAGCTACAAACGACTCAGACACACAGCTCTGCCCTGACACAAGTTTTGGCCATTCCTAAACGTTCCCGTGGACAGCTGACAGGCAGTCATGGAGTTAGTTCAGCAAATGGTCCAGAACCAGGCTCAGGTTACACAACTGGCCCCAGCCACCAGTGACAAATCATCATCTCTCCTGCGGGATGCTGCAGCTGCCAGGTAGAGACACTGCTACACCTGCCTGGGGCAAAACGAGGTCAAAACAGGGTCGGGCAGGAGCTCTGTCTCAGTCAAAACACCAGCTYGGGGATTTACAGGGTTTTCCATGGATCAAAGGGTTCAGGATTATTTTTTGTTTTCCTTTTTCTTGTTYCTCTGATGGGCTGGGGAATAGCTCCAGTGCTGCCCCTGGTACCAGCACCAGAGTGTGGCAGCAGCAGAGGATGATGCTCTGGGCACTCACAGGTATTTCCAGCATCCCCTCCRTGCTTTTTCTGACAGCTTTTGCCTGACCTGTGCTATTTCATTCCAGACTTCAGCCTCTTTCATTCTAAAGATTAGCAGGGGAAGAGGTGAGACCAGATTAAACCTCCCTGAGCTGCAGTGGGGTGTCCCTGCTGGCTCTGTGGGATATRGGGTGTTCCACTAAGCACCTCAGCTGTGTTCTCTGTGTTAGGTGGAAAACCTCCCTGAGCTCTGGCCTGGGGATCTTTGATCTCTGTTGTTTCTGAGAGTCTGGAGGAAGCAGCTGAGATTGGTTGTGGTTTTTTGGGACTGGTTGTGATTTTTACCAAGGCCTGAGCAATAGCTACTTCCAAAGGACCAACAAGGGGGCAGGAATGACAGGCATCAATCCTGGGAACACATGTTCTCTGTGAGGGGCTGGGGCACAGGTTTCCCTTCCTCCAAAACACTTTYGGTTTTGCTTTTCAGACCAACAGCTGTGGGAAACAAGTGGTAAGAACAGATCTCCCCAAAGCATTTACCTCTATGGATAGGTTCTGCAGGTGGTAAATATTCTGTAACCCTTGTGAGGTGAAATAGTCGATGCAGTTTGGACACCCCAATCCTGTTAAAAAACTGCAGAGAAAGTTTGGAAAATAAAGTGGCATTAAGTTCTCATGAACAACAGCTGTGTCCCATCTCTGTGGGACAGACCATGTCAGGTGGGGGATGTGGGGAGCTCCACGGGTGCTCCACTGGCACTAAGGTCAAAGCACAGTGTGGGGTTGTGTTCATTCCTAAAACTACACATGTTTTCCTCCTGATTGTTTGAGATTTTGGCTCGGGAACTCATATAATATGAGGGAGCTCAAGCTACTGGGGAGGGGGATCAGGGCATGCCCCGGGCTCTGCCCTGTGTGGATGCTGGCCCAAGGTAGGTCTGTCAAAACATCCATGGTCTTTTTAAAGGTCAAAACATTCAAAACCTGCAGAGCTGTTAGTGCATTTCTGATTGAAATAAGCCACAGGGACCCATTTCCAGGTGTTGCTGGAAGGGGAAGGGGGAAGCTCATAAAGCTACATGCCATTGGACAGGGAGGACAAGACCCACTTTAGGATGTACTTAATTTCTAATTGATCAGGGATGGATTCCCAGGGAGGTGTATGAGGGCAGTGGGGATTCCTGACTGATTGGTAGCTGGGCTTTGGTTGCTCAGGTGAGAGGAGCAGCAGTGATTTCTCAGCTGGGGCCAGTGGCCAGCTGACCAGTTGCCAGACAGATGGGAAGGTTAGAGCAAGGGACACAGCAAGGAACAGGACAGACAGACAGGACACCAGGTGCCTTCCCTACCTGACGAGGCTGGGGTCGGCGCTGTAGGGTGGAGGGGGGGTGCAGTGKGACCCCGACACCATGGACTGGGAGGAGTGGCCCCCGTTCATTTCTCCATTGCTCTGCATGGGGTGGCTGTTCAGCATTCCRGGTCCTGGGCAGTGGCAACAAATGCACCCATTAGAAACCACCCAGACCTGATAACCTGTGGGAACCCTGCACAGGAAATATTTCTCTGTCTGCTGTGACCCCCAGAGAAGCACTGACTTTGACCCTCACCCATGGAGAAAGCTTCCAGGACTTCAAGACAGACTAGAGGCCACAAAAGTGTGAAATAGATTATAAAGAATAGTGTAGTATRTCACTTGGGTGAGAAATTTAGGTTTTKGGATTTTTAGTATGTAGTAGATGGAGGCAAGATAGAGGACATTGGGCATTGTCCCAAGCTGCTTCTTCTTCTTCATCTACTCCATTTTCTGCAGTGTTGGTGGCACAGGGTGAYTGGTCAAGGAAAGCTGCAGTTTTAGGTTATGTGGACAGACAAGGGATGAGTTATTGGTAGATAGGTAAAAAAAGCATGTTTTAATAGCTAATTGGATGGGGCAACTTTAAAAGACATTGAAACTGTATATCTATAGRCATTTTGCAGTGCTTTTCCTGYGCTCAAAGTCTGGTGTAGAYGATGTGCTGAGGTTTTGATAWGATAATAATAAACAAGAAGCTGAAGRCCRAAAAAATCCAGTGCATCTCCTTTTCCTGACACAGAACTGCTCCAGGAGGGTTTCCCCCAACAGGGGAACCCCCAGCAACCAAGAAATCCATAAYAACCCCCACTCCTGGGCAGGGAGAGCCCAGCCTGCTGACAGAGGACRTACCCATGGGGCCCAGGCTGGGTGCAGAACTGGAGCTGTGCTGGGCAGGCTGCCCCACCAGCTGGTTCACAGAGGGCAGCTTGTTGATTCCTCCTCCGTGCACTTTATTCATGGGGGAAAGGACGGGGCCGTAGGAGGAAGGTGTCTGCAGCTGGCTCCTGTTTGGGGAGGGAACAYTCTGGTCAGACTGGGGTGAGTGGGATGGAGCTGCCCTGCTCTGGCCTGGAGCCCCCTCCCAGCCCATCCAGCCTCCCTGACAAGGGTGTTCAGGGGCTGTGGGGGTCTTGGGGGGCTGCAGGGGTCTGGGGGGCTGTAGGGGTCTCAGGGACTGTGGGAGTCGCCTCAAGGAACTGCAGGGGCCTGGAGGACTGGGGGGTTCTCAGGGAACTATGGGTGTCTCAGGGTTTGGGAGGGTCCTTGGAAGCTGAGAGGGTCTCTGGGACTTTGGGAGTCTCATGTGCTCTGACAGTCTCAGGGGCTGTGGGGGTCTTGAGGGGCTGCAGGGGTCTGGGGGCTGTAGGGGTCTCAGGGACTGTGGGGGTCTCAGGAACTGCGGGGGGTCTCAGGAGCTGCAGGGGTCTTGAGGAGCTTCAGGGCTCTGGGGGACTGTAGGGATCTTAGGGATGATGGAGGCCTCAGTGATGGTGGAGATCTCAGAACTGTGGGGTTCTCAGGAGGCTGCAGGGGCCTGGAGGATTGGGGGGTTCTAAGGGATTGAGGGTCTCAGGGCCTGTGGGGGTCTCAGGGCCCATGAGGGTCTCAGGAGCTGTGAAGGTCTCATGGCGTTTTGGGGGTCTCGGGGGCTGTGAGGGTCTCAGGGCCTTTGGGGATCTCAGAGCCTATGGGGGTCTCAGAGCCTATGGGGGTCTCAGGAGCTGTGGGATCTCAGGGCCTGTGAGGTCTCAGGGCTTTGGATCTCAGAGCCTATGGGGGTCCAGGGCCTGTGAGGGTCTCAGGGGCCTGTGGGGATCTCAGGAGCTGTGAAGGTCTCATGGGTTTTGGGGGTCTGGGGGGCTGTGAGGGTCTCAGGCCTATGGGGGTCTCAGGGCTATGGGGTCTCAGGGCTATGGTGGTCCCAGGGCCTGTGGGGGTCTCCAGGGCCGTGAGGGTCCTAGGGCCTGTGGGGATCTCAGGGGCTGTGAGGGTCTCAGGAGCTGTGGGGGTCTCAGGGCTGTGAGGGTCCAGGGCCTGTGAGGGTCTCAGGGCCTGTAGGGTCTCAGGGCCTGTGGGGGTCTCAGGGCCTGTGAGGTTCTCAGGAGCTGTGAGGGTCTCAGGGCCTGTGAGGGTCTCAGGAGCTGTGAGGGTCCCAGGGCCTGTGAGGGTCTCAGGGCCTGTGAGGGTCTCAGGAGCTGTGGGGCTCCCAGGGCCTGTGAGGGTCCCAGGGCCTGTGGGGGTCGCAGGAGCTGTGGGGGTCTCAGGAGCTGTGGAGGTCCCACGGCCTGTGAGGATCTCAGGGCCTGTGGGGGTCTCAGGGCCTATGGGGGTCTCAGGGCCTGTGAGGGTCTCAGGGCCTGTGAGGATCTCAGGAGCTGTGGGGGTCTCAGGGCCTGTGAGGGTCCCAGGGCCTATGGGGGTCCCAGGGCCTGTGGGGGTCCCAGGGCCTGTGGGGGTCCCAGGGCCTATGGGGGTCCCAGGGCCTGTGAGGGTCTCAGGGCCTGTGAGGGTCCCAGGGCCTATGGGGGTCCCAGGGCCTGTGGGGGTCCCAGGGGCTGGGGCAGCACTCACTGCCTCTGATGGAGCTGCTGCTGCTGCTGCCGGTAGGAATCCACCAGCTGCTGTGGGACCAGCTCCACCAGCTCCAGGCTCTCCTTTATCTTCATCAGGATCTCAAAGTTCTCYCGGCCTCGCACCTGCAGGAGGGAACAACACCAGGACTTTGCTTTATTCCCRTCCCACCTGGCCAATTCCTCATTCTCCCTTTTTTTCCACCCAGACTGACTGTCACTGTGGCCAGGGACTGTTTGGGATGCCTGAATYCCTTGGACATGTGTGTCCATGGRTGCTTTTGCTCCTATTCCCAAGGCCCCTGCTGTCCTACAGGAGCCTGTACAGCCCCAACCTGCCTGACATCCCCTCCCCAAGGTGTTTCTGGCAGAGGGGACAATGCCACCTCTGTCCCAAGCAGATTTCTGACCCCATTGCAGCTCACCCACACTTACAGGCACGTAGTACATCTCCTCCTCCCCGTGCCTCCGTTTCTTAATGCCAGTGCCCAGYGCTGGGATGCCCTGGGGGCTCTGCTTGAAGGCTGGAAAGGAGAGGGGAAGAGAATTGGTGGAGTCATGGGAGACAGGACATGGCAGGGAGCACCTCAAGCTGTGCAGAATGCTAAAACCATTCCCTTGGGGCTGGCATGGGAATGTCCCTTTGTTATTGCCAATAATTAATAAATAGATCTGGCCATGAGAGCCATGCCCAGGCTCTGTGAGGAGAGGGGCGGGGTCCAGCTTATGAGATTTAGTGGAGAAAAGTCAAAGCATCATCCCTGAGTGTGGATTTGAGCCCAGACTCGTGAAGGGCAGGGATGTTGGGAGCCCCCCACCCCTGTCAGGGGACTCACTGCGCTTGTTGGCGTTGCCATTCTTGGCYGTGCTCTCGTTCAGGGCTTGCTGCTCTCGGAAATGATCCTCGTCAGCTTTCCTGTCCCTGCCGGGACAGGCACAGATCCGCCCCTCGAAGGATCTCCTCCCCAGGACCTGCCCGCTGGGAGAACAGCGCAGTCAGTGGCCCTGCTCCCCCTTGGGAAGGGCAGAAACCACATCAGCRACCCTCAGCGAGCCCCTGAGCAGCTGCTCCTGGGGCAGAGGAAGGCTCCAGCTGAGCAGTCCCTGGTGCCTCCGTGCCAGCCCCTCTCCAAGCTGGCAGAGGGGAGCATTGCTGTGCAATGAGCTGGGGCTGTCCCATCCCATTCCCTTGGTCAGATATCTGTTGTTAATTGCTGCCCCAAGATGTGCAGGATGTCTCTGCTTCGGCCCGTGTGGCTGAAGAACGAGTCTGGACTCTTCACTTTTCGGTCTTGAGGTTGTTTATTAATTCTTATCTATAAAATTTTCTTTCTGCCCAGCCGAGATCTGAGGAGAGCAGCCACAGGCACTCTGACCGCCCCCGAAGCAGTGTTGTCCTTTTATACTACAAACTACGTGTAACATATTTACACTGAATTCCCAATACCTATCACCTATGTTAGACAGTGCACTTCTACTCTAGACCAATCCCAAAGTGCCAACACCACTGCTGAAAATGGAGAAGAAGAAGAAGAAGAAGAAGAAGAAGAAGAAGAAGAAGAAGAAGAAGAAGAAGAAGAAAGGCTAGACGCGCCCAAGTTCCTCCATCTTGTCCCCATAACCCCCATACCAAAAATCCTAAAATCTACATTTTCACCCTGTGATAATTTTATTATTATACTATTCAAACCTCTGTGACTTTCAGGTCCTCATACAAAGCTGGTAACTTGCTCCAGGGGTCAAAATCAAATCCCCAAGTGCCAGGGTTTCCGAGCCCCCCGGCAGGGTCCTTGGCAACTCTGGACACCCGGAGGGATGGACTGAGTTCTGACACCTGGAGATGCTCCCTGAAAGGGAGAGTTCCTTCCCCAGCCTTCCCGTGATTGGAGGGATGCCCAACTCTGATCCCTGGGGCTGCCCCATCCCATTCCCTGCGGATGCTCCCCGAAAGGGAGGGTTCCCTCCCCAACCCTCCTGCGATGGGAGGGATGCCCAACCCTGCTCCCACAGCCACTCACTCTCTCGTCTCCAGGGTGATGATGATGAGGATGGGCCTCCTGTTCATCCCTCCCACGCAGCTGCTGTTGCACATGAAGTTGTACAGGATGGTGGTGAACTCGGTCCCCACCTGGCCGGGAGGGGAGAGCAGGTGCTGAGTGGGGAGTGATGGGGGGAGGCAGGCTGGGATCCCCCAGGAGTGAAGAAGAGGAGGGGAGGAAGGTTGGGATCGCCAGGGACTGATGAGAGGAGGCAGGCTGGGATCCCCCAGGAGTGAAGAAGAGGAGGAGAGGAAGGTTGGGATCCCCAGGGAGTGATGGGGGCAGGCAGGCTGGGATCCCCCAGGAGTGAAGAAGAGGAGGGGAGGAAGGCTGGGATCCCAGGGAATGAAGAAGAGGAGAGGAGGCAGGTTGGGATCCCTGGGGAGTGAAGAATCAGGGCTGGACCCTCTGGCACGGGGCTGGTGCTTTGGCAGGATGAGCAGGGGAACACTGGGGATGGTCCCAGCTGGAAAAAGGGGACTGTACAGGGATTGTGGGGGCACCCAGGGAAGGAGTACCTGGGTAAAGGTACTCCCTTCCACAGGTACCTGTGGAAGCACCCCAGGAATATCCTGTTACACTCCACTTCCCAAGAGCAGGCTGCTCTGGGATGCTTCACAGGCCTGGGTCCTGCAGGTTCTGGAGTGTGCCAGGGACGAGCACAGAGTGGTCTCAGGTGTGCCAGGGCAAGGGGCACACTGGGCCAAGCAGCCCAAAGCAGGGAGGAAGGGGCAGGTCCTTGTCCCCACCACAAGTACCTGCGGGGGCTCGTAGGGCACCATCACGCTCTGCCGCCCCGTCACAGGGTCATCCACGTACTGGGACAGGTTGTTGCCTTCCACCCGGATGAGGTGGCTGGCAGGGGCTGACTGGCCTGCAAGGAAAACCTCCAGTTAGAGCCATGGCTGCCCAGGGTGCTCATCCTGAGCACAGGAGGGCGGTGACACCAGGCACATGCAGCCCTCACCGTCGTTGAAGTCGCGGCCCAGCTCGTGGTTGGGGCAGCGTTTCACCACCTCRGTGACGTGCTCTGCCTTCTTGTAGACAGGCATGGCCCGGATGATGGTGCCAGGGGGTGGTGAGGTGGACACCTTGATCTGGATGGGGCATGTCTTGGCAATCTGACAGTAGAGCTTCTTCAGCAGCGGGGAGTACTGGAAACAGGAGACATCCTCAGGTGAGCACCCTTGGCAGGTGGAGGGTGCTGCCCCGTCCAACCTCAGCTTTCTCTGCTGCTTTGGTGTAAAGGCAGGGATTCCATCTCTTCCCTCTTCCTGGAAATGTTGAAATCTGACAATTTCACCCATGTAACCAGATACAGCCACCTCTTGGGGCAGGGAGGGTTTCCCAGATGGGCAAGGGGTCTGCCAGGCAGGCATCACTGCACTGAGACAGAGGGCATTCATGGAAAACAGGAGACATCCCTCAGGTGAGCATCCCTTGGCAGGTGGAGGGTGCTGCCCCATCCAACCTCGGCTTCCTCTGCTGCTCTGGTGTAAAGACAGGGCTTCCTTCTCTTCCCTTTCCCTGGAAATGTTGAAATCTGGCAATTTCACTCACACTATGTGGTACCTGCTTTCCATGTAAACTGGATACAGCCACYTCTTGGGGCAGGGAAGGGTTTCCCAGATAGGCAAGAGCTCTGGCACCACTGCACTGAGACAGAGGGAATCTCACTGAAAATCAGCAAAACCCTCATTTGTGCATCACTCAGCTCATTTTGGAAACATTCCTGAGTCTGTTCACACACACAGAGCACTCAGGGCACTGACACACCACAGCCTGAGGAAATCATGCTTGGTGCCATCAGCAGTGTCACAGCTAATGGAGTTTAGTTCTGGCACAGATAGGTTTTCCTGGTCCTGACTCAATCCTTTGCAGCAGCAGTGGTTCATGGAGGGGACAGGGTAGGGACAAGATGGGGACCACTGCCTGGGCTGGCTGTGGGAGGAGGATGCTCTGTGGCAGCTGCAGGCAGTGCCAGCAGTCACTCCTGAGYAGAAAATGGTGTGTGGCCACCAAATATCTCCTCTGGGCTTTGCTTGGTGGCAAACTTGTCTCACAAGGCCCTTGGATGTTGGAAGCTCTGGGGGCTGCAGCGTGTGCCCCTCCAGAGCAGAGCTGGGGAAGGARAGCCTGCCCTTCACCTTCCAGGAACTGCCCAGGCGTGGGGATGTGCCATTCCCTCCCACCCCAGCCGTGCCATGCTGTTTTCCACCTCGCAAGGAATGTGTTTGCTATACACCAGCCCACCCCTGTGCTTGGAGCAGCCCGTCCCTGCATGGCAGGGCATGTTCCTGCTCCAGGTATTTTATCTCATCCCCACAACACAGCGCCCGGTGCCAAAAAAATACCACCGTGCAGAGCCTTTGTGGGGATGTTAAAGCTTGTCCTGAGCCATCCAAATACAGGTGTGCCAAGGGCAGGCTCTGCTCTCCCCGTGCCAGGCGGTTCCTGAGCTGGGGCAGCCCAAAACAGGGGCTCAGCACAGGGCTGGAGGGTGTTCAGGGGCTCAGTGATGGCTCAATCCCCATTTTTCCTGGCTGTGAGCATGTCCCAGTGGATCAGGCAGGAAGGATTTGTGTCTCCCAGTCCTGCTGCACTGGCTGCAGGAGTACATCCACCCATGGCTGAGCGAGCTGCTCCCACCACCAGGACTGGGACAGGGCAAATAAGAGAAACCATTTCTGGGTTTGTCTCATTTAAGTGTCTCTGTGGAAGTTCTGACAAGACATAAAGGGCAGAGGATCTGCCAAGGCAAACAGCAGCAGCTCCTGCAGCTCCTCCAGCACTGCACTGGTGGTGGCCAGCTGCAGGCACCAGCTCAGTGGTGTGTCCTGCGTGTCCCAAGATCAGAACCTGCTCAGTGCTGGGGGAGCAGGAAGATGCTGTGGTCACTGGAGGGTGGTGGCTGAGAGGTGCAACATGCACTTGAACCTGACAAGAATTAATCCTTATTTTTGTAGGCGCTTGGACTCACCCARCAAGAGAGGATGCTTGGAAACCCCTACTGAAATCCCCAAATTTTGCACTCATACYGGATGATGCTGACTACACCTTGACTCCATGGCCAGGTTGGCTTCCTGGGTGTGATCCTGCATCTCCAGCAGGGATTCTCAGGGATCAGGCCTGAGCTGGGAGCGTGGGCTCCACTCACAACGTGGTGACTCTGCTCTGCCTGGCTGGAAACTCCCCTGTGGCTGCAGCCCACGGGACCCACTCACCCACCACAATGGGGTTTAACACCCTCGTTTAGAGGAGCCACCATGGCAAAACAAGGGTTATTTGGAGGGGGCTCTTCCTTGCCAGGTGTTAAAATACTGACAACTCCTGTCAAAGGATCTTTTCATGTAGACATTCCCGGGCAGCCCTCAACATGCCTGGGAACTATAACTGCTCTGGAAGAGCAGAGGTGCATTATGGCAAGTTCTTTGGTAACAAATTCTCTCATTATACCATGTTATGACATGGATAAATCTCTGTTAAATAGCAGAGTGATGCCCTGCAGGGGGAAGGCGGCCGCTCCGTGCAGACTTGCCTCTGCTGATAACCTTATCGTGTCCCAACAGCTCCGGGATCGCCTTCAAAGATCCCTCCACAATAACAAACTATTCTTTTAAGGAACTCCCTGCTGATAATTCTGGGCAAGAAAAGTCCAGGCTGAGCCCTGGGCGGCCGTGCTGCTGATTGCTCTCCCTGTGGAGCTGTCCTGTGCCACATCTCCAGCTGCAGCCAGGGCTGAGAGGTCCCACAGAGCCAGGCTGCTCATGGCCACCAGGACAACCAGCATTGTGTTTTTGGGATGCCAGGAGGTTCTGCATGCCCAGCTTGGCAATGCACACTCTCTGTAGGGGACAGCAAAACCTGCACTGTGTAGAGTGTCCCTGAGCAGACATCTCCCTCCTCCATTATCTGTATTTGATAATTATTGGCCCCATGCACATCTCTACTGGGCTCTGCTGCATCACCTGAGGTCCTGGTACCTCCCAGCACAGCCATACCCTGCACAGCACCCTGCAGGGACCACAGGCACCATGTACTGAATGTGACATGAGGCAGTGGCAGAGCAGAGCCCAGAGATCAAAATGCTGGGCTTTAATCTCAAACCAGCACTGCTGCTTGGCTCTCTGTGTGCCATGGCTCTGTTCCTGCCACCTGCTCACCCACATCCTTCCCCTTCTGCAGTGTTCAGACAAACTGACCTCTCAGGACTGGCCACATGTGACAGTCAAAGCTCAGGTCACTCGAGCTGTGGCCAGCTTGCTGCCAGGCATAGCAACAACATTTTGGGGCACCTGAACCCTTTCCTGACCTTTCCAGACCTCAGCTCCAGGATTCCTGTCACATCTACAAAGAAGCCAGGGTATGTTCTGCCCTGAGCATCTCCTGTCTGTGTCTCCACTCCCTTTTCTACCCTGGGGACCTCTGGTGTCTGTCTCCACGGTTACATTAGGACTCAGGTCATCTCTGTTCCTGGAAAACATTGGTGACTGTCTGTTATTGAGTATTACCATGTGTTTGAGGAACACAAAAGGTTTCTGTGGCTTGTGGATGCTGGGTTGCTTGAACCAGCACAAAGCAGCAGCAGCACTGACAATCTCCCCTGGAGCCTAGGAAACACACAGAACCTCTATTCCTTTGGGATTTCCTGCAGCTTTCAGTGCTGCCCTCAACTTCTGGGCTGATACTGTGACACCAGCTCCGTCTCTGTCCCTCCCCTGCTATTCCTGTCTGTCCAGAGTACTAGGAATAAGCCAAAAAATGGAAAAACCAAATTATTTAACTCCTAGCAGCCTATCAGCTCTAAGCTCTGTTTCCCCAAGAGCTTGGTACCACAAAGGGCCTTTGGATGTGTTTGAAATGCAGCTGATTTTTGGGTGTGATGAGACCATGCTGCACCACTGCCAGATGGAACATAAACCAGTCACCCCATGGTGCCACTGGCCACTGTGAGGCTTCACCATGGTTATCCTGGTGCTGTTGCCCCAAGGAAATGGGGGAAAGGTGGTTCTGGACACCACAAGATTCCACTGAATGAATGCCCACAATGGCTCCTGGATGCAGTGCTGATGTGGACCCTCAGCATCCATCACTGMYCACCCTGAGAGAGCACCAGGAGATRGCTCCAGAGGCTGCTCAGCCCCAGGGCTGCCTCTCCATTCAGGAAATGAACAGGGAGAGRTGGTTTTCCCCATRGATGCTGACAGCCTCACACAAAAAATCACCTGAATCCTCTGCTGGAAAGCCTTCCTGGCCAAGTCCATCTCGCCYGGCCATCCCTGGGCAGCAGAACCGCTAGGAGGATGTGTCCCAACAGATTTGGAGCTGATAAAATCTTATTTATCTTCAACTGTTGACACCTAAGCGTCTAGACTTGCCTGTTGGAGAAGGCGCAGCCAAGGCCTCCTTTCCCTTCAGAAGGAAATGATTTGCTCAACAATTGCTTTTTCCACAAATCCTCCCCACCTCCTCCTCCTCTTCTCCTACATTCCAGGCTTCTCATTAGCTTTACTCAAGACGTGTCCAGGACTGCAGTCAATGGATCCCCAATAAAGCCACTGGCCTGGCAAGGGAGAGAGAAAGAAAAGTGCTGCCTCCGGCTGCTAATTTCCTTGCACTCCCCAGCAAGCAGCTGCAGAGCTGCATCCTGGGACAGGTTGGGGCAGATCTCAGGCGAGAGGTGATAATAACGTGTCTGTCATCTTCCCCAGACATGTAGCATCTTGCAAACCGCAAATACCGTTAACCGGCTCGGACGAATCTGTTACGACAGATCCTGGAAGACGTGCCGGCGGCACAGCTAATTTTTTCTTTTTTTTTTTTTTCTCTCTGTCTAATTTTTTTTTAATAACTATTTTTTAATCACCGGCCTGTAAACTCCTCACTGAGCTGGAAATTCCTCCCCTGAGCTACTTTGTTGCTCATTTACTACGAGTCAGGTTTGAGGACGACTGGTGGTTGAGAGGAGAGGGGAGTGTCCAGCGGGGCCTGAGGTACCTGTCCAGCACACAGGTGGGCTGAACGGGGGGATATTGCCCTGGGGATGGCTGTAAGAGGCACCCTGGTGCCCTGTGCCTCCAGTCTCTGCATCACAGCAGTGATGGATTGGGGTGATGGCCATAGGGATGCCCCAAAAACCCATCTCTCTGTGCCTCCAGTCCCTGCACCACAGCAGTAAAGGGTTGGGGTGATGGCCATAGGGATGCCCCAAAACTCATCTCCCCATGTCTCCAGTCCCTGTGCCACAATAATGATGGATTGAAGTGATGGCCATAAAGGATGCCCCAAAACCCATCTCCCCACATCTCCATTCCCTGCACCACAGAAGTAAAGGGTTGGGGTGATGGCCATAGGGATGCCCCAAAACCCATCTGCCCACATCTCCATTCCCTGCACCACAGAAGTAAAGGGTCGGGGTGATGGCCATAGGGATGCCCCAAGACCTGTCTCCCTATGTCTCCATTCCCTGTGCCACAATAATGATGGATTGAAGTGATGGCCATAGGGATGTCCCAACACTCACCTCCCTGTGCCTCCAGTCCCTGCATCACAGCAGTGATGGATTGGGGTGATGGCCATAAGGAATGCCCCAAAACCCATCTCCCCATGTCTCCATTCCCTGTGCCACAATAATGATGAAGTGATGGCCATAAGGAATACCCCAAAACCCATCTCCCCACATCTCCAGTCCCTGCACCACAGCAGTGATGGACTGGGGTGATGGCCATGAGGGATGGCCCAACACTCACCTCCCTGTGGTCCCAGTCCCATGGCAGCAATGCCTTGGGGTGACACCAAGCCACCACCAGCTGTGCCCAGCACAGGGGGTCTCAAGGCACTCAGCAGAGCCCCCTGATCACCCCAGCCATCCTCAGCTCTGTCCCCCACAGGTCCCCCAACCTTACAGACTGCTGAGGTCTCGGGGCCCTGCAGCAGAGCAGCACAGGGAGGCTCCCTGTGCTCCAGCCTGTGTTCTTCCACCTTAATTAGCATGCCATTACTGCTAATTAAAATTCCTTGGTTCATCCCCAAAGGACTCCTCTCCCTGCCTTCCCCAGTGAGCACATCCTTAAAAGAACTTCCAGCGGGGATCTCTCTCACTCACTGCTGATCCAGCGCTGGCACTCTGARGGGTTAATCTCTTCTGGTAGGTCTGACTCCCTCTGTGTGGTGGATACTCAGATCCCCTGTCCAAGCCAGCCCAGAGCTCCCTCCCACTCAAAAAAGGAAGCCACAAATCCAGCAAGGAGGTTACTCCACACTGCCAAGGGTGCAGGGAGCAGGCTGGGAGGAGAGGGAARGGAAAAGGAGGCTGAGTTGGCCTTGGGAATTGCTGCTGGGAAGGAAATGTGAAAACCAGCACAGCAAGAGCAGGATTTAGGGGGRAACCACGGGCTCTGGAGCATCCCAGGAGGGCTGTGCCATGCAGGAGGGGCTGCCCCTCTGCCCTCTCTCAGCCACTGCCTGGGGTGGGCACGGGCAGCGTGTGGGTTTGCCAAGGGCATGCCAGCATCCTTTCCCCCTCCCATGCAGCAGGGATCAGGGCTCCCAGCCCTCTCCCACCTCTCCTGCCAGGGAGCTTTGCCTTCCCCATGGAGCAGCACTGCCAGGAAGCCATTCCCTTGACCTGTGCATACCAGACACGTTCGAGATAGTGGAACTGATAGCGGGATCGTGTTGGAACATCACACACCGAATTCCTTTGCCTTTTTTCTTAATTCCATTGTGTCTGGAGCTCCTGGAGCCTCATCCACACCCTGAGAGAGCTGGTGGAAAGCCTCCAGTGGTTGGCTTCGATGGGCTCTGGAGCAGGCTGGTGCTGAGGTTGCTTTCCTGCTTCTGGCACACCAAAATATCCACACTCATCTGCACAGCTACTCAGGGTGTCCCCAGCTGTTTCTGCCCAAACCATCTCCAGGCCATGGCTGTTGGACAGCAACCTCCCTGGGATATGGGAAGGTGCCAGAATTTGCAGAGGGCGTTTGTGGTACAGAGATGCTCCTGAAGAAYTTTCCCTCCTCTTCATATCTGCCTCTACCCCAAAAAGCCACAGACAGTGTGACCAGCAAGAGGAGAACCTGCCTCCCACTCTCCTCATTCAGTCAGGAGCAGAGAAAGCATTTCAGCTCCCCTGTGCTCATGYTCCAGCTGCAAGATCTATCAAGCAAGTGGAACCAGCTCCACGCTGCCATCTCCCACGGGCTGAGCACTGCCATGCAGCCTGGTTYGCTGTGGGTGGCTGCTGGACAGCCATCCACAGGAGCAGGAGCAGCTCTCCTCCTGCCCAGCCTTCCCCTCGCAGGCTCTTTGCTCCCCAAAACAGCAACAGGACGACCCCGGGTGTAGTTCCRTGGATGTATCAGAGACCCCCGTGCCTGCCTGCTCGGGGGTTTGTCCATCTCCCCCCGGCTCCAGGAGCCCCACACCGAGTSGAGCCCCCACGTCCCGGCCGCGGGAAGCCAAAGACCCCATTAACACCTCCGCAGCTCTGGCACATGCGAACAGCGCTCCGCCGCCAACCCGACTTGAGAAAAATCCTAATTATCCGTCAGTTACCAGCTGGCTGGCGTGGCGAGGGGCTGCGGCGAGAAAACCACGGCGATGGGCGGCTGCGGCTGCAGCGTGTCCGGGCAGCTGCGGGCAGCGGGGCCGCGGTGCCGCCGGGGCCGGGCAGGATGCCGGCGTGCCCCGGCTTGCCGTGCCGCAGCTCCCGGGGCTCTGCCTGCCCGAGGGGGGCTTCCAACCCGCAGGGAAAAGCTTATTTGCGGCATCTGGCCGTTGCTCTCCGCGATAAGAAGGCCATTAAAAATGAAAAGGGAGGTGGGAGCAGCTTGGAGGGCTTCCCACAGGATGGGCGGGCGCGGATGCTGCTGTCCAGGGCTGGGGACACCAATGTCACCCAGCACTGCTCAGAGTCCCTCTGCCAGGACAGAGCTGGGTAATGCCAGTCCCAAGGCTTCACCCTTCTCCATTCACCTCTTTTCTAAAATTAGGAAATCAGCATTTTGAAGCAAGAGAGAGTAGCTGGTGATGTTCTGCTCCCGCTGCCCACACTGCTACCCTCAGACCCCCAATGATGTTCTGGTCCCATTGCCCTCACTGTTACCCTCAGACCCCCTATGATGTTCTGGTCCCATTGCCCACACTGTTACCCTCAGACCCCTGATGAGGTTCTGGTCCCATTGATGATGTTCTGGTCCCATTGCCCTCACTGCTACCCTCAGACCCCTGATGATGTTCTGGTCCCATTGCCCTCACTGCTACCCTCAGACCCCCAATGATGTTCTGGTCCCACTGCCCTCACTGTTACCCTCAGACCCCTTCCTCCTCCTCCTGCATTGAGTCAGGGGTGTCTGCTAAAGCACATCTTATCTCTGGAGAGATATGCAGACTCCTCATTTGAATCCTGCAGGAGTTGGGAGAATCCACCACATTCCTTGGTAAATTGTTCCTATGGTTAATTATCCTCACTGCTAAAAAAAAAATAAATATATATACCTCCTTGTTTCTAGTCTGAATTTGCCTGGCTTCAGCTTCCAAGTGCTGGATCTCATTATGTCTTTTGCTATTAGATTAAAGAGCTGGCTGCTATCAGGAACCATCTCCTGGGCACACCATGATCGAGCCCCCTTGCTCTCCTTGGGGGGAACTTCATGCAGAATGTTTCTGTGGTATTGCTCTACAAGGCATCTGTGACAAACTGTTCATTTTCTTCACATCTCCCTCCCAKGCCATGTCTGTTTTGTCAATAGAGGGTTTGAAGTGTGGGCAGGAGCACCATGTATGGACAGGGTTTGGGGACACCCCTGCCCAGGGSACACTGATTTGCTCAGCCCTGCAAAGCAAGGGCTTGTCCAGCACCCCACAGGGGCCAGCTCACCTGGTCCTTAGGAGCTTTAAGTGAGGGAGAATGGGTAATGCCACATCTCCCAGAGGGATTCAAGTCAAAACCCTTCAAAACCAGGAGGCCATCAGGCTACACACTTCCATCAACCAAAACTCGTGACTGTATCAAAAAACGATGCCAAAACTTTTGACAAGATGACTCACACAAACCATTTGTGTTGGCATTGCCTGCTCACCAGCTGTCCTTTCCTCTGTGGCCAGATCCTCCATGATTCAACCCCAGATTGCAAGAGACCTTCAGCTGAGGCTCCTTCCAGTGCAGCAGAGCCCTCGCTGCTCCAAAATGCTGSCCAGAGCGTTGGCTCTGCCCAGCTTGTGGTCAGTGCTTGGTGGCAATTGACCAACCATCCTGGCATGGATTGTTGGGTGCAGCAAAGCTCAGCRTACCCAAAAGCCACGAGGCTTCCCCAGGAGGAACAGGCTGGGYTGGTTCTTCCCAAGGGCTGCCCCAAAGCAGAGCACCAGGTTGGTTGGTGCTGCTGTGCTTGGTGWGGCCATCACTGCTCTGTCAAATGTCCCTTTCTGTCCCCAGCTCTGCAGACATTTGCATTCCCCAATGGCTTTTCCTTACCTTAGGTRTGTGTTCCCAGCTCATGTGGAGGCTCTCACAGAGTTGTGAGTTCATTGACAAAATAAAACACATTTGTTTTGCTGAGCTCCTTTCCCCATTAAACCAGGACGAACTCTCAGGTGTGGCAGTGGCACTGCAGAGCTCACAGTGAGCTGGAGGAAGGCAGTGGCCTCATCTTGCAGCACTGACCATGCCTGTGACAGCCCCAGGACACCAGGAGGACAGGGAGTGACACCAGCTGTCACTGCAGCAGGACCATTTCTCATGTGGCACCGTGGCAAGCCAGACATGCTGCACCCGCCTTGGCAATCCTGCAGGACTCACTGCTGCAAATGAAACATCCCCTGTGCTCTCCAGGGTGCCAGATGCTGCCAACCCACTGCTGCTCTCCACCAGGCTCAGCCCCAGTGCAGGTGGGCACTGGCCCTGCAGCCAACCTGCTCTGGGGGATGCAGCCACGCCAGCATTGTGGCTCAGAGGGCCACACACCTCTCTGAGTGTCCTCCCAAGTGTTTAAGTCACCTCAGGCATTCAAATCCTCACTGTGGATCCTTCCCAGGACCCCTCCTTGCAGCCGTGGGTGGGGCTTGCCCCAGCTGGTGGGTGCATCCTCCAGAGATGCTCCCAGCCACCCCTGGAATGAGCCCGTTCTCCTGGCAGCTCCCGGGTCCWGCTGCTGCCCCGAGGCTGGGAGGGCACCGTGTGGCACTGCCTGCCCTGAATCCCACAAAGGCTTGGGAAAAACAGCCACATCCTGTCCTGGTGAGCCAAGCTCCCGGCGGGACATAGCCAGAGGAGATCAGGCAGCACAGGGTGATGTGAGACAGCCTGAGCTCCCTTTAGGAAAGATCCCGGGGAATGGGATGGCTCTGAGGAGGGGAGCCCTGCTGCGCTGGGTCTGCTCCACCCCAAAACCATCCCACAGCAYTCCTAGCTGGGGACAGTGGCAAGCGAGCACCGGGCACGTTCTGGCCCCCATCCCTGTGTCCAGCCGGGACAGCACACGCTGCAGTGCCTGCTTTCGGTTTCCATCGGGACGCTTTAGGACGGGAATGCCTTCCTGCCCCGGGCAGGTCCTGCGCAGCTTTACCTGCGGCTGACAGAGTTATCWATCCCCCAGCAGGGCCAGGAGCGGGCTGGAATCACATCCTGCCCGAGGAACTCCGCTTTACTCACTTCCTAATGAAATGCCGCAAGAAGAGAAAGTGGAAAGAGTGGAGATTTAACCCCCCTTGAGAGGGCAGGGCGCTCAACCACGGCGCTGTCCCGAGTCGCCGGTCCTGTGAAGCAGCAGGGGAAGCTGCTGGACTGCACCAGCCGGGAATTCTGATTTCAAACACCCGACCGCTGCTGCTTTCCCAGTGCAGCACCCGTTGGTTTCGGCAGGACACAGCCCCAGCGCTGCGGAGCTGCCGGAGCCCGTCCCGTCCCCGCATCCTCCCCAGCACAGCCGGGAGCATCCCTCGGCCGCTGCCCGGGGTGTCCCTGCACGGCAGCATCCGAGGGTGCGTTCTGTCTCCCGCAGGAGGGGCTCTATTGGCAATTAAACACGTCACCCTCCGCAAACAAAGGTCATTATCACAGCCGGGGCTTCAATACCGCTGGGCTGCTCTGCCCGTTCCGGGACAATGTCAAACCGCAGTGCTCCCCGGAGGGAATTCTGCTGTTCCTGAGGGGTGTCAGCGGTCCCATCCCAACCTTGCTGTTTTGCCTGTGCTTTCCGGAGGAGAAAACCCGCTGGAGCACGGTCAGCAGCTCCCTCAGAGGCACTGCGGGATTGATATTTGTGTCACTGGCCACAAGTCCTTAAAAACGCCGTGCTGAGCCAGCAGCAGGGCTGAGAATTTAGGACTTTTTGCCACAAAAAGCAAAGCATTTCCCGTGTGCTCTGCCCAGCCCCTGGGTGCCTGCTCGCAGAGCTGTCCCGTGCCGGGCAGCAGGAGCAGCCGAGGAGCAAACCWGCATCCCGGCTCCCGAGGGACAGCAGGGGCTGTGCAGCCACCCCTCCGGGCATCAGAACCTGCTGCGCTTAAAATCCTTAAAATTCCCGTCCTATGCACCCACCCCTCCCGGCATCGAAACCTGCTGCGCTTAAAATCCTGCTCGGTTATTTGCTGTGACTTGGAGGGATTAAGTTACTCCTCTAAGCCGGGATGGAGAAGGACTGTAAATGACATTTTACAGCACAGCTGTAAATGGCATTCACAGCACAGCTGGGGACGGTGCCGGCACACACCAGCAAAGGTCCCTCTCACCCACGGCCTCGCCTCTGACAGCACCCGCTGGCAAATACGCCGGGAAACACCGTGAGAGCAAGGCAGGTACTGCCCCAGGATGGAGAACATTTACCCACAGTTTAGGGAATCGCCACGAGACAAGTGACATCCCAACCGCTGTGCTTCACACCCCTTTGGGAGAAACCCCCTGGAAAGCAAGYAGGGATGTGTCCAGCACGCTTCCCTTCCCAGGGCCACCACCTGTGCCCGTGAAGTCGCCATCAGTGGTGGCTGCATCCCGTGTCACCTCCCCACCGCCACCACTTTGGGCGCTGGCAGCGAGGACCCGCTCGGCCGCGCTGAGCATCTCCCYAAACCGAGGCAGAAGAAGAAAACTCACGGTCCAGGTGGCTGATTTGGCGGTGCTGGATTGCTGGAAGGTCACCTCGAAGTGGTGGGGACCAGGGTAGTCGGTGTTGGAGGGGATGACGGGCGCCGGGGACATGGCGTCGAAGGTAGAGCTGGGCTGCGAGTAGGGCGAGTGCGTTGGGACATTGGAGGTGTGCTCGGAGCTGTAGGGGCTGGTGGAGGCTGCTCTGCTGCCGATGCTCTGATCCATGCTGCTGTTCAGCAAATTGAACTGGGACTGGAGGAAGGGAAAAGGGGAGGAGGGAAAAAAAAAAAAAAAAAAAAAGAAAACACCAGCCGGTTTAGAGACGGGGAAACCTCAGGCACCTTTCTGCAGGGCTGGGGTGTCCTGTTACAGCCTCCTTTAAAGGGCCAGCGTGCGGGAGGGGAGTCAAAGGAGCTGGTCTGGGTGGCTCGGGTTTTCTGACAGGTCGCCACTTGTGTGAGGGATGAAAYCCGTGTGCTTAAATCACCCGAGCGAGGTGCCCCAATCCCGGATTTCTGGAGCACCTGCCTCGGGAAAGCCACGCTTCTGGCAGYGGGGAGAGGGCAGGGATGCGGTGGGGTTTGCTCAGGTGTGGCAAATGTCCCGCTGCAGGTGGGGAGGGACAGCCCTGTCCCGCACGCAGGGCGCTGTCCCTTGTAGCAGCCAGAGTGTCACAGCTCGGTGAAGCCACCCTCGAGGTGAGCAGCAGTGCCTGGCGATGACATCGCTCCATCACCACGGCCGCTCCCCATTTTCCAACCTCTTTTCCAGCCTGTCCTGGTGTGTTCACTGGTCACTTACACACACACCCACACCGCTCCCGGGAGTGCTTCCCTGAGCAGTGGTTTGCAGCTGGTTTCCCAGCGGGATGGCTGCTCCCAGCTCTAATTTGGGCAAAACCTCAACCCTACAAAGCAGGCTGTGATGCACAGTGCTGCAGCAAAGTCACAGGGCAAACAGACCCACTTAGGCAGGTCCTGGCTCTTATTCCAGACCTGTTGGACCAAATAATGACTTTTTACAATTTTTTCCTTATTCCTCTTCTGATCAATTACTGTCRGATTCTTCCAATAAGAGCTGGCAGCTCCTTTACCCAAGGCACAGTGACATTCCCAAGAGCTGCGTGGCTGAAGCAGTCTTGGTACTGTCTCTTATACACATCTAGATGTGTATAAGAGACAGGGCCTGGTATTTCC
Organism: Sporophila hypoxantha; assembly: GCA_002167245.1. NCBI lineage: Eukaryota > Metazoa > Chordata > Aves > Passeriformes > Thraupidae > Sporophila > Sporophila hypoxantha. The sequence goes on from NDFG01000306.1 coordinate 1,043,427, forward strand.
TTAGAAAATCAGACTCAAATACAACTGTTTCTCAGAGCAAGTGGGATGGGTTTTTTCCCCCAGAAATCTGCAATTCCCGAACTGCTCAGGGGATGGGTTTTTTCCCACATCTAGATGTGTATAAGAGACAACTGCTCAGGGGATGGGTTTTTTCCCCCAGAAATCTGCAATTCCCAGGTTTTTTTCCCCCAGAAATCTGCAATTCCCAAATTGCTCAGGGGATGGGTTTTTCCCCCAGAAATCTGCAATTCCTGGTTTTTTTTTCCCCTAGAAATCTGCAATTCCCAGGTTTTTTTCCCCAGAAATCTGCAATTCCCAGGGGTTTTTTTTCCCCAGAAATCTGCAATTCCTGGGGTATTTTCCCCTAGAAATCTGCAATTCCTGGGTTATTTTTCCCCCAGAAATCTGCAATTCCTGAATCGCTCTCACCCTGCAGCAGTGGCAGTGCCGGTGACCGTGCACAGCGTCGGGTGCATTGTCCTGTGTCACCCTGGCTCCTGGCATTGCAGCAGGGACACAACCCACCCTGGACTGCTCTTGTCCCTGTCCCCAGCACCCTCTGGGAAGCCAAGAGCTGTGGGAGCAGCCGTGGGCACAGCCAGCAGGCTCAGCCTTCTCCAAAGGGCTGCAAGGCTCACRGCTCAGGAATCAGGAAAACGTGTTTTAACTTGGGATCCCAACCTCACCCAGCCCTCTTCGATGTGGAATGGTTTAAAGGCAATCATCCTTCTCCAGGGAAGTTCTCCTGTTGCCTGCACCTCTCACAAGGTCGTTGGAGCCTGTGACTAACTGGAGGAATGCTGAACAAGATCTGGCTTGCTTTTATGCATCCAGCCATTTTCTCCCCTAAAATATGCRCCTAAATCCCTCTATTCCTCCTCACAGCTCTATAAATAGCCCAGCCAAAGACAAGCCAAGCTCTCCTTAATCCAGGCTTCACCTGGAGAAAAAAACTTAKGAGAAACTCTGGCAAAACAGGCACGTTGGGAAAGCTCTTGCCATCCAACTGGGAAATGCAGCTGCTGCGGGGACTGCAGGCAGGGCAGAGCCCCTGAGGTGGCACAGGAAAAGCTGAGGGATCAGCCAGGAGAACAGCAGCAAGGGAAAAGGGATTGCTGCAGGATGGGGCAGCATCCAGGAGTATCAGGATGATACTCAGCTGATCCAGGAGCATCAGGGCTGAGCTGGTTTTGCTCCCATGCTCAGAGACAGGAGCGTTCATGGCTGAAGCCCGTGGCTGTGCATGGGCAGGTGAATGGGGACCCACCACAGAACGGAGCATCCCGAGCTCTGTGTGGGAGGAAACCTTCCCTCAGGAGGAATGCTGAGATGTGAGACCCAGGGTGTCACCCCTGCCAGGCTGGGCTGCCTTAGCACAGAACAGGAGGCAGCACCCTGAGTGTCCCCAGACTTTGGGAATCTGCTGGTGGAGAGACCCAGAGTCAGGTGCGTGGGCAAAACCCCAGACTTGCTGCTCAAAATTGATGCAAAACCCCAGACTTGCTGCTCAAAATTGATGCAATTGTGGAAACGTTCCCCTAAAAGACGCATTGAAGGCAGGAGTGTTTGTTTCTGTAAATATGTACATACACACACAGGGATAATTATTCACACAACTGCAGCAACGACCTCCCATGGAATAGCCCCAACAATGGGACACACGGGCTTGGTACCAACACCYTAAGGTAAAACCAGGAATGAAGGGATTTCCTTCTATCTCCAACTCCCTCTGTGCCTGTGCTGAACGGTTCTGAATCCCAGGGAGAGACACAAACCTCTTTTCTCTAAGAAACAACCTCAGTGCTTGAGCACAGGGCTGGAAATGCATTACCTGCAGCACAGGTACAGCTTCACCTGCCCTGCCCTCCCAGGGATCTCCACCAGGGGAAGGAAGCCTGCCTGGGGAGGCAGGTGAGCAGTGTGGGCTCAGCTGGGATGACAAAGTGGTGCTGGAGGTGTCCAGCAACTCCAGGTGCTCCTTGCATGGAAATCTCATGGCTGACCTGTGCACACAGAGCTAAAGGGACCTTCTGCAATCTATCCAGCACCCCGAGCTTTTAAATTCCAAACTTTGTGGTGTGTATATTAGTGGTGGATGCTCCTGGCTGACCTGTGCAACAAGAGCTAAGGAGACACCTGCAACTCCTCCTCAGCTGGGGTGTGATTTTGCGATGGATGCTCTAGGTTCACCTGTACACACAGAGCTAAGGGACCTGCCGAACCCTGACCAGATGCTTTAAATTCAAGAACACTTGGGTGTGATTTTATGGATGGATGCTCAGCCTGTAGCCCCTTCTCCCCACGTGGCACACAGAGCTAGAGGACCCTGCACCCCTGGAACCGAGCTTTAAATCAACCTTGGGTGTGATTTTTGGATGGATGCTCTAGGTCACCTGTACACACACGAGCTAAGGATCCCTGCACCCCCAGCATGAGCTTTAAATCCACTTTGGGTGTGATTTACTAGGATGGATGCTTCTTGGCTGACGCTGTGCACACAGAGCTAACAGGTCAAGCCCTGCCTCCCCAGCAACCTGAGCTTTAACTCCAACCTTGGCTCTGCAAGAGTCAGATGGGGCAAAGAAGAGCAGCGGCGATGCCTGCCGAGGCGCAGCATCCTGCACCAAACAGTGACTGGCAGGAGCTCCAGGTTCCTCCAGCGACTGCAGGACAGGGGACAGGAGTGCACTGGGAACAACCCCTGGAGATCTCAGCACCCAGGTCAGAGCAGAATCAGATATCTCAGAAGTGAAGGATAACCTCGAAGAAGAGCATCAACAGCGAGACAGCAAGCAAGCACCTACCGTGGTGTAATGCTGCATCGGTCGCTGAATGTAGAGCATTTAGTGCGTCTCGGGGCTATGGGCGGTAGCGCGGGCTACGGCCCTCCACGGGACTCATGGGGGTCGGCGCGCCGCCGGGCAGGGAGGGGAGGCGGGGAGGGAGGAGAGCAGGAGCGTGGGCAGCGCCAGGGAATGCTGCGCCTGGCCCGCCCGTCCGTGTGCGCCGTCCTGGTTGGCTTTTTTTTTTTTTTGCTTTTTTCATCTCCCTTAGTTCTGTCAACTCGCTGGCATCCCAACAACAAAACGTGGGCCCCACCCCTTCCTGTCCCACCTCATGACTTAATTCAATTAAAGCACAGGGCAGGCCCCAGCTTGCCCAGTGATGGACTGGGCGATACCAAACCATTCCGTGCTGGCCGGGAGAGCAGGGGTCCCAGCTCCCCCACCACCAACCCTGCCCTGGATCCACTACCGCAAATCTTCCCAAAGCTTCTTTCCAGCCACAAACGGGGCCGGAGACCTGCTGGGGCTGGCAGCTGTCACCAGCAAAATGAAGGTTGCCACGAGCCCTGGCACTGAGCAGGCAGGGCTCTTTCTATGAGAGCTCTGTGGTGTGGGAGATGTGGATTGGTCTTTAGATGGATGATGGATGGAATGGATATGGATGGATGGATGGATGATGGAAGGATGGATGGATGGAAGGATGGAGGATGATGATGGATGGATGGATGGATGGATGGATGGATGGATGGATGGAATGGATGGATGGATGGATGGAGGAGGGCATCGGATGGAAGGATGGATGGGATGGACTGGTGCTAGCTGTCAGCCAGACAATGAGGTGTCCAACCCTGGCACTGAGCAGACAGGGCTCTCCTGCATAAGTTCCCGTGTCTGGAAGCACACGAGATGTGGGAGTCTCTTTGATGGATGGATGGATGGTATGGAGAGATCGGATGGATGGAATGGATGGAATGGATGGATGGAATCGGATGGAATTGGTGGATGGATGGAATGATCTAGGAGGGACAGACAGCAATAATTAGGGATAGTGCCTGACAGAGCATTGGGGTCGAACTGCTCAAGTGGCACGGAGGCAACCAGCAACCAAGAGTGTGCCAAGAGCAGCAAGGAATCAGCGATGGAACTGATGGTCCTCCCTCTCTTGCCTTCCCCTCAGGCTGTTGGCATGCACACGTTAACCGCAAGAGCCCTTCTTGTCCAGAGCCCTTCTTGTCGCTCACCAGGCGGCCCAGGGCTGCCCCGGCCCCGCCGGGCTCGCCTTTGCTGACAGCAGCAGCGAGGCGGGTAAAGGCGAGGCTCGCTCAAGGCGAGGGGCACAGGCAGCAATTTAAGCAAGCACTCTGGCCCTGCCCCCTGTCCCGCTGAGAGAAGGGCCGGGAAGGGAGGGAAAGCGAGCGGAAAGCGAGGGAAAAGGGGCCTGGGGGAGGGAGGCAAGCCTGTCGCGAGGGAAAACAGCGACTTTCTGGAGGGAAAGAGTGATTTCCCCGGAGGGAAACAGAGACCTTCTGGAGGGAAACAGCGATTTTCCCGAGGGAAAACAGTTAGATTTTTCCGGAGGGAAACAGAGATTGTTCTCCGGAGAAACAGAGATTTTGGGCGGAAGGGAAACAAGAGATTTTTGGCGGAGGGAAACAGCGATTTTCCGGAGGGGAAAACAGAGATTTTCCGGAGGGGAGATGCAGCCAAGTAGCCGGGGCAGCGCTCAGGGATTGCTCCCGGGCAATCCTGCACACGCCCAACGGCCGGGATGTGTGCAAAGCGGCCGCGCTGCTTTTCTCCCAGACTTTGGGTCTCATTTTACAGAAGCAAAGGCTTCTGTCAGGAAAGGCAGGCAACAGACGGACCTGGGGCTGTGCTGGAAGCATCGAGTGCCCTCCAGCAGCTCTGCCTCCGCAGCAGCTCAACAAATGGCTTTTGTCCCAGAGCAAAATGACACTCTGCTGCTGTCCTGGTACTCACCTGGAGCTCCGGGCTCCCCGCTGCTGGCTGCACTGAATGTTATCTAACAATAATACCCACGATTTTATTGACCCTTGTTGCCATTGATTAACCCCTCCACCCAGTGCCAGCAGTGCTGTAACAACAAGGTTTGTTTCTCCCCCCAGAGCCCCCAGCCGCATCCCTCAAGGGAAATCAAGGATGTGCCCGCTCAGGCTGCTGTCCCTGTCCCTCTGAGCCCGCTCTGAGCAACAACCACGCATCACCGAGTCTATCATGCCTCTCATCTGGAACACGTCCATGGTGACTTCTGTGCTGTTGGAACCTCATTGCTGCTGTGGGGTTGGCTGGAGGCAGGTCAATAAGTAGGTTGCTTTGGTTCCCTGGGCGGAGGTGAGGGCAAAACTGTCATCCTCCCAGCTCTGAGCACAGCCTGTGCACCACCACCACCCCACCAGAAACTCACAGTCCCTCAACCTCGTCCCTTTCCCAAACTCGTTCCCTTTCCCCAACCTTTTCCCTTTCTCAAAACCTCGTCCCTTCCCCAACCTTCCCGTTTCCCAAACCTTCCCCCTTTCCCAAACCTTGTCCCTTTCCTCAAACTCAATCCCTTTCCCAAACCTCCTCCTTTCCCAAACCTCCTGCCTTTCTTCTCAAACCTTTCCCGTCCTTTCCCAAAACCCTCCCGCCTATTCCCCAAACCTCCTCCTTTCCCAAACCTTCTTTCCTCCATCCTCTGCTTTATTTCCACCTGGCAGAGCTGTTGATGTAGGAAAATTTTTCTGCATCCACCCAGCTAAACTCCAGCATATCCTGTCACCTTGGGAACGTCCTCTTTACGTGAGAGGACCAAGGAAGGAAGATTAAAATGAAGCACAACAATCCTTCTCCCCTGCTGGATTAGAGCATGAGGCTCAAAAGGCCAGAAGGTTGCAAATATCTTGTGGGGCTGGGAGATGTTTAATTTTGGAATTAAGGGTTCCAAGCTTGAGGGGAGCTCTGCTCTGGCCCTGACACTGTAGCATTGTTACCTCCGTGGCAAATGGGAATGCCCTGAAGCAGTATCTGAAAACAAGGGAGCCAAATTTGCCAAGGTGAAAAGGGGTTGTGGGAAGCAGAAGGATGCAAAGGAAATTTGTCAGCAGAGCCACTGCTGCCTCTTCGAACACACCCCATGGGGAATGAGCACAACCACCACTTACAGCGAGCTTCCAGAGGTCTCAAAAGGTGGGCGCTTCATCAGCTGGGATGGCTGGGACATCTTCAGAGCAGGGGAGTCTGGCAGAGGATGATCACCCTGGGGTGAAAGGGAAACAAGGCAGGGTTAGCACTGCCAGAGTGTCATTGTGTGCAGGGCTGTGCCATCTGCGCTGTGCTGTGCCATGGGCTGTGGCCATGCTGTGTCGTGCCAAGTCTGTGCTGTGCCATTCTGGTGCTTGTGCTGTGCCAAATGCTGTGCTGTGGTATGCTGTTGTTGTGCCATTCTGTGCTGTGCCAATTCTGTGGCTGTGCTGTGCATTCTTGGTGCAGTGCTTGTGCATTCTGATGCCAATGCTGTGCTGTGCCATTCTTTGCCATTCTGTGCATGCTGTGCTTATTCCTGTGCTGTGCCATTTTTTGGTGCTGTGCCATTCTGTGCTATTCTGTGCCAATGCTGTGCATTCTGTGCTAATTCTGTGCCAAACAATTCCTTGCTATGCTGTGCTATTCTGTGCTGTAGCTATGCCATTCTTGCCATTCTGTACTGTGTCGCATGATGTGCTGAGTGCTGGTGCTGTGCATTCTGTGCTGTGGCCATTCTGTGCCAATTCTGTGCTGTCCTGTGCTGTGCCATTTCCTGTGCTGTGGCTATTTCAAATGCTGTCCTGTGCTGTGCCATGCTGTGCTTGTGCCATCCCCTCAAACTCCAGCAAAAGCAACTCTCCACAGGAAATCCCTGAATCCAACTCCCTCCCAGGTGGCACAGCAGGGACCAAGAGAGCCTGGACCCGTGGCAGGGGAAACACACAGGTCAGGGGACCCAGGGTCCCTGTGGGGACACCCCAAGAACGCCAGAGACCCCAGAGCCATCACGGGACACTCAGGACCAGAGACTCTCAGAGCCCCGGGCCCACATTCAAAATGGGGGGAAAAAAAAAACAAAAACCAAGAAAAGGGGAAACAAAAAAAAAAGAAAAACCCCCCAGGGGCCAATTTTGTGAAGGACACACAGAACCAGAAAACCTCCAGAGTCGCATTGTGGGGGAGCACCAAGACGCAGAGACCCAGAACCATCAATGGGGACATTTAGACGCAGAGACCCCCAGGGGCCATCCCATGATGGGTCATATAGGACCAGAGCGCCCCCGAGCCCAGTGTGGGGGACACAGAGGACCATAAAACCCCCAGGGGCCATCATGACGGACAGCACAGAGACCAGAAGACCCTGCAGAGCCATTGTGAGGAACACCTGAGGACCATCGATTCCCACCAGAACCATCAAATAGGGGACAACTCAGAACCCAGAACCCTCCAGAGCCCAATGTAGGGAACACCCAGAGACCCTGCAGAGCCATCAAATGGGGAACAGACGAACCGCCAAGGGGCCATTTTGGGGGGACACCACTCAGAAACCAGAGACCCTCAGAAACTATTGTGGGGGAACAATTCAGGACCAGAAACCTCCCAGAGCCCAACGTAGAGGAACACTTAGAAACAGAGCCCCATCATGAGGGACAACTCAAGACTCGGAGCTCCCCAGAGCCCCACATGGGGGACACAGAGGACCTAGAGACCCCCATGGGCAATTTTGGGGACAACTCAGGAACCAGACATTCAGAAGCCCTCAGAGCCCATCCTGAGTGACCACAGCACTGGGCACCCTGTGGGCCCATGGTGGGGGACAGTGCCCCCAAGCCCAGCAGTGCAGGCCAGGGCAGCAGGCAGGGCTTGAGGGCCAAGCTCAGTGAAATGAACCCGTTTTCTCACCCAAACCCTCCTGGAATGCTGCTGCACCGGGTCAGAAACCAGAAGCCGCCTCGAAGTCCAGGCCATTCCCCTTCGTCCCTGCAGGAGGATTCTTGGAGGCAAAGCAGCCCAGCCCAGCCTCCCGTGTGCGCGCAGAGCCTCTCAGAGCCAGCAAGCTGGCAAGCCGGAAGTTTCAGCGGAAGCCATCTTGGGCCTCGTGCTGACCTTCCGCTCTGGGCAACCAATCAAATCCTCCTCCCTCAGCTCATCCCTGCCAGAGCAGCAGCACCATCTTCTGCCCTGGCTGACATTCCCCGGCACTGCTGGCTGCCCCTTTTCCCGGCCTCGGCTGGCGTTAGCATCCCACACCTCATCGTGAAAACCCGACACTTCCTGTGCTTTTGCTTTGGGCGGGAGCGCTGAGGGCAGGGCCGAGCCAGGGATGCTCCAGTGCAGGGGCGGCTGCCTCCCTGAGCCAGGGATGTTCCTGAGGGTGGCAGGGCAAGCTCTTCCTGAGCCAGAGAATGCTTCTCTGAGTCAGGGAATGCTCTCTAATCAGGGGTGCTCCTGTACAAAAGGCAAGCTGCTGCCCTGAGGGAGGGATGTTCCTGGGGGTGGCAGGGCAGTTCTCCTCCCTGACCAGAGATTTGCTCTCTATCCCAGGGATGCTCCTCTAATCCAGGATGCTGCCAGTGTAAGGAGGCTCCTTCCTGAAGCCCAGGGATGCTCGGTGCGGCCCTGGGTACTTCGGCTGGGGACCCTGCTGGCTGGGCAGGAGGAGGGAGTTTAAAAGAAAGCAGGGAAGTTTTTCCCCCGCAGTTTCGACAAAAGCACAGCAATCCGCAGTCCACCCTGCCTGGAGGATTCCCAAGAGGGCACAGGAGGGCAAAGCGGGAGGGCACAGGAGGGCAAACAGGAGGACGCTCGTTCCAAGCACGGTGCCATGTCAGGGACAGCTAAAAGGCAGAGTTTGATGTCCTCCCATCCCCTCCTCACCGACCAACGTGTGACGAGCACACAGAGAAACGAAAGGAGCCACGGGCAGCTCTGAGAGAAAGCCCAGAACAGATGATTGCAGGGGACAGAACAGGACTGCTGGCGCTCCTTACCCCTCTTCCATGCTGCCTTCCTGGCCGCAGAGCAGCCTTACAGGAAGTAGCCAGGCCTTTTTTCTCCCGAGGAAGAAAGCACCTCCTGCAAACCGCCCCGGCTGTGTGGTTGCATGCAAGGGTGACAACCAGCTCTAACCACGTGGCTGCTCTCGTTTTCAAAAGGAAGAAATCTGACTATTTTTAAGGGCGTTTCAGAAGTTCCTTCACTCTTTGTGGCTGTGCAAAAGCCTAGGCCAGCTTCTCACG